>JANJGN010000309.1:660000-666691 GCA_026770705.1 Isurus oxyrinchus | reverse complement strand
GGGGTCAATGGGAAATTTCAATACTGAGGTGAATAGATCTTTGTTGGTAAGATTGTCCTAGGTTACAGGACCGAGGTGCGTAGGTGGGAGTTACTATGCAGATTAGCCATAATCTGACTGAACAGTGGAACAGGCTCCAGCGGCTGAGGGCGCCTCTTCCTGTCCCCTCAGTGTGTGTGTGTGCATGTTGGGGGCAGGGCCGGAAGCGGACCCCAAGGCCACCCCAGCTCTCACTGTGCCTTCTCTCCTTTTCTCTGCAAGAATGAGCCCTTACGAATGGTACAACCCCCACCCGTGCCTGAGGGAACGTATGGATATCCTGGAGAACCAGTACACCCTGGGGAACAGCCTCTGGTTCCCCGTTGGAGGCTTCATGCAGCAGGGCTCCGAGATCATGCCCCGGGCGCTCTCCACGCGATGTGTGAGCGGAGTCTGGTGAGTTTGTACAGCCGCCGGGAAGGATAAGCGGACCCTAACAGCAAACCTGCCATGGAAGCCATTCACACACCACCTCATTCCCAGCATTAACATATGCGAGTACAGGGATCGGGGATGCATATCTGAAGAAATATATTTACAGGCATATGCATACTGCAAAATGCTGCACCTTTTCTCCATTGGGTTTCCATGGACTGGGCTAGTTTGGAGATTGTATCAGCATCAGTTAATTGATCCAATTGGGATTCTATCAACAGAAGCACAGGGACCCAGTCGCTTCTAGTTGCTATGACTGGAGGATCTATTTGGCTCGTTGGATCCCATCGAGTAGTTGTGGGTAGAATCACTGGGGGACACTTAGACAGGAGATGGTCTTTGGCTCATGGTGCAACTCATTGACTGAAGCTCCATCTGTAGACACAAGGTGATTTGAGGTTGCATTGGCTGGAGGCAATTTGATCGTTGAGCTTGGTCTCTATCGGTCAAAGTGACCTGGGCCATCAGCATTCCTTAAATTGGTTGTCGTTTGATCGATTGGGATGGTTTTGAGGAGAGGTATGCGCAGCTCGCTGGGATTGGAGAGATTGGATGTGAGGTGAACCATTGCAACTGGTGATGAGCTGGTCCTTTGGGTGTTCCACAGACAAGAGCTGATGGAATTATTGAGGAACCAGTTAAAGCTTCTAGATAGCAGAGATTTGATCCATTGGTGTCCTATAGATCAGGAAGTTCTGGTCAGGGAGATGAGATTCTTTAGAATAGGGAGATTCCATCCATTGACATTCCACTGATGGGTACGGCTGGGTGAGTTGATATTTTATTCCTGCCCTGTATTAATTGCTGGTGATCTGAATTCTGTGCCTGATAATTAGGTGGGCCTTCACTCTGATCATTATCTCCTCGTACACTGCAAACCTCGCAGCGTTCCTGACAGTCCAAAGGATGGAAGTCCCCATCGAATCCGCCGATGATCTCGCTGACCAAACCAACATCGAATATGGGACAATTCAGGGCGGCTCAACGATGACGTTTTTCCAGGTACCAGCGGCTGGATGTGAACACCAGGCGCACAGATCCTTTGACCTTGTTTAGAGGTGGGGAGGTTGGCGATGGAGCGGGGGAAGGGGGGTGAAGGTCAGAGGTCAAAGAGCGTGAGAAATAAGCCAGCTGGATATATGGGCACTGGACAGTTACCCAAATTGGGAGCCAGACTCAAGTCACTGGAGGAATAAGCTGTAAGCACAAAATTATCTTAAAGGGAGCTGTTCGCCTTTATTCTTTCCTGGGATGTGGGTGATGCTGGCAAGGCCCAGCATGTGTTGCCCATCCCTAATTGCCCTTGACCTGAGTGGCTCGCTCGGCCACTTCAGAGGGGAGTTAAATAGTCATTGCTCTGGTGCTGGAGTCACATGTAGATCAGCAGATTCCCTGCATTAGTGAACCAGATGGGTGTTTACCACAATTGATGATTGTTGTTAGAGTCACTATTGTTGACTAGCTTTTCATTCCAGATTTATTAATTGAATTTAAATTCCACCAGCTACCATGGGAGGATTATGAATCCATTCCTCAGGGATTGCCGGCCCAGCAACATTCCCACTACACCACCATCTACCCCCCCAAACCCCATGAGTTATAAGGAATGAGGCTGTGACCAATAGTGAGACATTATACAATATGGGTGCAGCATGGGGGGTAAATATTCCAGATATAAGTTATTCGGAAGTCTGCTGGCAGAGGAAGGCAGTGCCCCTGATTCTGAGCCAGATGCTGTGGGTTCGAGTCTCGACCCAGGACTTGATGGCCATGGAAGGTGCATTTGTAATGTGGCCAAACTGTAAATCCTTCTAACACAGGCCAATGGGAGGTGGGAAGAGTGGGACAGATCCCTGGTCAGCCGTGTGTTGGAGAAAAGTGTTGGAGTTTCTACTGTCACTATCCCTAGCTCCAGGCTGGAGGCGTTGCTTGTAAAGAATGTGTATGTCACTACAGCAACTCAGCCTCCCTGAGTGAACTGGGACACACCCAGGAGATTTCAGAAAGCACAGGGAAGTTGGAAATGAGCGGAAGTGGTCAATGTTGGTCAAAGATAGAATTAGGAACTTAGACAACGAGAACTTTGTGAGTTGAATAAAGGCACAGCAAAGGCTGTGAGGTGGAAGATGCCCCGAACCCATTTATTCACGGGATTTGGGCCTCGCTGGTTGGGCCCAGCATTTATACCCCGTCCCTAACTGCCCCTTGAGAAGGTGGTGCCTTCTTGAACCGCTGCAGTCTGTCACTCACCGTGCTTGTTAGGGAGGGAGTTCAGTCTATTTCCTGTGAGGGGAGTGGTGGTGAGCCAATTTCTTGAGCACAACTGAATGGTTTCTTAGGCCATTTCGGGAAGTGGGGGTGGGGAGGCGACATTAAGAGTCAACCACATTGCTGTGGGTCTGGAGTCACGTGTAGAAGGGCAGATTCCCTTCTAAGGTGGGTTTTTTTAAACAACAGACCATTCGTTTTGTGGTCAGCGTTGTTGATATGGGTAGGGGGAGAGAGAGGGAGGGGGGGGATGTGTGAATATGGTGAACAGGGTCAAACCATTGCTAGAATGGGAGATTTAAATTTCCACATGGGTTGGGAGAAGGAGAGCAGCTCTGGATGGGAAGGGGAGCAGTTTCTAGAGCACGTTCGGGACAGTTAACTGGAATATTGTCTGCTGCAGTAAGGGGTGGGGTGGGGGCAGGTCACACTGAACTGAGTGGTGAGTCCGGGACTGTGGGTGTACCTACACCACAGAGACTGCAGCGGCTCAAGGAGGCAGCTCACCACCACCTTCTCAAGGGGCAATTAGGGATGGGCAATAAATGCTGGGTCCAGCCAACGAAGCCCATATTCCATGAATTAACAAAAAAAAAACCCAGCATCTGCTGGCAGTTTAGTGGTGAGGGAACAGAGGCCATCACATTCGGTTTGAATGTGATGAGAGTGAAGTGACCAGCTAGATCCTGCCTGGACTGGGAATGGGTCAAAGCAAACAGCAGGAGACATGCAAAGCCCTTGATCCAACGGAAAATCATTAAATATCTGTTTGAGGTGAAAGATTCTCCTGTGCAATTAGGGCAACTGTGGCCAGTGATGAGGGAGCAGCTAGAGACACTGGGGCACTGGGACACTGGAATCCGGAACCACTGCAACCATGGGAAAGACTGGAACACTGGGACAGTGGGGGCCATGCATACTGGGAGACTGGGAGCCTGGGAGAGTGGGGGGTCTGGAACACTGGGACAGTGGGAGCCATGCACACTGGGAGACTGGGAGCCTGGGAGACTGGGGGGTCTGGAACACTGGAAGACCAGGACTCTGGGAGCCTGGGGGTCAGGAACACTGGAGCTCTAGGCAGTGTATTTTCCTATTTGGGTCCTGATGGATTTTGTCTGTTTACCCACCACTGACCCCCCGACCATCCCTCCACCCGCACCCCACCCCCCCCCCCCCAACTACCTCCACCCCCCTTCACCTGCCACCTCTTCCCCCCCTTGCAGAATTCCCGGTACCAAACCTACCAGCGGATGTGGAACTACATGCACTCCAAGCAGCCCAGCGTCTTCGTCAAGACCACTGAAGAAGGGATCGCCCGGGTCTTGAACTCCAAGTACGCCTTCCTCCTGGAGTCTACGATGAACGAGTATCACAGGATAAGGAACTGCAACCTGACCCAGATCGGGGGCCTTCTCGACACCAAGGGCTACGGAATCGGAATGCCACTGGGTAGGTGTGAAAACTCAATCCCTGCTGTAGCATCGAGCGACAGCCCAGGAACTGGCCATTCGGCCCCATGCTGGGGTTAATGTTCAATATGAGTCCCCACCCATCCCTCCTCCCCTCACCCCTCTCACCATACCCTCCTACTCTGTTCTCCCTCATGTGTTTATCCAGCTCCCCCCACCCCTCACCAGTACTATCATAATATTCAGCTCAACCACTCTCTCTATAGGAGCGACTCCCACACTCTCCCCACTCTCTGGGTGAAGACGTTTCTCCCTGAATTTCCCATAGGATTCATTAGTCACTATTTTATACTGATGGCCCCAGTTCCAGTCTCCCTCAGATCTTCTCAGCTCTACTCCTATCGAACACCATTTATAACTTGCCAGACTTTGATCAGCTCACACCTCAGGCCTCACCCGTTTACAGCTAAGAACCCCAGTCTGTTCAGTCTCCTCCGACAGTTCCTGATAGGGTCATTGGAAAGAGTGTATAACAAGCCTCATAATAAAATGGGAAGGGAGAAATAGGGAGCATGGTATCAGGAGCAGGGCTTTATTTTATTCATTCATGGGATGTGGGTGTCGCTGGCTGGGTCAGCATTTATTGCCCATATCTAACTGCCCCTGGAGAAGGTGGTGGTGAGTTGCCTTCTTGAACCGCTGCAGTCCCTGTGGTGTAGGTGCACCCACAGTGCTGTTAGGGAGGGAGTTCCAGGATTTTGTCCGTGTGGTGTAGGTACACCCACAGCGCTGTTAGTGAGGGAGTTCCAGGATTTGTCCCTGTGGTGTAGGTACACCCACAGTGCTGTTAGTGAGGGAGTTCCAGGATTTGTCCCTGTGGTATAGGTACACCCACAGTGCTGTTAGGGAGGGAGTTCCAGGATTTTGTCCGTGTGGTGTAGGTACACCCACAGTGCTGTTAGGGAAGGAGATACAGGATTTTGTCTATGTGGTGTAGGTACACCCACAGTGCTGTTAGGAAGGGAGTTCCAGGATTTTGTCCGTGTGGTGTAGGTACATCCACAGTACTGTTAGGGAGGGAGTTCCAGGATTTTGTCCGTGTGGTGTAGGTACACTCACAGTGCTGTTAGGGAGGGAGTTCCAGGATTTTGTCTGTGTGGTGTAGGTACACCCACAGTGCTGTTAGGGAGGGAGTTCCAGGATTTTGTCCATGTGGTGTAGGTACACCCACAGTGCTGTTAGGGAGGGAGTTCCAGGATTTTGTCCATGTGGTGTAGGTACATCCACAGTGCTGTTAGGGAGTGAGTTCCAGGAATTTGTCCATGTGGTGTAGGTACACCCACAGTGCTGTTAGGGAGGGAGTTCCAGGATTTTGTCCCAGCGACAGTGAAGGAACAGTGATATATTTCCAAGTCAGGATTCAGTGATGGCAATGCCACTAGTGGTTCAAGAAGGCGATGGTTAGATTCTCTCTTGTTGGAGATGGTCATTGCCTGACACTTGTGTGGCGTGAATGTTACTTGCCACTTGTCAGCCCAAGCCTGGATATTGTCCAGGTCTTGCTGCATTTGGACATGGACTGCTTCAGTATCTGAGGAGTTGTGAATGGTGCTGAACATTGTGCTATCATCAGCGAACATCCCCACTTCTGACCTATGATGGAAGGAAGGTCAGTGATGAAGCAGCTGAAGATGGTTGGGCCTAGGACACTATCCTGAGGAACTCCTGCAGTGATGTCCTGGAGCTGAGATGACTGACCTCCAACAACCACAACCACCTTCCTTTGTGCTGGGTATGACTCCAACCAGCGGAGAGATTTCCCCCTGATTCCCATTGACTCCAGTTTTGCTGGGGCTCCTTGATACCACACTCGGTCAAATGCTGCCTTGATGTCAAGGGCAGTCACTCTCACCTCACCTCGGGAGTTCAGCTCTTTTGTCCATGTTTGAACCAAGGCTGTAATGAGGTCAGGAGCTGAGTGACCCTGGCAGAACCCAAACTGGACGTCAGTGAGCAGGTTATTGCTAAGCAAGTGTTGCTTGGTAACACTGTTGATGACCCCTTCCATTACTTTACTGATGATGGAGAGTAGACTGATGGGGGGTAATTGGCCGGGTTGGATTTGTCCTGCTTTTTGTGTACAGGACATACCTGGGTAATTTCCACATAGCTGGGTAGATGCCAGTGTTGTAGCTGTACTGGAACAGCTTGGCTAGGGGTGAGGCAAGTTCTGGAGCACAAGTCTTCAGTACTATTGCTGGAATATTGCCCATAGCCTTTGCAGTATCCAGTGCCTTCAGCCGTTTCTTGGTATCACGTGGAGTGAATCAAATTGGCTGAAGACTGGTACCTGTGATGCTGGGACCTCCGGAGGCTGAGATGGATCATCCAGTCGGCACTTCTGGCTGAAGATTGTAGCAAATGCTTCAGCCTTGTCTTTTACACTGATGTGCTGGGCTCCTCCATCATTGAGGATGGGGATATTTGTGGAGCCTCCTCCTCCAGTGAGTTGTTTAATTGTCCACCACCATTCACAACTG
>JANJGN010000309.1:215000-655000 GCA_026770705.1 Isurus oxyrinchus | reverse complement strand
GAGTGTGTGTGTGTGTGTGTGTGTGTGTCTGTGCGCATGTGTGAGTGTGAGAGTGTGTGTGTGTGTTTATGTGTGTCTGTGTGTGAGTTTCTGTGTGTGTGTGTGTGTGTCTGTGTCTGTGCGCATGTGTGGATGTTTGTGTATGTGTATGAGAGTCTGAGCTTGTGCACTTGTTTGTGCATGTGTGTATTTGTGTGTCTGTGTGTGAGTGCGTGTGTGCACGCGCACCTGTGTGTGTTTGTGTGATTGTGTTTTAGTGTATGTTTGTGAGTATGTGTGTGTGTATATCTGTGTGAGTGTGTGCATGTTTGTGAATGTCTGGTTGTGCATGTATGTGTGCATGTGTGTGTGTGATTGTTTGTGCATGCATGTGCAGGTGTGCCTGTTTTTATGCCTGTGTGTGCGTGTGAGTGCATGAGTGCATGTGTGTGCCTGTGATTTGTGTGTGCCTGTGAGTGTGTGTGTGTGTGTGTGTTTGCATCATTGTGTATGTGTGTTAGTGTATGTTTGTATGCATGTGTATCTGTGTGAGTGCTTATGTGCGATTAGTGTGTGTGTGCTTGTTAGAGTGTCTATGGGTGTGTTCAGGTGTGTGTATCTGTGTGAGTGTCTGTATGTGTGATTTGTGTGTATGTGTGATTTTATGCCTGTATGCCTGTGCGTGTGTTCGTGTGTGTGTCTGTGTGTGTTTCTGTGTGTCTTTGTACACTTGTGTGTGTGTGTGTGTGTGTGTGTGTTTGTGTGTATGCATCAGTGTGTGTGTGTGTGTGTGTCTGTGGGTGTCTGCGTGTGTGTGACTGTGTGTAAGTGTCTGTGTGTGTCTGCATGTGTGTGTGTCTGCGTGTGTGCATGTTTGTGTGTGCACATGTGTCTGTGTGTGTGTGAACCTGAGTTTGTGCACACATTTGTACATGTGTGCCTATATGTCTGTATGCCTGTGTGAATGTCTGTGTGTGAGTGTCTGTGTATGTGTGCGCATGTGTGTGTATGTGTATGTCTGTGTGTGATTTGTGTGTGCATGTGTGTTTGTGCTTGTGTGACTTTTTGTGTGTCTGTGAGTGCCTGTGCAAATGTCTGTTTCTGTGTCTTTGTACATGTGTGTGTGTGTGCGTCTGTGTGTCTGTGTGTGTGTATGTGCGTGTCTGTGTGCATGTATGAATGTGAGAGTGTGTGTGTGAATGTCTGTTTCTGTCTGCGTGTGTGTGTGGCTGTGTGTGAGTGTCTGTGTGTGTGTGTGTGTGTGTGTGTGTGTGTGTGTGTGTGTGTGTGTGTTTGTGTGTACTTGTGTGCATGTGTGTGTGTCTGTGTCTGTGACTGTGTGTATGTGAGCCTGAGTTTGGGCACATGTTTGTGCATGCGGGTGCAGGTGTGCCTGTGCATGTGTGAGTGTGAGAGTGTCTGTGTGTGTGTGTGCCTATGTGAGTGTCTGTGTGTGTATGTGTCTGTATGCATGTGTGTGCACATGTGCTTGAGTGTGTGTGTGCATGTGTGTATGAGTGTGTGCATGTGTGTGATTGCATGTTTGTACATATGTGTGCCTGTGTGTCTGTGTGTGTGTGTGTCTGGTGAGTGTCTGTGTGATTAGTGTGTGTGTGTTTGTGTGACTCTGTGTGTGTGTGTATGTGTTTGTGTGTTCAGGTGTGTGTACCTGCGTGAGTGTCCGTCTGTATGTGCATGATTGTATGTGTGATTTGTATGTGTGTTTATGTCTGTTTGTGTCTGTGTGACCTTTTGTATGAGAGTGTTTGTGTGAGTGTCTGCATGTGTGTGTCTGTGCATGTGTCTGTGCTGTGTCTGTCTGTGTGTTTCTGTGTGTGTGTGTGTGTGTGTGTGTGTCTGTGTGTGTATGTGTGTGTGTGTGTGTGTGTGTGTGTGTGCGCATTTGTGTGTGTCTATGTGCATGTGTATGTGCATGTGTCTGTGCATGTGAGCCTGAGTTTGTGCACATGTTTGTGCATGTGTGTATGTGTATGTGTGCCTGTGTGTCTTTGTGTGTGTGTGTGTGTGCATGTGTGTGTATGTGTGAGTTTGTGTGCATGTGTGTCTGTGTCTGTGTGTGTGAGCCTGTGCACACATTTGTGCATGTGTGCCTGTGTGTCTGTGTGCCTGTGCATGAGTGTCTGTGTGTGTGTACATATGTGTGTGTGTTTGTGTGCCTGTGTGCATGTGATTGTGTATCTGTTTGTGTGAGTCTGGGTTTGCACACTCGTTTGTGCATGTGTGTGTGTGTGTGTGTGTGTTTGCACATGGGTTTGTATGTGCATGCATGTGTTGTGTGTGTGTGTGTGTGTCTGTGTTTGAGTGTCTGAGTGTGTGTTTGTGCAAGTGTGTGTTTGTGCGAGTGTATGTTTGTATGTCTGTGTGTATGTGTGTGTGCATGTGTGTGAGTGTGCATGCATGGGATTGTGTTGTACATGTGTGTGCACAAGTATGTACCTGTGATGTGTGTGTGTGTTTATGTGTGAGATGTGTGTGCGAGTGTGTGAGCATGTGTGTGTGTGTGTTTGTGTTTGTCTGTGTCTGCATGTGTGAGTCTGAGTTTGTGCACTCGTTTGTGCATGTTTGCCTGTGCATGAGTGCCAGTGAGTGTGCTTGTGTGTGTGTGTGTGTGTCTGTGTGCATGTATGTGTGTGTGTGTGTGTGTGTGTTAGCGTATGTTTGTATGTTTGTGTGTGTCTACCTGTGTGTGTGTGTGTGTGTGTATGTGTGTGATTGTGTGTTTGTGCATGTGAGCATGTGTGTGCCTGTAATGTGTATGTGCCTGTGCATGCACATGTGTGTTTATGTGTGTGTTTGCATGAGTGTGTGTGTGTTAGTGTGAGTTTGTATGTGAGTATGTGTATATATGTGAGTGTTTATGTATCTGTGTGAGTGTCTTTGTGTCATTGTATGTGTGATGTGTTTGTGAGTTTGTGTGTGTGTGTTTAGGTGTGTGTATCTGTGTGAGTATCTGTGTGTCTGTTTGTGGTTGTATGTGTGATTTGTGTGTGT
Source organism: Isurus oxyrinchus (assembly GCA_026770705.1). Lineage (NCBI taxonomy): Eukaryota > Metazoa > Chordata > Chondrichthyes > Lamniformes > Lamnidae > Isurus > Isurus oxyrinchus. The sequence goes on along the minus strand of JANJGN010000309.1, from coordinate 652,009 downwards.
GTGAATGTGTGTGTATATGTGTGTATGAGTGTGTGTGTGCGCATTTGTGTGTGTCCATGTGCATGTGTCTGTGCATGTGAGCCTGAGTTTGTGCACATGTTTGTGCATGTGTGTATGTGTGCCTGTGTGTCTTTGTGTGTGTGTGTGCCAGTGTGCAAGTGTCTGTGTGTGTGTGTGTGTGTGTGCATGTGTGTATGTGTGAGTTTGTGTGCATGTGTGTCTGTGTGTGTGAGCCTGTGCACACATTTGTGCATGTGTGCCTGTGTGTCTATGTGCCTGTGCATGAGTGTCTGTGTGTGTGTGTACATAAGTGTGTGTGTTTGTGTGCCTGTGTGCATGTGATTGTGTATCTGTTTGTGTGAGTCTGGGTTTGCACACTCATTTGTGCATGTGTGTGTGTGTGTGTGTGTGTGTGTGTGTGTGTGTCTGTGTTTGAGTGTCTGAGTGTGTGTTTGTGCGTGTGTGTTTGTGCGAGTGTGTGTTTGTGTGAGTGTCTGTGTATGATTGTATGTGTGATCTTTGTGTGTGTGTTTGCGTGTGCTGTGTGCATGTGTATATCTGTGTATATGTGTGTGTGCATGTGTGAATGTGAGAGTGTGCCTTTGTATGAGTGTATGTTTGTATGTCTGTGTGTATGTGTGTGTGCATGTGTGTGAGTGTGCATGCATGGGATTGTGTTGTACATGTGTGTGCACAAGTATGTACCTGTGATGTGTGTGTGTGTTTATGTGTGAGATGTGTGTGCGAGTGTGTCTGCATGTGTGAGTCTGAGTTTGTGCACTCGTTTGTGCATGTTTGCCTGTGCGTGAGTGCCAGTGAGTGTGCCTGTGTGTGTGTGTGTCTGTGTGCATGTATGTGTGTGTGTGCGTGTGTTAGCGTATGTTTGTATGTTTGTGTGTGTCTATCTGTGTGTGTGTGTGTGTGTGTGTGTGTGATTGTGTATTTGTGCGTGTGAGCATGTGTGTGCCTATAATGTGTATGTGCCTGTGCAGCACATGTGTGTTTATGTGTGTGTTTGCATGAGTGTGTGTGTGTGTTAGTGTGAGTTTGTATGTGAGTATGTGTATATATGTGAGTGTTTATGTATCTGTGTGAGTGTCTTTGTGTCATTGTATGTGTGATGTGTTTGTGAGTTTGTGTGTGTGTGTTTAGGTGTGTGTATCTGTGTGAGTATCTCTGTGAGTATCTGTGTGTCTGTTTGTGGTTCTATGTGTGATTTGTGTGTGTGTGTGTGTGTGTGTATATGTGTGCCTGTGACAGTGTGTGTCTGAGTTTGGGCACATATTTGTGGATGTGTGTGGATGTGTGCTTGTGTGTATGTGTGTGTGCATGTGTGTATTTATGTCTATGTGTGTGCATATGTGAATGTGCCGGTGTGTATGTGCCTTTGTGTGTGTGTGTGCGCATGTGTGTGTGCATGTGCCCAAGTCTGTGTGTGCATATTTGTGTGTAAGTGTGTGCATGTGTGTCTAGATGTGTGTGTGTGTGTGTGTGTGTGTGTGTGTGTGTGTTTGTGTGTTTGTGTGTGTGTGTGTGGGCGCATGTGTGTGTGTGTGTGTGCATGTGGCCGAGTCTGCGTGTGCATGTTTGTGTGTAAGTGTGTGCATGTGTGTCTATATGTCTCTGTGTGTGTCTGTGTTTGTGTCTGAGAGTCTGGGTTTGTGCACATGCTTGGGCAGGTATGCCTGTACGCACATGTGCGTGCGTTTGTGTATGTGCATGTGTGAGTGTGAAGTGTGTGTGTGTGTGACTGTGAGTGTCTGCATGTGTGTGTGTGTGTGTGTGCATGTGTCTGTGTGAGAGTGTGAGTTTGTATGTGTTTATGTGTGTCTGTGTGCATTTGTTTGTGCATGTGTGTGCCTGTGTGTGTGTGTGTTTGTGTGAGTGTGTACGTGTTAATGTGCTTTTGAGTGTATGTGTGTGTTTGTGTCTGTGTGTTTAGGTGTGTATATCTGTGTGTGTCTGTGTGTTTGTTTGTGGTTGTATGTGTGATTTGTGTGTGTGTGTATGTGTGTGTTCATGTATGTGTGCCTGTGACAGTGTGTGTCTGAGTTTGGGCACACATTTGTGGATGTGTGTGGATGTGTGCTTGTGTGTATGTGTGTGTGCATGTGTGTATTTATGTCTATGTGTGTGCATATGTGAATGTGCCGGTATATATGTGCCTGTGTGTGTGTGTGTGTGTGTGTGTGTGTGTGTGTGTGTGTGTGTGTGTGTGTGTTTGCATGTGTGTGCACATGTGCCTGAGTCTGCATGTGCATGTTTGTGTGTAGGTGTGTGCATGTGTGTCTATATGTCTGTGTGTATGTGTGTGAGAGTGTGTGTCTGTGTGTGTGTTTGTGTTTGTGTCTGTGTTTAGGTGTGTGTATCTGTGTGAGTGTCTGTGTGTCTGTTTGTATGTATGATTTGTGTGTATGTACATGTGTGTGTTCATGTATGTGTGCCTGTGACAGTGTGTGTCTGAGTTTGAGCACACATTTGTTGATGTGTGATTTGAGTGGGTGTGTGTGAGAGTGATTGTCTGTGTGTGTGTGTCTCTGTGTGTGAGTCTGAGTTTGTGCACACAGTTGTGCATGTGTGGCTGTGTGTGTTTGTGTCTCTGTGCCCGAGTGTCTATGCCTGAGAGTCTGTGTGTACGTGTGTGAGTCTGAGTTTGTGCACACGTTTGTGCATGTGTGTGCAGGTGTGTGTATGTGTGTGTGAATGTCTGCGTGTCCGTGTGTCTGTGTGTGTGTGCATGTGCACTTGTGTGTGTGTTTGTGTGAGTGTGTTTCAGTGTAAACTTGTGTGTATGTGTGTGTGTGTATCTGTGTGAGAGTATACATGTGTGTGTGTGGGATTCTTTGTTTGTGCATGCATGTGTAGGTGTGCCTGTACATATGTCTGTGTGTTTGTGTGTGTGAGTGCGTGAGTTCATGTGTGTGCCTGTGATTTGTGCGTGCCTGTGAGTGTGTGTATGTGTTTGCATCATTCTGTGTGTGTTAGGGTATGTTTGTATGTGAGTGTGTATCTCTGTGAGTGTTTGTGTGTGATTAATGTGTGTGTGCTTGTTCGATTGTGTCTGTGTATGATTGTATGTGTGATTTGTGTGTATGTGTGTGTTTGTGCTTGTGTGACTTTTTGTGTTTGTGTGAGTGTCTGCGTGTGCCTGTGCCTGTGTCTGTGTATGAGTGTTTGTGTGCGTTTCTGTGTGTCTTTGTATGTGTGTGTGTGAATGCAGCAGTGTGTGTGTCGGTGTGCATGTTTGAATATGAAAGTGTGTGTGTGAATGTGTGTGTATCTGTGTGTGTGTGTGTGTGTCTGTGTGTAAGTGTCTGTGTGTGTGTTTGTGTGTACCTGTGTGTATGTGTGTGTGTCTGTGATTGTGTTTGTGTGAGTCTGAGTTTGGGCACATGTTCGTGCATGCGTGTGCAGGTGTGTGTGTGTGCATGTGTGAGTGTGAGTGTGTGTGTGTGTATGTGTGTGTGTGTGTGTGTGTGTGTCTGTCTGCATGTGTGTGCACATGTGCCTGAGTGTGTTTGTACATGTGCGTGTGTGTGTGTGTGTGTGTGTGTGTGTGTGTGTGTGTGTGTGTGTGTATCTCTGTGAGTGTCTATGTCTAATTAGTTTCTGTGACTATGTGTGTTTGTGGGTTCAGGTGTGTGTACCTGTGTGAGTGTCTGTCTGTCTATGTGTAATTGTGTGTGTGATTTGTTTGTGTGTGTGTTTGTGTCTGTGTGACTTTTTGTGTGTGCATATGTTGGCGTGAGAGTGTGTGTGTGAGTGTATGCGTGTGTGTGTCTGTGCGTGTGTCTGTGTGTTTCTGTGTGTCTGTGCATGTGTGTGCGTCTTTGTGTCCATGTGTGTGTGTGAGAGTGTGTCTGTGAATGCATGTGTGTGTCTGCGTGTGTGTGTGTGTATGTTTACGTGCATGTGTGTGCACGTGTCTGCATGTGTGAACCTGAGTTTGGGCAAACATTTGTGCATGTGTGCCTATGTGTCTGTGTGTACACGTGTGTGTGTGTGGCGGTGTGCGAGTGTCTGTGTGTGTGTTAGTGTGTGCACATGTGTGAATGTCTGTGTGTGTGTTTGTGCTTGTGTGACGTTTTGTGTGTGTGTCTGTGTGTGTTTATGTTTCTTTGTACATTTGTGTGTGTATGCGTCTGTGTGTCTGTGTGCATGTGTGAATGTGAAAGTGTGTGCTTGAATATCTGTGTGGCTGTGTGTGTGAGTGTCTGTGTTTGTGTTCGTGTGTACCTGTGTGCATGTGTGTGTGCATGTGTGTGTGTGTGTGTGTGTGAGTGTGTGTGTGTCTGTGAATAGTTGTGAGTCTGAGTTTGGGCACATGTCTGTGCATGCATGTGCAGGTGTGCCCGGGCATGTGTGAGTGTGAGATTGTCTGTCTGTGTATGTGTGCCTGTGCGTGTGTGTCTCTTGTGTGTGTCTGGATGCATGTGTGTGCGCATGTGCCTGAGTGTGTGTGTGCATGTGTGTATGAGTGTGTGCATGTGTGTGATTGCGTGTTTGTGTGTGTGTGTGTATCTGGTGAGTGTCTATGTGTGATTAGTGTGTCTGTGTTTGTGTGGGGGTGTGTGTGTGTGTGTTTGTGTGTTCAGATGTGTGTATCTGCGTGAGTGTCTGTCTGTCTGTGTGTGATTGTTTGTGTGATTCATGTGTGTGTGTGTGTTTGTGTCTGTGTGACCTTTTGTGTGTTCATGTGAGTGTCTGCGTGTGTGTGTCTGTGTATGTGTGTGAGTCTGAGTTTGGGCACATGTCTGTGCATGCATGTGCAGGTGTGCCTGTGCATGTGTGTGTGCATGTGTGAGTGTGAGAGTGTCTGTCTGTGTGTGTGTTTGTGTGTGTGTTTGTGTGTGTCTATGTGCATGTGTGTGTGTATGTGTCTGTGCGTGTGAGCCTGAGTTTGTGCACATGTTTGTGCATGTGTGCCTGTGTGTGTGTGTGCCTGTGTGTGAGCATCTGTGTGTTGTGTGCATGTGTATGTGTGAATGTTAGTGTGTGTGCGTTAGTGTATATTTGTGAGTATGTGTGTGTGTGTGTGCATGTGTGTGATTGTGTGTTTGTGCATGTGAGCATGTGTGTGCATGTATGTGTTAGTGTGTGATTGTATGTGTGATTTGTGTGTGTTTGTGTGTGCCTGTGTGCATGTGTGTGTGTCTGTACCTGTGTGTGCGTGAGTCTGAGTTTGGGCACACATTTGTGCATGTGTGTGCAGGCGTGTCTGTATGTATGAGTGTTTGTGTTAATGCATATGTATGAGTGTGAGAGTGTCTATGTGTGTGCCTGTTTGTGAGTGTCTGTGTGCATGTGCCTGACTGTGTGTGTGTATGTATGTGTGAGTGTGTGCATGCATGTGATTGTGTGTTTGTACGTGTGTGTGCACAAGTATGTGCCTGTGATGTGTATGTGTGTATTTCTGTGTGAAATGTGTATGAGAGTGTGTGTGTGTGTATGTTTGATTTTGTGTGTGTGTTTGTGTCTATGTGTGATTTCTGTGTGTGTGCATCTGTATGTGAAGTTGTGTGTTTGTGTGCCTGTGTGTGTGTCTGTACATGTGTGTGTGTATGCATGCGATTGTGTGTTTGTGCATGTGTTTGTTATTTGTGTGTGTGTATCTGTGTGTGTTAGCCTATGTGTGAGTGTATATATGTGTGTATGTGTGAATGTGTGTGTGTCTGCGTGTGTGTGTGTGTGTGTGTGTGTGTGTGTTTGTGTGTGAGTGTCTGTGTGTGTGTTTGTGTGTACCTGTGTGTGTGTCTGTGTCTGTGACTGTGTTTGTGTGAGTCTGAGTTTGAGCACAAATTTGTGCATTTGTGTGCAGATGAGCCTGTGTGTGTTTGTTTGTGTCTATGTGTGATTGCATGTGTGATGTCTGTGTGTGTGCATCTGTATGTGAATTGTGTGTTTGTGTACCTGTGTGTGAGTGTCTGTACATGTGTGTGTGTGTATGCATGCGATTGTGTGTTTGTGCATGTGTGTGTCTGTGAGTGCATGTGTGTGTTTTTGTGTGTGTATGTGTGTGTGTTAGCCTGTGTGTGTGTGTGTATTTGTGTGTGTGTCTATGTGTGTGTATCTGTGTGTGTGTGTGTGTGTGTGTGTGTGTGTGTGTGTCTGCGACTGTGTTTGTTTGAGTCTGAGTTTGGGCATATGTTCATGCATGCGTGCGCAGGTGTGTGTGTGCATGTGTGAGTGTGAGAGTGTCTGTGTGTGTATGTGTATGTGTGTGTGTGTGCGTGCGCGTGTCTGTGTGCATGTGTGTGTACATGTGTCTGAGTGTGTTTGTGCATGTGTGTATTAGTGTGTCCATGTCTGTGTTTGTATATGTGCATGTCTGTGTGTGTGTGTGTGTGTGTGTGTGTGTGTGTGTGTGTGTGTGTGTGTGTGTGTGTGTGTGTGTGTGTGTGTGTGTGTGTGTGTGTATCTCTGTGAGTGCCTATGTCTGATTAGTTTCTGTGACTATGTGTGTTTGTGGGTTCAGGTGTGTGTACCTGTGTGAGTGTCTGTCTGTCTATGTGTGATTGTGTGTGTGATTTGTTTGTGTGTGTTTGTGTCTGTGTGACTTTTTGTGTGTGCATATGTTGGCATGAGAGTATGTGTGTGAGTGTACATGTCTGTGTGTCTGTGCGTGTGTCTGTGTTTCTGTGTGTCTGTGTGCATGTGTGTTCATCTTGTGTCTGTGTGTGTGTGAGAGTGTGTCTGTGAATGTCTGTGTGTGTCTGCATGTGTCTGTGTCTGCATGTGTGAATGTGAAAGTGTGTGCCTGTGTGCATGTGTGTGTGTGTGTGTACCTGTGTGTGCATGAGTCTGAGTTTGGGCACACGTTTGTGCATGTGTGTGCAGGTGTGCCTGTACATATATGACTGTTTGTGTTAATGCACATGTATGAGTATGAGAGTGTGTATGTGTGTGCCTGTTTGTGAGTGTCTGTGTGTACATGTGCCTGGGTGAGTGTGTGTGTACGTATGTGTGTGTGCATGCATGTGATTGTGTATTTGTACGTGTGTGTACACAAGTATGTGCCTGTGATGTGTATGTGTGCATTTCTGCGTGAGATGTGTATGAGAAAGTGTGTGGATGTATGTTTGTTTTTGTCTGTGTCTGCATGTGTGAGTCTGAGTTTGTGCACATGTTTGTGCATGTTTGCCTGTGTGTGAGTGTATGTGTGTGAGCGTGAGTGTTTGTGTGTGCCTGTGTGAGTGTGAATGTATGTATTTGTGTGTGTCTGTGTATATGTGAGTATCTGCGTCTGTGTGTGAGTCTGAGTTTGAGCACAAATTTGTGCATTTGTGTGCACATGTGCCTGTGTGTGTTTGTTTGTGTCTATGTGTGACTGAATGTGTGATTTCTGTGTGTGTGCATCTGTATGTGAATTGTGTGTTTGTGTGCCTGTGTGTGTGTCTGTACATGTGTGTGTGTGTGTGTGTGTGTGTGTGTGTATGCATGCGATTGTGTTTAATTCATGTGTGTTCCTGTGTGTGTGTTAGCCTGTGTTTGAGTGTATGTATGTGCATTAGTATGTGCATGCATGTGTCTGTCTGTCTATCCCGGAGCTTTATGCAGCTCCTGACCTGATCTCTGGTGTATTTTCAAAATTCTCCATCTGTCCTCCTAGGTTCACCATTCCGAGATGAGATTACACTTGCTATCCTCCAACTCCAAGAGAATAATCGACTAGAAATCCTGAAAAGGAAGTGGTGGGAGGGAGGCAAGTGTCCAAAAGAAGAGGATCACAGGGCGAAAGGTGAGAAAGAGGATGCACAATACAATAACAGATGCTGGATCCTGAACACAGAGTCCAGACGCTAAACACAGAGTCCAGAACCCAAACACAGAGTCCAGATCCTAAACACAGAGTCCAGATCATGAACACAGAGTCCAGATCCTAAACACAGAATCCAGAACCCAAACACAGAGTCCAGAACCCAAACACAGATTCCAGACACTAAACACAGATTCCAGACCCTAAACACAGAGTCCAGACCCTAAACACAGAGTTCAGACCCTAAACACAGAGTCCAGACCCTAAACACAGAGTCCAGACCCTAAACACAGAGTCCAGACCCTAAACACAGAGTCCAGATCCTGAACACAGATTCCAGACACTAAACACAGATTCCAGACCCTAAACACAGAGTCCAGACCCTAAACACAGAGTCCAGATCCTAAACACAGAGTCCAGATCCCAAACACAGAGTCCAGCTCCGAAACACAGAGTCCAGATACCGAACACAGAGTCCAGACCCTAAACACTGTGTCCAGACCCTAAACACTGTTTCTTACCCTAAACACAGAGTCCAGACCCTAAAAACAGAGTCCAGAGACTGCACACAGAGTCCAGACACTAAACAGTGTGTCCAGACCCTAAACACAGAGTCCAGATCCCAAACACAGAGTCCAGACCCTAAACACAGAGTCCAGATCCTGAACACAGAGTCCAGACACTAAACAGTGTGTCCAGACCCTAAACACAGAGTCCAGATCCCAAACACAGAGTCCAGACCCTAAACACAGAGTCCAGATCCTGAACACAGAGTCCAGACACTAAACAGTGTGTCCAGACCCTAAACACAGAGTCCAGATCCCAAACACAGAGTCCAGACCCTAAACACAGAGTCCAGATCCTAAACACAGAGTCCAGATCACAAACACAGAGTCCAGACCCTAAACACAGAGTCCAGATCATAAACACAGAGTCCAGATCCCAAACACAGAGTGCAGACCCTAAACACAGAGTCCAGACCCTAAACACAGAGTCCAGATCATAAACACAGAGTCCAGATCCTAAACACAGAGTCCAGACCCTAAACACAGAGTCCAGATCCTAAACACAGAGTCCAGATCATAAACACAGAGTCCAGATCCCAAACACAGAGTGCAGACCCTAAACACAGAGTCCAGATCCTGAACACAGAGTCCAAACCCAAACACAGAGTGCAGACCCTAAACACAGAGTCCTCATCCTAAACACAGAGTCCAGACCCTAAACACAGAGTCCAGACACCAAACACAGAGTCCAGATCCTAAACACAGAGTCCAGACCCTAAACACAGAGTGCAGACCCTAAACACAGAGTCTTCATCCTAAACACAGAGTCCAGATCCCAAACACAGAGTCCAGACCCTAAACACAGTGCAGACCCTAAACACAGAGTCTTCATCCTAAACACAGAGTCCAGACCCTAAACAATGTGTCCAGACCCTAAACACAGATTCCAGAAACAAAACACAGAGTCCAGACCCTAAGCACAGAGTCCAGACCCTAAACACAGAGTCCAGACCCGAAACACAGAGTCGAGAGCCTAAACACAGAGTGCAGACCCTAAACACAGAGTCCAGACCCTAAACACAGAGTGCAGCCCTAAACACAGAGTCCAGATCCTAAACACAGAGTCCAGATCCCAAACACAGAGTCCAGATCATAAACACAGAGTCCAGATCCCAAACACAGAGTCCAGATACCAAACACAGAGTCCAGATCCTAAACACAGAGGCCAGATCCCAAACACAGAGTCCAGATCCCAGACACAGAGTCCAGATCCTAAACACAGAGTCCAGACCATAAACACAGAGTCCTGATCCTAAACACAGAGTCCAGATCATAAAAACAGAGTCCAGATCATAAACACAGAGTCCAGATCCCAAACACAGAGTCCAGATCCCAAACACAGAGTCCAGATCCTAAACACAGAGTCCAGATCCTAAACACAGATTCCAGATCCTAAAAAGAGAGTCCAGATCCCAAACACAGAGTCCAGATCACAAACACAGAGACCAGATCCTAAACACAGAGACCAGATCCTAAACAGAGAGTCCAGATCCTAAACACAGAGTCCAGATCCCAAACACAGAGTCCAGATACAAAAGAAAGAGTCCAGATCCTAAACACAGAGTCCAGATCCTAAACACAGAGTCCAGATCCTAAACACAGAGTCCAGATCCCAAACACAGAGTCCAGATTCTAAACACAGAGTCCAGATCCTAAACACAGAGTCCAGATCCCAAACACAGAGTCCAAATCCCAAACACAGAGTCCAGATTCTAAACACAGAGTCCAGATCCCAAACAAAGAGCCCAGATCCCAAACACAGAGGCCAGAACCCAAACACAGAGTCCAGAACCCAAACACAGAGTCCAGACCCTAAACACGGACTCCAGATCCTAAACACAGAGTCCAGATCCTAAACACAGAGTCCAGATCCTAAACACAGAGTCCAGACCCTAAACACTGTGTCCAGACCCTAAACACAGAGTCCAGACCCTAAACACGGACTCCAGATCCTAAACACAGAGTCCAGATCCTAAACACAGAGTCCAGATCCTAAACACAGAGTCCAGACCCTAAACACTGTGTCCAGATCCTAAACACAGAGTCCAGACCCTAAACACTGTGTCCAGACACTAAACACAGAGTCCAGAAACTAAACACAGAGTCCAGACCCGAAACACAGAGTCCAGAGCCTAAACACAGAGTGCAGACCCTAAACACAGAGTCCAGACCCTAAACATAGAGTGCAGACCCTAAACACAGAGTCCAGATCCTAAACACAGAGTCCAGATCCTAAACACAGAGTCCAGATCATAAACACAGAGTCCAGACCCTAAACACTGTGTCCAGACCCTAAACACAGAGTCCAGACCCTAAACACTGTGTCCAGACACTAAACACAGAGTCCAGAAACTAAACACAGAGTCCAGACCCGAAACACAGAGTCCAGAGCCTAAACACAGAGTGCAGACCCTAAACACAGAGTCCAGACCCTAAACATAGAGTGCAGACCCTAAACACAGAGTCCAGATCCTAAACAAAGAGTCCAGATCCCAAACACAGAGTCCAGATCCCAAACACAGAGTCCAGATCCCAAACACAGAGTCCAGATCCCAAACACAGAGTCCAGATCCTAAACACAGAGTCCAGAACCCAAACACAGAGTCCAGATCCCAAACACAGAGTCCAGACCCTGAACACGGACTCCAGATCCTAAACACAGAGTCCAGATCCTAAACACAGAGTCCAAATCCCAAACACAGAGTCCCGATCCTAAACACAGAGTACACATCACAAACACAGAGACCAGATCCTAAGCACAGAGTCCAGATCACAAACACAGAGACCGGATCCTGAACACAGAGTCCAGATCCAACACAGAGACTCCAGACCCTAAACACAGAGTCCAGATCACAAACACAGAGACCAGATCCTAAACACAGAGTCCAGATCTCAAGCACAGAGTCCAGATCCTAAACACAGAGTCCAGATCACAAACACAGAGACCAGATCCTAAACACAGAGTCCAGATCTCAAACACAGAGTCCAGATCATAAACACAGAGTCCAGATCCCAAACACAGAGTCCAGATCCCAAACACAGAGTCCAGCTCCGAAACACAGAGTCCAGATACCGAACACAGAGACCAGATCCCAAACACAGAGTCCAGATCCTGAACACAGAGTCCAGAACCTAAACACAGAGTCCAGATCCTAAACACAGAGACCAGATCCTAAACACAGAGTCCAGATCCTGAACACAGAGTCCAGACCTAAACACAGAGTCCAGATCCTAAACACAGAGTCCAGATCACAAACACAGAGTCCAGACCCTAAACACAGAGTCCAGATCATAAACACAGAGTCCAGATCCCAAACACAGAGTGCAGACCCTAAACACAGAGTCCAGACCCTAAACACAGAGTCCAGAACCTAAACACAGAGTCCAGATCCTGAACACAGAGTCCAAACCCAAACACAGAGTCCAGACCCTAAACACAGAGTCCTCATCCTAAACACAGAGTGCAGACCCTAAACACAGAGTCCAAAAACTAAACACAGAGTCCAGACACCAAACACAGAGTCCAGATCCTAAACACAGAGTCCAGACCCTAAACACAGAGTGCAGACCCTAAACACAGAGTCTTCATCCTAAACACAGAGTCCAGATCCCAAACACAGAGTCCAGACCCTAAACACAGTGCAGACCCTAAACACAGAGTCTTCATCCTAAACACAGAGTCCAGACCCTAAACAATGTGTCCAGACCCTAAACACAGATTCCAGAAACGAAACACAGAGTCCAGACCCTAAGCACAGAGTCCAGACCCTAAACACAGATTCCAGACCCTAAACACAGAGGGCAGACCCTAAACACAGAGTCCAGACCCTAAACACAGAGTGCAGCCCTAAACACAGAGTCCAGATCCTAAACACAGAGTCCAGATCCCAAACACAGAGTCCAGATCATAAACACAGAGTCCAGATCCCAAACACAGAGTCCAGATACCAAACACAGAGTCCAGATCCTAAACACAGAGGCCAGATCCCAAACACAGAGTCCAGATCCCAGACACAGAGTCCAGATCCTAAACACAGAGTCCAGACCATAAACACAGAGTCCTGATCCTAAACACAGAGTCCAGATCATAAACACAGAGTCCAGATCATAAACACAGAGTCCAGATCATAAACACAGAGTCCAGATCATAAACACAGAGTCCAGATCCTAAACACAGAGTCCAGATCATAAACACAGAGTCCAGATCCTAAAAACAGAGTCCAGATCCTAAACACAGAGTCCAGATCCCAAACACAGAGTCCAGATCCCAAACACAGAGTCCAGATCCTAAACACAGAGTCCAGATCCTAAACACAGAGTCCAGATCCTAAACACAGATTCCAGATCCTAAAAAGAGAGTCCAGATCCCAAACACAGAGTCCAGATCACAAACACAGAGACCAGATCCTAAACACAGAGTCCAGAACCTAAACACAGAGTCCAGATCACAAATACAGAGTCCAGATCCTGAACACAGAGTCCAGATCCAACACAGAGACTCCAGACCCTAAACACAGAGTCCAGATCACAAACACAGACTCCAGACCCTAAACACAGAGTCCAGATCTCAAACACAGAGTCCAGATCACAAACACAGAGTCCAGATACAAAAGAAAGAGTCCAGACCCTAAACACAGAGTCCAGATCCTAAACACAGAGTCCAGATCCTAAACACAGAGTCCAGATCCCAAACACAGAGTCCAGATTCTAAACACAGAGTCCAGATCCCAAACAAAGAGCCCAGATCCCAAACACAGAGGCCAGAACCCAAACACAGAGTCCAGAACCCAAACACAGAGTCCAGACCCTAAACACGGACTCCAGATCCTAAACACAGAGTCCAGATCCTAAACACAGAGTCCAGATCCTAAACACAGAGTCCAGACCCTAAACACTGTGTCCAGACCCTAAACACAGAGTCCAGACCCTAAACACTGTGTCCAGACACTAAACACAGAGTCCAGAAACTAAACACAGAGTCCAGTCCCGAAACACAGAGTCCAGAGCCTAAACACAGAGTGCAGACCCTAAACACAGAGTCCAGACCCTAAACACAGAGTGCAGACCCTAAACACAGAGTCCAGATCCTAAACACAGAGTCCAGATCCTAAACACAGAGTCCAGATCATAAACACAGAGTCCAGATCCCAAACACAGAGTCCAGATCCCAAACACAGAGTCCAGATCCCAAACACAGAGTCCAGATCCCAAACACGGAGTCCAGATCCTAAACACAGAGTCCAGATCCCGATCACAGAGACCAGATCCCAAAAACAGAAACCAGATCCAACACAGAGATTCCAGATCCTAAACATAGAGTCCAGACCCCAAACAATGTGTCCAGACCCTAAACACAGAGTCCAGACCCAAAACACAGTGTCCAGACCCTAAACACAGAGTCCAGACCCTAAACACAGAGTCCAGACCCTAAACACAGAGACCAGATCCTAAACACAGAGTCCAGATCTCAAGCACAGAGTCCAGATCATAAACACAGAGTCCAGATCCTAAACACAGAGTCCAGATCCCAAACACAGAGTCCAGATCCCAAACACAGAGTCCAGCTCCGAAACACAGAGTCCAGATACCGAACACAGAGACCAGATCCCAAACACAGAGTCCAGACCCTAAACACAGAGTCCAGATCCTAAACACAGAGTCCAGATCCTGAACATAGAGTCCAGACCCTAAACACAAAGTACAGACCCTAAACACAGAGTCCAGATCCCAAACACCGAGTCCAGATCCCAAACACAGAGTCCAGATCCTAAACACAGAGTCCAGATCCTAAACACAGAGTCCAGAACCCAAACACAGAGTCCAGATCCCAAACACAGAGTCCAGACCCTGAACACGGACTCCAGATCCTAAACACAGAGTCCAGATCCTAAACACAGAGTCCAAATCCCAAACACAGAGTCCCGATCCTAAACACAGAGTACACATCACAAACACAGAGACCAGATCCTAAGCACAGAGTCCAGAACCTAAACACAGAGTCCAGATCACAAACACAGAGACCGGATCCTGAACACAGAGTCCAGATCCAACACAGAGACTCCAGACCCTAAACACAGAGTCCAGATCACAAACACAGAGACCAGATCCTAAACACAGAGTCCAGATCTCAAGCACAGAGTCCAGATCATAAACACAGAGTCCAGATCCTAAACACAGAGTCCAGATCTAAAACACAGAGTCCAGACCTAAAACACAGTGACCAGATCCCAAACACAGAGTCCAGATCCCAAACACAGAGTCCAGCTCCGAAACACAGAGTCCAGATACCGAACACAGGGACCAGATCCCAAACACAGAGTCCAGACCCTAAACACAGAGTCCAGAACCTAAACACTGTGTCCAGACCCTAAACAGAGTCCAGTCCCTAAACACTGTTTCCTACCCTAAACACAGAGTCCAGACCCTAAAAACAGAGTCCAGAGACTGCACACAGAGTCCAGATCCTGAACACAGAGTCCAGACCTAAACACAGAGTCCAGACCCTAAACACAGAGTCCAGACCCAAAACACAGAGTCCAGACCCTAAACACAGAGTCCAGATCATAAACACAGAGTCCAGATCCCAAACACAGAGTGCAGACCCTAAACACAGAGTCCAGACCGTAAACACAGAGTCCAGAACCTAAACACAGAGTCCAGATCCTGAACACAGAGTCCAAACCCAAACACAGAGTCCAGACCCTAAACACAGAGTCCTCATCCTAAACACAGAGTGCAGACCCTAAACACAGAGTCCAAAAACTAAACACAGAGTCCAGACCCTAAACACAGAGTCCAGACACCAAACACAGAGTCCAGATCCTAAACACAGAGTCCAGACCCTAAACACAGAGTGCAGACCCTAAACACAGAGTCTTCATCCTAAACACAGAGTCCAGATCCCAAACACAGAGTCCAGACCCTAAACACAGTGCAGACCCTAAACACAGAGTCTTCATCCTAAACACAGAGTCCAGACCCTAAACAATGTGTCCAGACCCTAAACACAGATTCCAGAAACGAAACACAGAGTCCAGACCCTAAGCACAGAGTCCAGACCCTAAACACAGAGTCCAGACCCGAAACACAGAGTCGAGGGCCTAAACACAGAGTGCAGACCCTAAACACAGAGTCCAGACCCTAAACACAGAGTGCAGCCCTAAACACAGAGTCCAGATCCTAAACACAGAGTCCAGATCCCAAACACAGAGTCCAGATCATAAACACAGAGTCCAGATCCCAAACACAGAGTCCAGATACCAAACACAGAGTCCAGATCCTAAACACAGAGGCCAGATCCCAAACACAGAGTCCAGATCCCAGACACAGAGTCCAGATCCTAAACACAGAGTCCAGACCATAAACACAGAGTCCTGATCCTAAACACAGAGTCCAGATCATAAACACAGAGTCCAGATCATAAACACAGAGTCCAGATCCTAAAAACAGAGTCCAGATCCTAAACACAGAGTCCAGATCCCAAACACAGAGTCCAGATCCCAAACACAGAGTCCAGATCCTAAACACAGAGTCCAGATCCTAAACACAGAGTCCAGATCCTAAACACAGATTCCAGATCCTAAAAAGAGAGTCCAGATCCCAAACACAGAGTCCAGATCACAAACACAGAGACCAGGTCCTAAACACAGAGTCCAGAACCTAAACACAGAGTCCAGATCACAAATACAGAGTCCAGATCCTGAACACAGAGTCCAGATCCAACACAGAGACTCCAGACCCTAAACACAGAGTCCAGATCACAAACACAGAGACCAGATCCTAAACACAGAGTCCAGATCTCAAACACAGAGTCCAGATCACAAACACAGAGTCCAGATACAAAAAAAAGAGTCCAGACCCTAAAGACAGAGTCCAGAGCCTAAACACAGAGTCCAGATCCTAAACACAGAGTCCAGATCCTAAACACAGAGTCCAGATCCCAAACACAGAGTCCAGATTCTAAACACAGAGTCCAGATCCTAAACACAGAGTCCAGATCCCAAACACAGAGTCCAAATCCCAAACACAGAGACCAGATTCTAAACACAGAGTCCAGATCCCAAACAAAGAGCCCAGATCCCAAACACAGAGGCCAGAACCCAAACACAGAGTCCAGAACCCAAACACAGAGTCCAGACCCTAAACACGGACTCCAGATCCTAAACACAGAGTCCAGATCCTAAACACAGAGTCCAGATCCTAAACACAGAGTCCAGACCCTAAACACTGTGTCCAGACCCTAAACACAGAGTCCAGACCCTAAACACTGTGTCCAGACACTAAACACAGAGTCCAGAAACTAAACACAGAGTCCAGACCCGAAACACAGAGTCCAGAGCCTAAAAACAGAGTGCAGACCCTAAACACAGAGTCCAGACCCTAAACACAGAGTGCAGACCCTAAACACAGAGTCCAGATCCTAAACACAGAGTCCAGATCCTAAACACAGAGTCCAGATCATAAACACAGAGTCCAGATCCCAAACACAGAGTCCAGATCCCAAACACAGAGTCCAGATCCCAAACACAGAGTCCAGATCCCAAACACGGAGTCCAGATCCTAAACACAGAGTCCAGATCCCGATCACAGAGACCAGATTCCAAAAACAGAAACCAGATCCAACACAGAGATTCCAGATCCTAAACATAGAGTCCAGACCCCAAACAATGTGTCCAGACCCTAAACACAGAGTCCAGACCCAAAACACAGTGTCCAGACCCTAAACACAGAGTCCAGATCCTAAACACAGAGTCCAGACCCTAAACACAGAGTCCAGACCCTGAACACAGAGTCCAGATCCTGAACACAGAGTCCAGACCCTGAACACAGAGTCCAGATCCTGAACACAGAGTCCAGACCCTGAACACAGAGTCCACACCCTAAACACAGAGTCCAGATCCTAAACACAGAGTCCAGATCCCAAACACAGAGTCCAGATCCTAAACACAGAGTGCAGACCCTAAACACAGAGTCCAGATCCCAAACACCGAGTCCAGATCCCAAACACAGAGTCCAGATCCCAAACACAGAGTCCAGACCCTGAACACGGACTCCAGATCCAAAACACAGAGTCCAGATCCTAAACACAGAGTCCAGATACTAAACACAGAGTCCAGATCCCAAACACAGAATCCAGATCCTAAACACAGAGTCCAGATCCCAAACACAGAGTCCAGATCCCAAACACAGAGTCCAGATCCTAAACACAGAGTCCAGACCATAAACACAGAGTTCCGACCCTAAACACAGAGTCCTGGTCCTAAACACAGAGTCCAGATCCTAAAAACAGAGTCCAGATCCTAAACACAGAGTCCAGATCCCAAACACCGAGTCCAGATCCCAAACACAGAGTCCAGATCCTAAACACAGAGTCCAGATCCTAAACACAGAGTCCAGAACCCAAACACAGAGTCCAGATCCCAAACACAGAGTCCAGACCCTGAACACGGACTCCAGATCCTAAACACAGAGTCCAAATCCCAAACACAGAGACCAGATCCTAAGCACAGAGTCCAGATCACAAACACAGAGACCAGATCCTAAACACAGAGTCCAGATCTCAAGCACAGAGTCCAGATCATAAACACAGAGTCCAGATCCTAAACACAGAGTCCAGATCTAAAACACAGAGTCCAGACCTAAAACACAGTGACCAGATCCCAAACACAGAGTCCAGATACAAAAGAAAGAGTCCAGACCCTAAAGACGGAGTCCAGATCCTAAACACAGAGTCCAGAACCTAAACACAGAGTCCAGATCCTAAACACAGCGTCCAGATCCCAAACACAGAGTCCAGATTCTAAACACAGAGTCCAGATCCTAAACACAGAGTCCAGATCCCAAACACAGAGTCCAGATCCCAAACACAGAGTCCAGATCCTAAACACAAAGTCCAGATCGCAAACAAAGAGTCCAGATCCCAAACACAGAGGCCAGAACCCAAACACAGAGTCCAGATCCCAAACACAGAGTCCAGACCCTAAACACGGACTCCAGATCCTAAACACAGAGTCCAGATCCTAAACACAGAGTCCAGATCCCAAACACAGAGTCCAGACCCTAAACACAGTGTCCAGACCCTAAACACAGAGTCCAGACCCTTAGCAATGTGTCCAGACCCTCAACACAGATTCCAGAAACTAAACACAGAGTCCAGACCCTAAACACAGAGTCCAGACCCTAAACACAGAGTCCAGACCCGAAACACAGAGTCCTGAGCCAAAACACACACTGCAGACCCTAAACACATAGTCCAGACCCTGAACACAGAGTCCAGAACCTAAACGCAGAGTCCAGATCCTAAACAAAGAGTCCTCATCCTAAACACAGAGTGCAGACCCTAAACACAGAGTCCTCATCCTAAACACGGAGTCCAGACCCTAAACACAGAGTCCAGATCCTAAACACAGAGTCCAGACCCTAAACACAGAGTCCAGACCCAAACACAGATTCCAGATCCTAAACACAGAGTCCAGACCCTAAACACAGAGTCCAGACCCTAAACATAGAGTCCAGAACCTGAACACAGAGTCCAGACCCTAAACACAGAGTGCAGACCCTAAACACAGAGTCCTCATCCTAAACACAGAGTCCAGATCCCAAACACAGAGTGCAGATCCCAAACACAGTCTCCAGATACTAAACACAAAGTCCAGACCCTAATCACAGAGTCCAGACCCTAAACACAGAATCCTGATGCTAAACACAGAGTCCAGACCCTAAACACAGAGTCCAGATACTAAACACAGATTCCAGATCATAAACACAGAGTCCAGATCCCAAACACAGATTCCAGATCCCAAACACAGAGTCCAGATCCTAAACAAAGAGTCCAGATCCCAAACACAGAGTCCAGATCCCAAACACAGAGTCCAGATCCCAAACACAGAGTCCAGACCCTAAACACTGTTTCCAGACCCTAAACATTGAGTCCAGACCCTAAACACAGAGTCCAGAAACTAAACAAGGAGTCCAGACCCTAAACACAGAGTCCAGACCCTTAACACAGAGTCCAGACCCGAAACACAGAGTCCAGAGCCTAAACACAGAGTGCAGACCCTAAACACAGAGTCCAGACCCTAAACACAGAGTCCAGACCCTAAACAGAGAGTCCAGATCCTAAACACAGAGTCCAGATCCTAAACACAGAGTCCCGATTCTAAACACAGAGTCCAGAACCCAAACACAGAGTCCAGATCCCAAACACAGAGTCCAGACCCTAAACACGGACTCCAGATCCTAAACACAGAGTCCAGATCCTAAACAGAGAGTCCAGATCCCAAACACAGAGTCCAGATCCTAAACACAGAGTCCAGAACCTGAACACAGAGTGCAGACCCTAAACACAGAGTCCTCATCCTAAACACAGAGTCCAGATCCTAAACAGAGAGTGCAGACCCTAAACACGGACTCCAGATCCTAAACACAGAGTCCAGATCCTAAACAGAGAGTCCAGATCCCAAACACAGAGTCCAGATCCTAAACACAGAGTCCAGACCCTAAACACAGAATCCTCATCCTAAACAAAGAGTCCAGACCCTAAACACAGAATCCACATCCTAAACACTGAGTCCAGATACTAAACACAGAGTCCAGATCATAAACACAGAGTCCAGATCCCAAACACAGAGTCCAGATCCTAAACAAAGAGTCGGGATCCCAAATACAGAGTCCAGATCCCAAACACAGAGTCCAGATCCTAAACACAGAGTCCAGACCCTGAACACAGAGTCCAGACACTAAACACAGAGTCCTGATCCTAAACACAGAGTCCAGATCATAAACACAGAGTCCAGAACATAAACACAGAGTCCAGATCCTAAAAACAGAGTCCAGATCCTAAACACAGAGTCCAGACCCTAAACACAGAGTCCCGATTCTAAACACAGAGTCCAGAACCCAAACACAGAGTCCAGATCCTAAACACAGAGTCCCGATTCTAAACACAGAGTCCAGAACCCAAACACAGAGTCCAGATCCCAAAAACAGAGTACAGACCCTAAACACGGACTCCAGATCCTAAACGCAGAGTCCAGATCCTAAACAGAGAGTCCAGATCCCAAACACAGAGTCCAGATCCTATACACAGAGTCCAGAATCTAAACACAGAGTCCAGATCACAAACACAGAGTCCAGACCCTAAAAACAGAGTCCAGATCCCAAACACAGAGTCCAGACCCTAAACACGGACTCCAGATCCTAAACACAGAGTCCAGATCCTAAACACAGAGTCCAGATCCAAAACACAGAGTCCAGAACCTAAACACTGTTTCCAGACCCTAAACACTGAGTCCAGACCCTAACAACTGTGTCCAGACCCTAAACACAGAGTCCAGAAACTAAACAAGGAGTCCAGACCCTAAACACAGAGTCCAGACCCTAAACACAGAGTCCAGACCCGAAACACAGAGTCCAGATCCCAAACACAGAGTCCAGATCACAAACACAGAGTCCAGACCCTAAACACAGAGTCCAGACCCTAAACACAGAGTCCAGACCCTAAACACAGAGTCCAGATCCTGAACACAGAGTCCAGAACCTAAACGCAGAGTGCAGACCCTCAACACAGAGTCCTCATCCTAAACACAGAGGGCAGACCCTAAACGCAGAGTCCTCATCCTAAACACGGAGTCCAGATCCTAAACACAGAGTCCAGATCCTAAACACAGAGTCCAGACCCTAAACACAGAGTCCAGACCCAAACACAGATTCCAGATCCTAAACACAGAGTCCAGACCCTAAACACAGAGTCCAGCACCTAAACATAGAGTCCAGAACCTGAACACAGAGTCCAGACCCTAAACACAGAGTGCAGACCCTAAACACAGAGTCCTCATCCTAAACACAGAGTCCAGATACTAAACACAGATTCCAGATCATAAACACAGAGTCCAGATCCCAAACACAGATTCCAGATCCCAAACACAGAGTCCAGATCCTAAACAAAGAGTCCAGATCCCAAACACAGAGTCCAGATCCCAAACACAGAGTCCAGATCCCAAACACAGAGTCCAGACCCTAAACACTGTTTCCAGACCCTAAACATTGAGTCCAGACCCTAAACACAGAGTCCAGAAACTAAACAAGGAGTCCAGACCCTAAACACAGAGTCCAGACCCTTAACACAGAGTCCAGACCCGAAACACAGAGTCCAGAGCCTAAACACAGAGTGCAGACCCTAAACACAGAGTCCAGACCCTAAACACAGAGTCCAGACCCTAAACAGAGAGTCCAGATCCTAAACACAGAGTCCAGATCCTAAACACAGAGTCCCGATTCTAAACACAGAGTCCAGAACCCAAACACAGAGTCCAGATCCCAAACACAGAGTCCAGACCCTAAACACGGACTCCAGATCCTAAACACAGAGTCCAGATCCTAAACAGAGAGTCCAGATCCCAAACACAGAGTCCAGATCCTAAACACAGAGTCCAGAACCTGAACACAGAGTGCAGACCCTAAACACAGAGTCCTCATCCTAAACACAGAGTCCAGATCCTAAACAGAGAGTGCAGACCCTAAACACGGACTCCAGATCCTAAACACAGAGTCCAGATCCTAAACAGAGAGTCCAGATCCCAAACACAGAGTCCAGATCCTAAACACAGAGTCCAGACCCTAAACACAGAATCCTCATCCTAAACAAAGAGTCCAGACCCTAAACACAGAATCCACATCCTAAACACTGAGTCCAGATACTAAACACAGAGTCCAGATCATAAACACAGAGTCCAGATCCCAAACACAGAGTCCAGATCCTAAACAAAGAGTCGGGATCCCAAATACAGAGTCCAGATCCCAAACACAGAGTCCAGATCCTAAACACAGAGTCCAGACCCTGAACACAGAGTCCAGACACTAAACACAGAGTCCTGATCCTAAACACAGAGTCCAGATCATAAACACAGAGTCCAGAACATAAACACAGAGTCCAGATCCTAAAAACAGAGTCCAGATCCTAAACACAGAGTCCAGACTCTAAACACAGAGTCCCGATTCTAAACACAGAGTCCAGAACCCAAACACAGAGTCCAGATCCTAAACACAGAGTCCCGATTCTAAACACAGAGTCCAGAACCCAAACACAGAGTCCAGATCCCAAAAACAGAGTACAGACCCTAAACACGGACTCCAGATCCTAAACGCAGAGTCCAGATCCTAAACAGAGAGTCCAGATCCCAAACACAGAGTCCAGATCCTATACACAGAGTCCAGAATCTAAACACAGAGTCCAGATCACAAACACAGAGTCCAGACCCTAAAAACAGAGTCCAGATCCCAAACACAGAGTCCAGACCCTAAACACGGACTCCAGATCCTAAACACAGAGTCCAGATCCTAAACACAGAGTCCAGATCCAAAACACAGAGTCCAGAACCTAAACACTGTTTCCAGACCCTAAACACTGAGTCCAGACCCTAACAACTGTGTCCAGACCCTAAACACAGAGTCCAGAAACTAAACAAGGAGTCCAGACCCTAAACACAGAGTCCAGACCCTAAACACAGAGTCCAGACCCGAAACACAGAGTCCAGATCCCAAACACAGAGTCCAGATCACAAACACAGAGTCCAGACCCTAAACACAGAGTCCAGACCCTAAACACAGAGTCCAGACCCTAAACACAGAGTCCAGATCCTGAACACAGAGTCCAGAACCTAAACGCAGAGTGCAGACCCTCAACACAGAGTCCTCATCCTAAACACAGAGGGCAGACCCTAAACGCAGAGTCCTCATCCTAAACACGGAGTCCAGATCCTAAACACAGAGTCCAGATCCTAAACACAGAGTCCAGACCCTAAACACAGAGTCCAGACCCAAACACAGATTCCAGATCCTAAACACAGAGTCCAGACCCTAAACACAGAGTCCAGCACCTAAACATAGAGTCCAGAACCTGAACACAGAGTCCAGACCCTAAACACAGAGTGCAGACCCTAAACACAGAGTCCTCATCCTAAACACAGAGTCCAGATCCTAAACACAGAGTGCAGATCCCAAACACAGTCTCCAGATACTAAACACAAAGTCCAGACCCTAAACACAGAGTCCAGACCCTAAACACAGAATCCTGATGCTAAACACAGAGTCCAGACCCTAAACACAGAGTCCAGATACTAAACACAGAGTCCAAATCATAAACACAGAGTCCAGATCCCAAACACAGATTCCAGATCCCAAGCACAGAGTCCAGATCCTAAACAAAGAGTCCAGATCCCAAACACAGAGTCCAGATCCCAAACACAGAGTCCAGATCCTAAACACTGAGTCCAGACCCTGAACACAGAGTCCTGACCCTAAACACTGTGTCCAGATCCTAAACACAGAGTCCAGATCATAAACACAGAGTCCAGGTCCTAAACACAGAGTCCAGATCCTAAACACGGAGTCCAGATCCCAAACACAGAGTCCAGATCCGAAACACAGAGTCCAGATCCTAAACACAGAGTCCAGATCCTAAACACAGAGTCCCGATTCTAAACACAGAGTCCAGATCACAAACACAGAGTCCAGATCCTAAACACAGAGTCCAGATCCCAAACACAGAGTCCAGACCCTAAACACGGACTCCAGATCAAAAACACAGAGTCCAGATCCTAAACACAGAGTCCAGATCCCAAACACAGAGTCCAGACCCTAAACACTGTTTCCAGACCCTAAACACTGAGTCCAGACCCTAAACACTGTGTCCAGACCCTAAACACAGAGTCCAGACCCTAAACACAGAGTCCAGACCCGAAACACAGAGTCCAGAGCCTAAACACAGAGTCCAGACCCTAAACACAGAGTCCAGACCCTAAACAGAGAGTCCAGATCCTGAACACAGAGACCAGATCCCAAACACAGAGACCAGATCCAACACACAGATTCCGGATCCTAAACATAGAGTCCAGACCCCAAACATTGTGTCCAGACGCTAAACACAAAGTCCAGACCCTAAACACAGAGTCCAGAACCTAAACACAGAGTCCAGACCCTGAACACAGAGTCCAGATCCTGAACACAGAGTCCAGACCCTAAACACAGAGTCCAGTCCCAAAACACAGTGTCCAGACCCTAAACACAGAGTCCAGACCCTAAACACAGAGTCCAGAGCCTGAACACAGAGTCCAGATCCTGAACACAGAGTCCAGACCCTAAACACAGAGTCCAGACCCTAAACACTGTGTCCAGACCCTAAACACTGAGTCCAGACCCTAAACACTGTGTCCAGACCCTGAACACAGAGTCCAGACCCTAAACACAGAGTCCACACCCTAAACACAGAGTGCAGATCCCAAACACAGAGTCCAGACCCTAAACACAGAGTCCAGACCCTAAACACAGAGTCCAGACCCTAACAACAGAGTCCAGACCCTAAACACAGAGTCCAGACCCTAAACACAGAGTCCAGATCCTGAACACAGAGTCCAGAACCTAAACACAGAGTGCAGACCCTAAACACAGAGTCCTCATCCTAAACACAGAGTGCAGACCCTAAACACAGAGTCCAGATCCTAAACACATGTCCAGACCCTAAACACAGAGTCCAGACCCAAACACAGATTCCAGATCCTAAACACAGAGTCCAGAGCCTAAACACAGAGTCCAGACCCTAAATACAGAGTCCAGAACCTGAACACAGAGTCCAGACCCTAAACACAGAGTCCTCATCCTAAACACAGAGTCCAGATCCTAAACACAGAGTCCAGATCCCAAACACAGTCTCCAGATCAAAAACACAAAGTCCAGACCCTAAACACAGAGTCCAGACCCTAAACACAGAGTCCAGATCCTAAACACATGTCCAGACCCTAAACACAGAGTCCAGACCCAAACACAGATTCCAGATCCTAAACACAGAGTCCAGACCCTAAACACAGAGTCCAGACCCTAAATACAGAGTCCAGAACCTGAACACAGAGTCCAGACCCTAAACACAGAGTGCAGACCCTAAACACAGAGTCCTCATCCTAAACACAGAGTCCAGATCCTAAACACAGAGACCAGATCCCAAACACAGTCTCCAGATCAAAAACACAAAGTCCAGACCCTAAACACAGAGTCCAGACCCTAAACACAGAGTCCTGATGCTAAACACAGTATCCAGACCCTAAACAAAGAGTCCAGATCCTAAACACAGAGTCCAGATACTAAACACAGAGTCCAGATCATAAACACAGAGTCCAGATCCCAAACACAGATTCCAGATCCCAAACACAGAGTCCACATCCTAAACAAAGAGTCCAGATCCCAAACACAGAGTCCAGATCCCAAACACTGAGTCCAGACCCTGAACACAGAGTCCAGACCCTAAACACAGAGTCCTGATCCTAAACACAGAGTCCAGATCATAAACACAGAGTCCAGGTCCTAAACACAGAGTCCAGATCCTAAACACAGAGTCCAGATCCTAAACACAGAGTCCAGACCCTAAACACAGAGTCCAGACCCTAAACACAGAGTCCAGATCCTGAACACAGAGTCCAGAACCTAAACACAGAGTGCAGACCCTAAACACAGAGTCCTCATCCTAAACACAGAGAGCAGACCCTAAACACAGAGTCCTCATCCTTAACACGGAGTCCAGACCCTAAACACAGAGTCCAGAACCTAAACACAGAGTGCAGACCCTAAACACAGAGTCCTCATCCTTAACACGGAGTCCAGACCCTAAACACAGAGTCCAGATCCTAAACACAGAGTCCAGACCCTAAACACAGAGTCCAGACCCAAACACAGATTCCAGATCCTAAACACAGAGTCCAGACCCTAAACACAGAGTCCAGACCCTAAACACAGATTCCAGATCCTAAACACAGAGTCCATACCATAAACACAGAGTCCAGACCCTAAACATAGAGTCCAGAACCTGAACACAGAGTCCACACCCTAAACACAGAGTCCAGACCCTAAACACAGAGTCCAGAACCTGAACACAGAGTCTAGACCCTTAACACAGAGTGCAGACCCTAAACACAGAGTCCTCATCCTAAACACAGAGTCCAGATCCTAAACACAGTGTCCAGATCCCAAACACAGTCTCCAGATCCTAAACACAAAGTCCAGACCCGAAACACAGAGTCCAGACCCTAAACACAGAGTCCTGATCATAAACACAGAATCCAGATCCTAAACACAGAGTCCAGATACTAAACACAGAGTCCAGATCATAAACACAGAGTCCACATCCCAAACACAGAGTCCAGATCCCAAACACAGAGTCCAGACCCTGAACACAGAGTCCAGACCCTAAACACAGAGTCCTGATCCTAAACACAGAGTCCAGATCCTAAACACAGAGTCCAGATCATAAACACAGAGTCCAGGTCCTAAACACAGAGTCCAGATCCTAAAAACGGAGTCCAGATCCCAAACACAGAGTCCAGATCCCAAAAACAGAGTCCAAATCCTAAACACAGAGTCCCGATTCTAAACACAGAGTCCAGAACCCAAACACAGAGTCCAGATCCCAAACACAGAGTCCAGACCCTAAACACGGACTGCAGATCCTAAACACAGAGTCCAGATCCTAAACAGAGAGTCCAGATCCCAAACACAGAGTCCAAATACTAAACACAGTGTCCAGAACCTGAACACAGAGTCCAGATCACAAACACAGAGTCCAGATCCTAAACACAGAGTCCAGATCCCAAACACAGAGTACAGACACTAAACACGGACTCCAGATCCTAAACACAGAGTCCAGATCCTAAACACAGAGTCCAGATCCTAAACACAGAGTCCAGATCCCAAACACAGAGTCCAGACCCTAAACACTGTTTCCAGACCCTAAACACTGAGTCCAGACCCTAAACACTGTGTCCAGACCCTAAACACAGAGTCCAGAAACTAAACAAGGAGTCCAGACCCTAAACACAGAGTCCAGACCCTAAACACAGAGTCCAGAACCTAAACACAGAGTCCAGACCCTAAACACAGAGTCCAGATCCTGAACACAGAGTCCAGACCCTAAACACAGAGTCCAGATCCCAAACACAGAGTCCAGATCCCAAACACAGAGTCCAGACCCTAAACACAGAGTCCAGACCCTAAACACAGAGTCCAGATCCTGAACACAGAGTCCAGAACCTAAACACAGTTTGCAGACCCTAAACACAGAGTCCTCATCCTAAACACAGAGTGCAGACCCTAAACACAGAGTTCTCATCCTAAACACGGAGTCCAGACCCTAAACACAGAGTCCAGATCCTAAACACAGAGTCCAGACACTAAACACAGAGTCCAGACCCAAACACGGATTCCAGATCCTAAACACAGAGTCCAGACCCTAAACACGGACTCCAGATCCTAAACACAGAGTCCAGATCCTAAACACAGAGTCCAGATCCTAAACACAGAGTCCAGATCCCAAACACAGAGTCCAGACCCTAAACACTGTTTCCAGACCCTAAACACTGAGTCCAGACCCTAAACACTGTGTCCAGACCCTAAACACAGAGTCCAGAAACTAAACAAGGAGTCCAGACCCTAAACACAGAGTCCAGACCCTAAACACAGAGTCCAGAACCTAAACACAGAGTCCAGACCCTAAACACAGAGTCCAGATCCTGAACACAGAGTCCAGACCCTAAACACAGAGTCCAGATCATAAACACAGAGTCCAGATCCCAAACACAGAGTCCAGATCCCAAACACAGAGTCCAGACCCTAAACACAGAGTCCAGACCCTAAACACAGAGTCCAGATCCTGAACACAGAGTCCAGAACCTAAACACAGTTTGCAGACCCTAAACACAGAGTCCTCATCCTAAACACAGAGTGCAGACCCTAAACACAGAGTTCTCATCCTAAACACGGAGTCCAGACCCTAAACACAGAGTCCAGATCCTAAACACAGAGTCCAGACACTAAACACAGAGTCCAGACCCAAACACGGATTCCAGATCCTAAACACAGAGTCCAGACCCTAAACACAGAGTCCAGACCCTAAACACAGAGTCCAGAACCTGAACACAGAGTCCAGACCCTAAACACAGAGTGCAGACCCTAAACACAGAGTCCTCATCCTAAACACAGAGTCCAGATCCCAAACACAGAGTCCAGATCCTAAACACAGAGTCCAGATCCTAAACACAGAGTCCCGATTCTCAACACAGAGTCCAGATCCTAAACAGAGATTCCAGATCCCAAACACAGAGTCCAGACCCTAAACACAGAGTCCAGATCCTAAACACAGAGTGCAGATCCCAAACACAGTCTCCAGATCCTAAACACAAGTCCAGACCCTAAACACAGAGTCCAGACCCTAAGCACAGAGTCCTGATGCTAAACACAGAGTCCAGATCCTAAACACAGAGTCCAGATACTAAACACAGACTCCAGATCATAAACACAGAGTCCAGATCCCAAACACAGATTCCAGATCGCAAACACAGAGTCCAGATCCTAAACAAAGAGTCCAGATCCCAAACACGGAGTCCAGATCCCAAACACAGAGTCCAGATCCTAAACACTGAGTCCAGACCCTGAACACACAGTCCAGACCCTAAACACAGAGTCCTGATCCTAAACACAGAGTCCAGATCCTAAACACAGAGTCCAGATCATAAACACAGAGTCCAGGTCCTAAACACAGAGTCCAGATCCTAAACACGGAGTCCAGATCCCAAACACAGAGTCCAGGTCCCAAACACAGAGTCCAGATCCTAAACACAGAGTCTAGATCCTAAACACAGAGTCCCGATTCTAAACACAGAGTCCAGATCCTAAACAGAGAGTCCAGATCCCAAACACAGAGTCCAGATCCTAAACACAGAGTCCAGAACCTGAACAAAGAGTCCAGACCCTAAACACAGAGTCCAGACCCTAAACACAGAGTCCAGACCCTAAACACAGAGTGCAGACCCTAAACACAGAGTCCTGATCCTAAACACAGAATCCAGATCCTAAACACAGAGACCAGATACTAAACACAGAGTCCAGATCATAAACACAGAGTCCAGATCCCAAACACAGAGTCCAGATCCTAAACAAAGAGTCGAGATCCCAAACACAGAGTCCAGATCACAAACACAGAGTCCAGATCCCAAACACAGAGTCCAGATCCAAAACACAGAGTCCAGACCCTGAACACAGAGTCCAGACCCTAAACACAGAGTCCTGATCCTAAACACAGAGTCCAGATCATAAACACAGAGTCCAGAACATAAACACAGAGTCCAGGTCCTAAACACAGAGTCCAGATCCTAAACACGGAGTCCAGATCCCAAACACAGAGTCCAGATAACAAATACAGGGTCCAGATCATAAACACAGAGTCCCGATTCTAAACACAGAGTCCAGAACCCAAACAAAGAGTCCAGATCCTAAACACAGAGTCCAGATCCTAAACAGAGAGTCCAGAACCTAAACACAGAGTCCAGATCACAAACACAGAGTCCAGATCCTAAACACAGAGTCCAGATCCCAAACACAGAGTCCAGACCCTAAACACGGACTCCAGATCCTAAACACAGAGTCCAGACCCTAAACACGGACTCCAGATCCTAAACACAGAGTCCAGATCCTAAACACAGAGTCCAGATCCAAAACACAGAGTCCAGAACCCAAACACAGAGTCCAGACCCTAAACACAGAGTCCAGATCCTAAACACATAGTCCAGACCCTAAAAAAAAAGTGCAGACCCTAAACACAGTGTCCAGATCCTGAACACAGAGTCCAGAACCTAAACACAGAGTGCAGACCCTAAACACAGAGTCCTCATCCTAAACACAGAGTGCAGAAACTAAACACAGAGTCCTCATCCTAAACACGGAGTCCAGACCCTAAACACAGAGTCCAGATCCTAAACACAGAGTCCAGACCCTAAACACAGAGTGCAGAAACTAAACACAGAGTCCTCATCCTAAACACGGAGTCCAGACCCTAAACACAGAGTCCAGATCCTAAACACAGAGTCCAGACCCTAAACACAGAGTCCAGACCCAAACACAGATTCCAGATCCTAAACACAGAGTCCAGACCCTAAACACAGAGTCCAGACCCTAAACATAGAGTCCAGAAACTGAACACAGAGTCCAGACCCTAAACACAGAGTGCAGACCCTAAACACAGAGTCCTCATCCTAAACACAGAGTCCAGATCCTAAACACAGAGTCCAGACCAGAAACACAGAGTCCAGATCCCAAACACAGAGTCCAGACCCTAAACACAGATTCCACACCCTAAACACAGAGACCAGACCCTAAACACAGAGTCCAGATTCCAAACACAGAGTCCAGATCCCAAACACAGAGTCCAGACCCTAAACACAGATTCCACACCCTAAACACAGAGTCCAGAACCTAAACACAGAGTCCAGACCCTAAACACAGAGTCCTCATCCTAAACACGGAGTCCAGACCCTAAACACAGAGTCCAGATCCTAAACACAGAGTCCAGACCCTAAACACAGTGTCCAGACCCAAACACAGAGTCCTCATCCTAAACACGGAGTCCAGACCCTAAACACAGAGTCCAGATCCTAAACACAGAGTCCAGATCCTGAACACAGAATCCAGACCCTAAACACAGAGTGCAGACCCTAAACACAGAGTCCTCATCCTAAACACAGAGTGCCGACCCTAAACACAGAGTCCTCATCCTAAACAAGGAGTCCAGACCCTAAACACAGAGTCCAGATCCTAAACACAGAGTCCAGACCCTAAACACAGAGTCCAGACCCTAAACACAGAGTCCAGACCCTAAACACAGAGTCCAGACCCAAACACAGATTCCAGATCCTAAACACAGAGTCCAGACCCTAAACACAGAGTCCAGACCCTAAACATAGAGTCCAGACCCTAAACACAGAGTCCAGACACTAAACACAGAGTCCAGACCCTAAACACTGTGTCCAGACCCTAAACACAGCGTCCAGACCCTGACCACAGAGTCCAGAACCTGAACACAGAGTCCTCATCCTAAACAAGGAGTCCAGATCCTAAACACAGAGTCCAGACCCTAAACACAGAGTGCAGATCCTAAACACAGAGTCCAGACCCTGACCACAGAGTCCAGAACCTGAACACAGAGTCCTCATCCTAAACAAGGAGTCCAGACCCTAAACACAGAGTGCAGATCCTAAACACAGAGTCCAGACCCTAAACACAGAGTCCAGACCCAAACACAGATTCCAGATCCTAAACACAGAGTCCAGACCCTAAACACAGAGTCCAGACCCTAAACATAGAGTCCAGAACCTGAACACAGAGTCCAGACCCTAAACACAGAGTCCAGACACTAAACACAGAGTCCAGACCCTAAACACAGAGTCCAGATCCCAAACACAGAGTCCAGACCCTAAACACGGACTGCAGATCCTAAACACAGAGTCCAGATCCCAAACACAGAGTCCAGACCCTAAACACGGACTGCAGATCCTAAACACAGAGTCCAGACCCCAAACACAGAGTCCAGATCCCAAACACAGAGTCCAGACCCTAAACACGGACTGCAGATCCTAAACACAGAGTCCAGATCCTAAACAGAGATTCCAGATCCCAAACACAGAGTCCAGACCCTAAACACAGAGTCCAGATCCCAAACACAGAGTCCAGACACTAAACACGGACTCCAGATCCTAAACACAGAGTCCAGATCCTAAACACAGAGTCCAGATCCCAAACACTGTGTCCAGACCCTAAACACAGAGTCCAGAAACTAAACAAGGAGTCCAGACCCTAAACACAGAGTCCAGACCCTAAACACAGAGTCCAGACCCTAAACACAGAGTCCAGATCCTGAACACAGAGTCCAGACCCTAAACACAGAGTCCAGACCCTAAACACAGAGTCCAGATCCTAAACACAGAGTCCAGATCCCAAACACTGTGTCCAGACCCTAAACACAGAGTCCAGAAACTAAACAAGGAGTCCAGACCCTAAACACAGAGTCCAGACCCTAAACACAGAGTCCAGACCCTAAACACAGAGTCCAGATCCTGAACACAGAGTCCAGAACCTAAACACAGCTTGCAGACCCTAAACACAGAGTCCTCATCCTAAACACAGAGTGCAGACCCTAAACACAGAGTTCTCATCCTAAACACGGAGTCCAGACCCTAAACACAGAGTCCAGATCCTAAACACAGAGTCCAGACACTAAACACAGAGTCCAGACCCAAACACGGATTCCAGATCCTAAACACAGAGTCCAGACCCTAAACACAGAGTCCAGACCCTAAACACAGAGTCCAGAACCTGAACACAGAGTCCAGACCCTAAACACAGAGTCCAGATCCTAAACACAGAGTCCCGATTCTCAACACAGAGTCCAGAACCCAAACACAGAGTCCAGATCCCAAACACAGAGTCCAGACCCTAAACACGGACTCCAGATCCTAAACACAGAGTCCAGATCCTAAACAGAGATTCCAGATCCCAAACACAGAGTCCAGAACCCAAACACAGAGTCCAGATCCCAAACACAGAGTCCAGACCCTAAACACGGACTCCAGATCCTAAACACAGAGTCCAGATCCTAAACACAGAGTGCAGATCCCAAACACAGTCTCCAGATCCTAAACACAAGTCCAGACCCTAAACACAGAGTCCAGACCCTAAGCACAGAGTCCTGATGCTAAACACAGAGTCCAGATCCTAAACACAGAGTCCAGATACTAAACACAGACTCCAGATCATAAACACAGAGTCCAGATCCCAAACACAGAGTCCAGATCCCAAACACAGAGTCCAGATCCTAAACACTGAGTCCAGACCCTGAACACAGAGTCCAGACCCTAAACACAGAGTCCTGATCCTAAACACAGAGTCCAGATCCTAAACACAGAGTCCAGATCATAAACACAGAGTCCAGGTCCTAAACACAGAGTCCAGATCCTAAACACGGACTCCAGATCCCAAACACAGAGTCCAGGTCCCAAACACAGAGTCCAGATCCTAAACACAGAGTCCAGATCTTAAACACAGAGTCCCGATTCTAAACACAGAGTCCAGATCCTAAACAGAGAGTCCAGATCCCAAACACAGAGTCCAGATCCTAAACACAGAGTCCAGAACCTGAACACAGAGTCCAGACCCTAAACACAGAGTGCAGACCCTAAACACAGAGTCCTGATCCTAAACACAGAATCCAGATCCTAAACACAGAGACCAGATACTAAACACAGAGTCCAGATCATAAACACAGAGTCCAGATCCCAAACACAGAGTCCAGATCCCAAACACAGAGTCCAGATCCTAAACAAAGAGTCGAGATCCCAAACACAGAGTCCAGATCCCAAACACAGAGTCCAGATCCCAAACACAGAGTCCAGATCCAAAACACAGAGTCCAGACCCTGAACACAGAGTCCAGACCCTAAACACAGAGTCCTGATCCTAAACACAGAGTCCAGATCATAAACACAGAGTCCAGAACATAAACACAGAGTCCAGGTCCTAAACACAGAGTCCAGATCCTAAACACGGAGTCCAGATCCCAAACACGGAGTCCAGATCACAAATACAGGGTCCAGATCATAAACACAGAGTCCCGATTCTAAACACAGAGTCCAGAACCCAAACAAAGAGTCCAGATCCCAAACACAGTGTCCAGACCCTAAACACGGACTCCAGATCCTAAACACAGAGTCCAGATCCTAAACAGAGAGTCCAGATCCCAAACACAGAGTCCAGATCCTAAACACAGAGTCCAGATCCCAAACACAGAGTCCAGACCCTAAACACGGACTCCAGATCCTAAACACAGAGTCCAGATCCTAAACACAGAGTCCAGATCCAAAACACAGAGTCCAGACCCTAAACACTGTTTCCAGACACTAAACACAGAGTCCAGAACACAAACACAGAGTCCAGACCCTAAACACAGAGTCCAGACCCTAAACACATAGTCCAGACCCTAAACACAGAGTCCAGACCCTAAACACAGTGTCCAGATCCTGAACACAGAGTCCAGACCCTAAAAAAAAGTGCAGACCCTAAACACAGTGTCCAGAACCTAAACACAGAGTGCAGACCCTAAACACAGAGTCCTCATTCTAAACACAGAGTGCAGAAACTAAACACAGAGTCCTCATCCTAAACACGGAGTCCAGACCCTAAACACAGAGTCCAGATCCTAAACACAGAGTCCAGACCCTAAACACAGAGTGCAGACCCTAAACACAGAGTCCAGACCCAAACACAGATTCCAGATCCTAAACACAGAGTCCAGACCCTAAACATAGAGTCCAGAACCTGAACACAGAGTCCAGACACTAAACACAGAGTGCAGACCCTAAACACAGAGTCCTCATCCTAAACACAGAGTCCAGATCCTAAACACAGAGTCCAGATCCTGAACACAGAGTCCAGACCCTAAACACAGAGTCCAGATTCCAAACACAGAGTCCAGATCCCAAACACAGAGTCCAGACCAGAAACACAGAGTCCAGATCCTAAACACAGAGTCCAGATCCTGAACACAGAGTCCAGACCCTAAACACAGAGTCCAGATTCCAAACACAGAGTCCAGATCCCAAACACAGAGTCCAGTCCCTAAACACAGATTCCACACCCTAAACACAGAGTCCAGAACCTAAACACAGAGTCCAGACCCTAAACACAGAGTCCAGATCCCAAACACAGAGTCCAGATCCCAAACACAGAGTGCAGACCCTAAACACAGAGTCCTCATCCTAAACACAGAGTGCCGACCCTAAACACAGAGTCCTCATCCTAAACACGGAGTCCAGACCCTAAACACAGAGTCCAGATCCTAAACACAGAGTCCAGACCCTAAACACAGAGTCCAGACCCAAACACAGATTCCAGATCCTAAACAGAGAGTCCAGACCCTAAACACAGAGTCCAGACCCTAAACACAGAGTCCAGATCCTGAACACAGAATCCAGAGCCTAAACACAGAGTGCAGACCCTAAACACAGAGTCCTCATCCTAAACACAGAGTGCCGACCCTAAACACAGAGTCCTCATCCTAAACAAGGAGTCCAGACCCTAAACACAGAGTCCAGATCCTAAACACAGAGTCCAGACCCTAAACACAGAGTCCAGACCCAAACACAGATTCCAGATCCTAAACACAGAGTCCAGACCCTAAACACAGAGTCCAGACCCTAAACACAGAGTCCAGATCCCAAACACAGAGTCCAGATCCTAAACACAGGGTCCAGACACTAAACACAGAGTCCAGACCCTAAACACTGTGTCCAGACCCTAAACACAGCGTCCAGACCCTGAACACAGAGTCCAGACCCTAAACACTGTGTCCAGACCCTAAACACAGGGTCCAGACACTAAACACAGAGTCCAGACCCTAAACACTGTGTCCAGACCCTAAACACAGCGTCCAGAACCTGAACACAGAGTCCAGACCCTAAACACGGACTGCAGATCCTAAACACAGAGTCCAGATCCTAAACAGAGAGTCCAGATCCCAAACACAGAGTCCAGACCCTAAACACAGAGTCCAGATCACAAACACAGAGTCCAGATCCGAAACACAGAGTCCAAATCCCAAACACAGAGTACAGACACTAAATACGGACTCCAGATCCTAAACACAGAGTCCAGATCCTAAACACAGAGTCCAGATCCCAAACACTGTTTCCAGACCCTAAACACTGTTTCCAGACCCTAAACACTGAGTCCAGACCCTAAACACTGTGTCCAGACCCTAAACACAGAGTCCAGAAACTAAACAAGGAGTCCAGACCCTAAACACAGAGTCCAGACCCTAAACACAGAGTCCAGACCCTAAACACAGAGTCCAGATCCTGAACACAGAGTCCAGACCCTAAACACAGAGTCCAGATCCCAAACACAGAGTCCAGACCCTAAACACAGAGTCCAGATCCCAAACACAGAGTCCAGATCCCAAACACAGAGTCCAGACCCTAAACACAGTGTCCAGACCCTAAACACAGAGTCCAGACCCTAAACACAGAGTCCAGATCCTGAACACAGAGTCCAGAACCTAAACACAGCTTGCAGACCCTAAACACAGAGTCCTCATCCTAAACACAGAGTGCAGACCCTAAACACAGAGTTCTCATCCTAAACACGGAGTCCAGACCCTAAACACAGAGTCCAGATCCTAAACACAGAGTCCAGACACTAAACACAGAGTCCAGACCCAAACACGGATTCCAGATCCTAAACACAGAGTCCAGACCCTAAACACAGAGTCCAGAACCTGAACACAGAGTCCAGACCCTAAACACAGAGTCCTCATCCTAAACACAGAGTCCAGATCCCAAACACAGAGTCCAGATCCTAAACACAGAGTCCAGATCCTAAACACAGAGTCCCGATTCTCAACACAGAGTCCAGAACCCAAACACAGAGTCCAGATCCCAAACACAGAGTCCAGACCCTAAACACGGACTCCAGATCCTAAACACAGAGTCC
This sequence comes from Isurus oxyrinchus, assembly GCA_026770705.1. Taxonomy (NCBI): domain Eukaryota; kingdom Metazoa; phylum Chordata; class Chondrichthyes; order Lamniformes; family Lamnidae; genus Isurus; species Isurus oxyrinchus. The sequence continues at coordinate 615,335 of JANJGN010000309.1, read as the reverse complement.
AGATCCTAAACAGAGATTCCAGATCCCAAACACAGAGTCCAGACCCTAAACACAGAGTCCAGATCCTAAACACAGAGTGCAGATCCCAAACACAGTCTCCAGATCCTAAACACAAGTCCAGACCCTAAACACAGAGTCCAGACCCTAAGCACAGAGTCCTGATGCTAAACACAGAGTCCAGATCCTAAACACAGAGTCCAGATACTAAACACAGACTCCAGATCATAAACACAGAGTCCAGATCCCAAACACAGATTCCAGATCGCAAACACAGAGTCCAGATCCTAAACAAAGAGTCCAGATTCCAAACACAGAGTCCAGATCCCAAACACAGAGTCCAGATCCTAAACACTGAGTCCAGACCCTGAACACAGAGTCCTGATCCTAAACACAGAGTCCAGACCCTAAACACAGAGCCCTGATCCTAAACACAGAGTCCAGATCCTAAACACAGAGTCCAGATCATAAACACAGAGTCCAGGTCCTAAACACAGAGTCCAGATCCTAAACACGGACTCCAGATCCCAAACACAGAGTCCAGGTCCCAAACACAGAGTCCAGATCCTAAACACAGAGTCCAGATCTTAAACACAGAGTCCCGATTCTAAACACAGAGTCCAGATCCTAAACAGAGAGTCCAGATCCCAAACACAGAGTCCAGATCCTAAACACAGAGTCCAGAACCTGAACACAGAGTCCAGACCCTAAACACAGAGTGCAGACCCTAAACACAGAGTCCTGATCCTAAACACAGAATCCAGATCCTAAACACAGAGACCAGATACTAAACACAGAGTCCAGATCATAAACACAGAGTCCAGATCCCAAACACAGAGTAAAGATCCCAAACACAGAGTCCAGATCCTAAACAAAGAGTCGAGATCCCAAACACAGAGTCCAGATCCCAAACACAGAGTCCAGATCCCAAACACAGAGTCCAGATCCAAAACACAGAGTCCAGACCCTGAACACAGAGTCCAGACCCTAAACACAGAGTCCTGATCCTAAACACAGAGTCCAGATCATAAACACAGAGTCCAGAACATAAACACAGAGTCCAGGTCCTAATCACAGAGTCCAGATCCTAAACACGGAGTCCAGATCCCAAACACAGAGTCCAGATCACAAATACAGGGTCCAGATCATAAACACAGAGTCCCGATTCTAAACACAGAGTCCAGAACCCAAACAAAGAGTCCAGATCCCAAACACAGTGTCCAGACCCTAAACACGGACTCCAGATCCTAAACACAGAGTCCAGATCCTAAACAGAGAGTCCAGATCCCAAACACAGAGTCCAGATCCGAAGCACAGAGTCCAGAACCTAAACACAGAGTCCAGATCACAAACACAGAGTCCAGATCCTAAACACAGAGTCCAGATCCCAAACACAGAGTCCAGACCCTAAACACGGACTCCAGATCCTAAACATAGAGTCCAGATCCTAAACACAGAGTCCAGATCCAAAACACAGAGTCCAGACCCTAAACACTGTTTCCAGACACTAAACACAGAGTCCAGAACCTAAACACAGAGTCCAGACCCTAAACACATAGTCCAGACCCTAAACACAGAGTCCAGACCCTAAACACAGTGTCCAGATCCTGAACACAGAGTCCAGAACCTAAACACAGAGTGCAGACCCTAAACACAGAGTCCTCATCCTAAACACAGAGTGCAGAAACTAAACACAGAGTCCTCATCCTAAACACGGAGTCCAGACCCTAAACACAGAGTCCAGATCCTAAACACAGAGTCCAGACCCTAAACACAGAGTCCAGACCCAAACACAGATTCCAGATCCTAAACACAGAGTCCAGACCCTAAACACAGAGTCCAGACCCAAACACAGATTCCAGATCCTAAACACAGAGTCCAGACCCTAAACACAGAGTCCAGACCCTAAACATAGAGTCCAGAACCTGAACACAGAGTCCAGACCCTAAACACAGAGTGCAGACCCTAAACACAGAGTCCTCATCCTAAACACAGAGTCCAGATCCTAAACACAGAGTCCAGACCAGAAACACAGAGTCCAGATCCTAAACACAGAGTCCAGATCCTGAACACAGAGTCCAGACCCTAAACACAGAGTCTTGATCCCGAACACAGAGACCAGATCCCAAACACAGAGACCAGATCCAACACACGGAGTCCAGATCCTAAACACAGAGTCCAGATCCCGAACACAGAGACCAGATCCCAAACACAGAGACCAGATCCAACACACGGAGTCCAGATCCTAAACACAGAGTCCAGACCGTAAACACTGTGTCCAGACCCTAAACACAGAGTCCAGACCCTAAACACAGAGTCCAGACCCAAACACGGATTCCAGATCCTAAACACAGAGTCCAGACCCTAAACACAGAGTCCAGACCCTAAACACAGAGTCCAGAACCTGAACACAGAGTCCAGACCCTAAACACAGAGTGCAGACCCTAAACACAGAGTCCTCATCCTAAACACAGAGTCCAGATCCCAAACACAGAGTCCAGATCCTAAACACAGAGTCCAGATCCTAAACACAGAGTCCCGATTCTCAACACAGAGTCCAGAACCCAAACACAGAGTCCAGATCCCAAACACAGAGTCCAGACCCTAAACACGGACTCCAGATCCTAAACACAGAGTCCAGATCCTAAACAGAGATTCCAGATCCCAAACACAGAGTCCAGACCCTAAACACAGAGTCCTGATCCTAAACACAGAGTGCAGATCCCAAACACAGTCTCCAGATCCTAAACACAAGTCCAGACCCTAAACACAGAGTCCAGACCCTAAGCACAGAGTCCTGATGTTAAACACAGAGTCCAGATCCTAAACACAGAGTCCAGATACTAAACACAGACTCCAGATCATAAACACAGAGTCCAGATCCCAAACACAGATTCCAGATCGCAAACACAGAGTCCAGATCCTAAACAAAGAGTCCAGATTCCAAACACAGAGTCCAGATCCCAAACACAGAGTCCAGATCCTAAACACTGAGTCCAGACCCTGAACACAGAGTCCAGACCCTAAACACAGAGTCCTGATCCTAAACACAGAGTCCAGATCCTAAACACAGAGTCCAGATCATAAACACAGAGTCCAGGTCCTAAACACAGAGTCCAGATCCTAAACACGGACTCCAGATCCCAAACACAGAGTCCAGGTCCCAAACACAGAGTCCAGATCCTAAACACAGAGTCCAGATCTTAAACACAGAGTCCCGATTCTAAACACAGAGTCCAGATCCTAAACAGAGAGTCCAGATCCCAAACACAGAGTCCAGATCCTAAACACAGAGTCCAGAACCTGAACACAGAGTCCAGACCCTAAACACAGAGTGCAGACCCTAAACACAGAGTCCTGATCCTAAACACAGAATCCAGATCCTAAACACAGAGACCAGATACTAAACACAGAGTCCAGATCATAAACACAGAGTCCAGATCCCAAACACAGAGTCCAGATCCCAAACACAGAGTCCAGATCCTAAACAAAGAGTCGAGATCCCAAACACAGAGTCCAGATCCCAAACACAGAGTCCAGATCCCAAACACAGAGTCCAGATCCAAAACACAGAGTCCAGACCCTGAACACAGAGTCCAGACCCTAAACACAGAGTCCTGATCCTAAACACAGAGTCCAGATCATAAACACTGAGTCCAGAACATAAACACAGAGTCCAGGTCCTAAACACAGAGTCCAGATCCTAAACACGGAGTCCAGATCCCAAACACAAAGTCCAGATCACAAATACAGGGTCCAGATCATAAACACAGAGTCCCGATTCTAAACACAGAGTCCAGAACCCAAACAAAGAGTCCAGATCCCAAACACAGTGTCCAGACCCTAAACACGGACTCCAGATCCTAAACACAGAGTCCAGATCCTAAACAGAGAGTCCAGATCCCAAACACAGAGTCCAGATCCGAAGCACAGAGTCCAGAACCTAAACACAGAGTCCAGATCACAAACACAGAGTCCAGATCCTAAACACAGAGTCCAGATCCCAAACACAGAGTCCAGACCCTAAACACAGAGTCCAGAACCCAAACACAGAGTCCAGACCCTAAACACAGAGTCCAGACCCTAAACACAGAGTCCAGACCCTAAACACAGTGTCCAGATCCTGAACACAGAGTCCAGAACCTAAACACAGAGTGCAGACCCTAAACACAGAGTCCTCATCCTAAACACAGAGTGCAGAAACTAAACACAGAGTCCTCATCCTAAACACGGAGTCCAGACCCTAAACACAGAGTCCAGATCCTAAACACAGAGTCCAGACCCTAAACACAGAGTCCAGACCCAAACACAGATTCCAGATCCTAAACACAGAGTCCAGACCCTAAACACAGAGTCCAGACCCTAAACATAGAGTCCAGAACCTGAACACAGAGTCCAGACCCTAAACACAGAGTGCAGACCCTAAACACAGAGTCCTCATCCTAAACACAGAGTCCAGATCCTAAACACAGAGTCCAGACCAGAAACACAGAGTCCAGATGCTAAACACAGAGTCCAGATCCTGAACACAGAGTCCAGACCCTAAACACAGAGTCTTGATCCCGAACACAGAGACCAGATCCCAAACACAGAGACCAGATCCAACACACGGAGTCCAGATCCTAAACACAGAGTCCAGATCCCGAACACAGAGACCAGATCCCAAACACAGAGACCAGATCCAACACACGGAGTCCAGACCGTAAACACTGTGTCCAGACCCTAAACACAGAGTCCAGAGACTAAACACAGAGTGCAGATCCTAAACACAGAGTCCAGAACATAAACACAGAGTCCAGATCCTAAACACAGAGTCCAGATCCCAAACACAGAGTCCAGAACATAAACACAGAGTCCAGATCCCAAACACAGAGTCCAGATCCTAAACACAGAGTCCAGATCCTAAACACAGAGTCCAGATCCCAAACACAGAGGCCAGAACACAAACACAGAGTCCAGAGCCTGAACACAGAGTCCAGACCCTAAACACTGAGTCCAGACCCTAAACACAGAGTCCAGACCCTGAACACAGAGTCCACACCCTAAACACAGAGTGCAGATCCCAAACACAGAGTCCAGACCCTAAACACAGAGTCCAGACCCTAAACACAGAGTCCAGACCCTAACAACAGAGTCCAGATCCTGAACACAGAGTCCAGAACCTAAACACAGAGTGCAGACCCTAAACACAGAGTCCTCATCCTAAACACAGAGTCCAGATCCCAAACACAGAGTCCAGATCCTAAACACATGTCCAGACCCAAACACAGATTCCTGATCCTAAACACAGAGTCCAGACCCTAAACACAGAGTCCAGACCCTAAATACAGAGTCCAGAACCTGAACACAGAGTCCAGACCCTAAACACAGAGTGCAGACCCTAAACACAGAGTCCTCATCCTAAACACAGAGTCCAGATCCTAAACACAGAGTCCAGATCCCAAACACAGTCTCCAGATCAAAAACACAAAGTCCAGACCCTAAACACAGAGTCCAGACCCTAAACACAGAGTCCTGATGCTAAACACAGTGTCCAGATCCTAAACACAGAGTCCAGATACTAAACACAGAGTCCAGATCATAAACACAGAGTCCAGATCCCAAACACAGATTCCAGATCCCAAACACAGAGTCCAGATCCTAAACAAAGAGTCCAGATCCCAAACACAGAGTCCAGATCCCAAACACTGAGTCCAGACCCTAAACACAGAGTCCTGATCCTAAACACAGAGTCCAGATCATAAACACAGAGTCCAGGTCCTAAACACAGAGTCCAGATCCTAAACACAGAGTCCAGACCCTAAACACAGAGTCCAGACCCTAAACACAGAGTCCAGATCCTGAACACAGAGTCCAGAACCTAAACACAGAGGGCAGACCCTAAACACAGAGTCCTCATCCTAAACACAGAGTGCAGACCCTAAACACAGAGTCCTCATCCTTAACACGGAGTCCAGACCCTAAACACAGAGTCCAGACCCAAACACAGATTCCAGATCCTAAACACAGAGTCCATACCCTAAACACAGAGTCCAGACCCTAAACATAGAGTCCAGAACCTGAACACAGAGTCCAGACCCTAAACACAGAGTCCAGACCCAAACACAGATTCCAGATCCTAAACACAGAGTCCAGACCCTAAACACAGAGTCCAGACCCTAAACACAGAGTCCAGAACCTGAAAACAGAGTCTAGACCCTTAACACAGAGTGCAGACCCTAAACACAGAGTCCTCATCCTAAACACAGAGTCCAGATCCTAAACACAGTGTCCAGATCCCAAACACAGTCTCCAGATCCTAAACACAAAGTCCAGACCCGTAACACAGAGTCCAGACCCTAAACACAGAGTCCTGATCATAAACACAGAATCCAGATCCTAAACACAGAGTCCAGATACTAAACACAGAGTCCAGATCATAAACACAGAGTCCACATCCCAAACACAGAGTCCAGATCCCAAACACAGAGTCCAGATCCTAAACAAAGAGTCGAGATCCCAAACACAGAGTCCAGATCCCAAACACAGAGACCAGATCCAAAACACAGAGTCCAGACCCTGAACACAGAGTCCAGACCCTAAACACAGAGTCCTGATCCTAAACACAGAGTCCAGATCCTAAACACAGAGTCCAGATCATAAACACAGAGTCCAGGTCCTAAACACAGAGTCCAGATCCTAAACACGGAGTCCAGATCCCAAAAACAGAGTCCAGATCCTAAACACAGAGTCCCGATTCTAAACACAGAGTCCAGAACCCAAACACAGAGTCCAGATCCCAAACACAGAGTCCAGACCCTAAACACGGACTGCAGATCCTAAACACAGAGTCCAGATCCTAAACAGAGAGTCCAGATCCCAAACACAGAGTCCAGATACTAAACACAGTGTCCAGAACCTGAACACAGAGTCCAGATCACAAACACAGAGTCCAGATCCTAAACACAGAGTCCAGATCCCAAACACAGAGTACAGACACTAAACACGGACTCCAGATCCTAAACACAGAGTCCAGATCCTAAACACAGAGTCCAGATCCCAAACACAGTGTCCAGACCCTAAACACTGTTTCCAGACCCTAAACACTGTGTCCAGACCCTAAACACAGAGTCCAGAAACTAAACAAGGAGTCCAGACCCTAAACACAGAGTCCAGACCCTAAACACAGAGTCCAGACCCTAAACACAGAGTCCAGATCCTGAACACAGAGTCCAGACCCTAAACACAGAGTCCAGATCCCAAACACAGAGTCCAGATCCCAAACACAGAGTCCAGACCCTAAACACAGAGTACAGATCCTGAACACAGAGTCCACAACCTAAACACAGTTTGCAGACCCTAAACACAGAGTCCTCATCCTAAACACAGAGTGCAGACCCTAAACACAGAGTTCTCATCCTAAACACGGAGTCCAGACCCTAAACACAGAGTCCAGATCCTAAACACAGAGTCCAGACACTAAACACAGAGTCCAGACCCAAACACGGATTCCAGATCCTAAACACAGAGTCCAGACCCTAAACACAGAGTGCAGACCCTAAACACAGAGTCCAGAACCTGAACACAGAGTCCAGACCCTAAACACAGAGTGCAGACCCTAAACACAGAGTCCTCATCCTAAACACAGAGTCCAGATCCCAAACACAGAGTCCAGATCCTAAACACAGAGTCCAGATCCTAAACACAGAGTCCCGATTCTCAACACAGAGTCCAGAACCCAAACACAGAGTCCAGATCCCAAACACAGAGTCCAGACCCTAAACACGGACTCCAGATCCTAAACACAGAGTCCAGATCCTAAACAGAGATTCCAGATCCCAAACACAGAGTCCAGACCCTAAACACAGAGTCCAGATCCTAAACACAGAGTGCAGATCCCAAACACAGTCTCCAGATCCTAAACACAAGTCCAGACCCTAAACACAGAGTCCAGACCCTAAGCACAGAGTCCTGATGCTAAACACAGAGTCCAGATCCTAAACACAGAGTCCAGATACTAAACACAGACTCCAGATCATAAACACAGAGTCCAGATCCCAAACACAGATTCCAGATCGCAAACACAGAGTCCAGATCCTAAACACAGAGTCCAGATCCCAAACACAGTCTCCAGATCAAAAACACAAAGTCCAGACCCTAAACACAGAGTCCAGATCCCAAACACAGTCTCCAGATCAAAAACACAAAGTCCAGGCCCTAAACACAGTGTCCAGATCCTAAACACAGAGTCCAGATACTAAACACAGAGTCCAGATCATAAACACAGAGTCCAGATCCCAAACACAGATTCCAGATCCCAAACACAGAGTCCAGATCCTAAACAAAGAGTCCAGATCCCAAACACAGAGTCCAGATCCCAAACACTGAATCCAGACCCTGAACACAGAGTCCAGACCCTAAACACAGAGTCCTGATCCTAAACACAGAGTCCAGATCATAAACACAGAGTCCAGGTCCTAAACACAGAGTCCAGATCCTAAACACAGAGTCCAGACCCTAAACACAGAGTCCAGACCCTAAACACAGAGTCCAGATCCTGAACACAGAGTCCAGAACCTAAACACAGAGTGCAGACCCTAAACACAGAGTCCTCATCCTAAACACAGAGTGCAGACCCTAAACACAGAGTCCTCATCCTTCACACGGAGTCCAGACCCTAAACACAGAGTCCAGATCCTAAACACTGAGTCCAGACCCTAAACACAGAGTCCAGACCCAAACACAGATTCCAGATCCAAAACACAGAGTCCATAACCTAAACACAGAGTCCAGACCCTAAACATAGAGTCCAGAACCTGAACACAGAGTCCAGACCCTAAACACAGAGTCCAGACCCAAACACAGATTCCAGATCCTAAACACAGAGTCCAGACCCTAAACACAGAGTCCAGACCCTAAACACAGAGTCCAGAACCTGAACACAGAGTCTAGACCCTTAACACAGAGTGCAGACCCTAAACACAGAGTCCTCATCCTAAACACAGAGTCCAGATCCTAAACACAGTGTCCAGATCCTAAACACAGAGTGCAGATCCCAAACACAGTCTCCAGATGCTAAACACAAAGTCCAGACCCGTAACACAGAGTCCAGACCCTAAACACAGAGTCCTGATCATAAACACAGAATCCAGATCCTAAACACAGAGTCCAGATACTAAACACAGAGTCCAGATCATAAACACAGAGTCCACATCCCAAACACAGAGTCCAGATCCCAAACACAGAGTCCAGATCCTAAACAAAGAGTCGAGATCCCAAACACAGAGTCCAGATCCCAAACACAGAGACCAGATCCAAAACACAGAGTCCAGACCCTGAACACAGAGTCCAGACCCTAAACACAGAGTCCTGATCCTAAACACAGAGTCCAGATCCTAAACACAGAGTCCAGATCATAAACACAGAGTCCAGGTCCTAAACACAGAGTCCAGATCCTAAACACGGAGTCCAGATCCCAAACACAGAGTCCAGATCCCAAAAACAGAGTCCAAATCCTAAACACAGAGTCCCGATTCTAAACACAGAGTCCAGAACCCAAACACAGAGTCCAGATCCCAAACACAGAGTCCAGACCCTAAACACGGACTGCAGATCCTAAACACAGAGTCCAGATCCTAAACAGAGAGTCCAGATCCCAAACACAGAGTCCAGATACTAAACACAGTGTCCAGAACCTAAACACAGAGTCCAGATCCCAAACACAGAGTACAGACACTAAACACGGACTCCAGATCCTAAACACAGAGTCCAGATCCTAAACACAGAGTCCAGATCCCAAACACAGTGTCCAGACCCTAAACACTGTTTCCAGACCCTAAACACTGAGTCCAGACCCTAAACACTGTGTCCAGACCCTAAACACAGAGTCCAGAAACTAAACAAGGAGTCCAGACCCTAAACACAGAGTCCAGACCCTAAACACAGAGTCCAGACCCTAAACACAGAGTCCAGATCCTAAACACAGAGTCCAGACCCTAAACACAGAGTCCAGATCCCAAACACAGAGTCCAGAACCCAAACACAGAGTCCAGACCCTAATCACAGAGTCCAGACCCTAAACACAGAGTCCAGATCCTGAACACAGAGTCCAGAACCTAAACACAGCTTGCAGACCCTAAACACAGAGTCCTCATCCTAAACACAGAGTGCAGACCCTAAACACAGAGTCCAGATCCTAAACACAGAGTCCAGACACTAAACACAGAGTCCAGATCCTAAAAACAGAGTCCAGACACTAAACACAGAGTGCAGACCCTAAACACAGAGTTCTCATCCTAAACACGGAGTCCAGACCCTAAACACAGAGTCCAGATCCTAAACACAGAGTCCAGACACTAAACACAGAGTCCAGACCCAAACACGGATTCCAGTTCCTAAACACAGAGTACAGACCCTAAACACAGAGTCCAGACCCTAAACACAGAGTCCAGAACCTGAACACAGAGTCCAGACCCTAAACACAGAGTGCAGACCCTAAACACAGAGTCCACATCCTAAACACAGAGTCCAGATCCCAAACACAGAGTCCAGATCCTAAACACAGAGTCCAGATCCTAAACACAGAGTCCAGATCCCAAACACAGAGTCCAGACCCTAAACACGGACTCCAGATCCTAAACACAGAGTCCAGATCCTAAACAGAGATTCCAGATCCCAAACACAGAGTCCAGACCCTAAACACAGAGTCCAGATCCTAAACACAGAGTGCAGATCCCAAACACAGTCTCCAGATCCTAAACACAAGTCCAGACCCTAAACACAGAGTCCAGACCCTAAGCACAGAGTCCTGATGCTAAACACAGAGTCCAGATCCTAAACACAGAGTCCAGATACTAAACACAGACTCCAGATCATAAACACAGAGTCCAGATCCCAAACACAGATTCCAGATCGCAAACACAGAGTCCAGATCCTAAACAAAGAGTCCAGATTCCAAACACAGAGTCCAGATCCCAAACACAGAGTCCAGATCCTAAACACTGAGTCCAGACCCTGAACACAGAGTCCAGACCCTAAACACAGAGTCTTGATCCTAAACACAGAGTCCAGATCCTAAACACAGAGTCCAGATCATAAACACAGAGTCCAGGTCCTAAACACAGAGTCCAGATCCTAAACACGGACTCCAGATCCCAAACACAGAGTCATGGTCCCAAACACAGAGTCCAGATCCTAAACACAGAGTCCAGATCCTAAACACAGAGTCCCGATTCTAAACACAGAGTCCAGATCCTAAACAGAGAGTCCAGATCCCAAACACAGAGTCCAGATCCTAAACACAGAGTCCAGACCCTGAACACAGAGTCCAGACCCTAAACACAGAGTGCAGACCCTAAACACAGAGTCCTGATCCTAAACACAGAATCCAGATCCTAAACACAGAGACCAGATACTAAACACAGAGTCCAGATCATAAACACAGAGTCCAGATCCCAAACACAGAGTCCAGATCCCAAACACAGAGTCCAGATCCTAAACAAAGAGTCGAGATCCCAAACACAGAGTCCAGATCCCAAACACAGAGTCCAGATCCCAAACACAGAGTCCAGATCCAAAACACAGAGTCCAGACCCTGAACACAGAGTCCAGACCCTAAACACAGAGTCCAGATCCTAAACACAGAGTCCAGACCCTAAACACAGAGTCCAGACCCAAACACAGATTCCAGATCCTAAACACAGAGTCCAGACCCTGAACACAGAGTCCAGACCCTAAACACAGAGTCCAGACCCTAAACACAGAGTCCAGACCCAAACACAGATTCCAGATCCTGAACACAGAGTCCAGACCCTAAACACAGAGTCCAGACCCTAAACACAGAGTCCAGAACCTGAACACAGAGTCTAGACCCTTAACACAGAGTGCAGACCCTAAACACAGAGTCCTCATCCTAAACACAGAGTCCAGATCCTAAACACAGTGTCCAGATCCCAAACACAGTCTCCAGATGCTAAACACAAAGTCCAGACCCGTAACACAGAGTCCAGACCCTAAACACAGAGTCCTGATCATAAACACAGAATCCAGATCCTAAACACAGAGTCCAGATACTAAACACAGAGTCCAGATCATAAACACAGAGTCCACATCCCAAACACAGAGTCCAGATCCCAAACACAGAGTCCAGATCCTAAACAAAGAGTCGAGATCCCAAACACAGAGTCCAGATCCAAAACACAGAGTCCAGACCCTGAACACAGAGTCCAGACCCTAAACACAGAGTCCTGATCCTAAACACAGAGTCCAGATCCTAAACACAGAGTCCAGATCATAAACACAGAGTCCAGGTCCTAAACACAGAGTCCAGATCCTAAACACGGAGTCCAGATCCCAAACACAGAGTCCAGATCCCAAAAACAGAGTCCAAATCCTAAACACAGAGTCCCGATTCTAAACACAGAGTCCAGAACCCAAACACAGAGTCCAGATCCCAAACACAGAGTCCAGACCCTAAACACGGACTGCAGATCCTAAACACAGAGTCCAGATCCTAAACAGAGAGTCCAGATCCCAAACACAGAGTCCAGATACTAAACACAGTGTCCAGAACCTAAACACAGAGTCCAGACCCTAAACACAGAGTCCAGATCCTAAACACAGAGTCCAGATCCCAAACACAGAGTACAGACACTAAACACGGACTCCAGATCCTAAACACAGAGTCCAGATCCTAAACACAGAGTCCAGATCCCAAACACAGTGTCCAGACCCTAAACACTGTTTCCAGACCCTAAACACTGAGTCCAGACCCTAAACACTGTGTCCAGACCCTAAACACAGAGTCCAGAAACTAAACAAGGAGTCCAGACCCTAAACACAGAGTCCAGACCCTAAACACAGAGTCCAGAACCTAAACACAGAGTCCAGATCCTAAACACAGAGTCCAGACCCTAAACACAGAGTCCAGATCCCAAACACAGAGTCCAGATCCCAAACACAGAGTCCAGACCCTAAACACAGAGTCCAGACCCTAAACACAGAGTCCAGATCCTGAACACAGAGTCCAGAACCTAAACACAGCTTGCAGACCCTAAACACAGAGTCCTCATCCTAAACACAGAGTGCAGACCCTAAACACAGAGTCCAGATCCTAAACACAGAGTCCAGACACTAAACACAGAGTCCAGATCCTAAACACAGAGTCCAGACACTAAACACAGAGTGCAGACCCTAAACACAGAGTTCTCATCCTAAACACGGAGTCCAGACCCTAAACACAGAGTCCAGATCCTAAACACAGAGTCCAGATCCTAAACACAGAGTCCCGATTCTCAACACAGAGTCCAGAACCCAAACACAGAGTCCAGATCCCAAACACAGAGTCCAGACCCTAAACACGGACTCCAGATCCTAAACACAGAGTCCAGATCCTAAACAGAGATTCCAGATCCCAAACACAGAGTCCAGACCCTAAACACAGAGTCCAGATCCTAAACACAGAGTGCAGATCCCAAACACAGTCTCCAGATCCTAAACACAAGTCCAGACCCTAAACACAGAGTCCAGACCCTAAGCACAGAGTCCTGATGCTAAACACAGAGTCCAGATCCTAAACACAGAGTCCAGATACTAAACACAGACTCCAGATCATAAACACAGAGTCCAGATCCCAAACACAGATTCCAGATCGCAAACACAGAGTCCAGATCCTAAACAAAGAGTCCAGATTCCAAACACAGAGTCCAGATCCCAAACACAGAGTCCAGATCCTAAACACTGAGTCCAGACCCTGAACACAGAGTCCAGACCCTAAACACAGAGTCCTGATCCTAAACACAGAGTCCAGATCCTAAACACAGAGTCCAGATCATAAACACAGAGTCCAGGTCCTAAACACAGAGTCCAGATCCTAAACACGGACTCCAGATCCCAAACACAGAGTCCAGGTCCCAAACACAGAGTCCAGATCCTAAACACAGAGTCCATATCCTAAACACAGAGTCCCGATTCTAAACACAGAGTCCAGATACTAAACAGAGAGTCCAGATCCCAAACACAGAGTCCAGATCCTAAACACAGAGTCCAGAACCTGAACACAGAGTCCAGACCCTAAACACAGAGTGCAGACCCTAAACACAGAGTCCTGATCCTAAACACAGAATCCAGATCCTAAACACAGAGACCAGATACTAAACACAGAGTCCAGATCATAAACACAGAGTCCAGATCCCAAACACAGAGTCCAGATCCCAAACACAGAGTCCAGATCCTAAACAAAGAGTCGAGATCCCAAACACAGAGTCCAGATCCCAAACACAGAGTCCAGATCCCAAACACAGAGTCCAGACCCTAAACACAGAGTCCAGATCCTGAACACAGAGTCCAGAACCTAAACACAGCTTGCAGACCCTAAACAAAGAGTCCTCATCCTAAACACAGAGTGCAGACCCTAAACACAGAGTCCAGATCCTAAACACAGAGTCCAGACACTAAACACAGAGTCCAGAACCTAAACACAGAGTCCAGACACTAACCACAGAGTGCAGACCCTAAACACAGAGTTCTCATCCTAAACACGGAGTCCAGACCCTAAACACAGAGTCCAGATCCTAAACACAGAGTCCAGATCCTAAACACAGAGTCCCGATTCTCAACACAGAGTCCAGAACCCAAACACAGAGTCCAGATCCCAAACACAGAGTCCAGACCCTAAACACGGACTCCAGATCCTAAACACAGAGTCCAGATCCTAAACAGAGATTCCAGATCCCAAACACAGAGTCCAGACCCTAAACACAGAGTCCAGATCCTAAACACAGAGTGCAGATCCCAAACACAGTCTCCAGATCCTAAACACAAGTCCAGACCCTAAACACAGAGTCCAGACCCTAAGCACAGAGTCCTGATGCTAAACACAGAGTCCAGATCCTAAACACAGAGTCCAGATACTAAACACAGACTCCAGATCATAAACACAGAGTCCAGATCCCAAACACAGATTCCAGATCGCAAACACAGAGTCCAGATCCTAAACAAAGAGTCCAGATTCCAAACACAGAGTCCAGATCCCAAACACAGAGTCCAGATCCGAAACACAGAGTCCAGACCCTGAACACAGAGTCCAGACCCTAAACACAGAGTCCTGATCCTAAACACAGAGTCCAGATCCTAAACACAGAGTCCAGATCATAAACACAGAGTCCAGGTCCTAAACACAGAGTCCAGATCCTAAACACGGACTCCAGATCCCAAACACAGAGTCCAGATCCTAAACACAGAGTCCCGATTCTAAACACAGAGTCCAGATCCTAAACAGAGAGTCCAGATCCCAAACACAGAGTCCAGATCCTAAACACAGAGTCCAGAACCTGAACACAGAGTCCAGACCCTAAACACAGAGTCCTGATCCTAAACACAGAATCCAGATCCTAAACACAGAGACCAGATACTAAACACAGAGTCCAGATCATAAACACAGAGTCCAGATCCCAAACACAGAGTCCAGATCCCAAACACAGAGTCCAGACCCTGAACACAGAGTCCAGACCCTAAACACAGAGTCCTGATCCTAAACACAGAGTCCAGATCATAAACACAGAGTCCAGAACATAAACACAGAGTCCAGGTCCTAAACACAGAGTCCAGATCCTAAACACGGAGTCCAGATCCCAAACACAGAGTCCAGATCACAAATACAGGGTCCAGATCATAAACACAGAGTCCCGATTCTAAACACAGAGTCCAGAACCCAAACAAAGAGTCCAGATCCCAAACACAGTGTCCAGACCCTAAACACGGACTCCAGATCCTAAACACAGAGTCCAGATCCTAAACACAGAGTCCAGATCCCAAACACAGAGTCCAGATCCGAAGCACAGAGTCCAGAACCTAAACACAGAGTCCAGATCACAAACACAGAGTCCAGATCCTAAACACAGAGTCCAGATCCCAAACACAGAGTCCAGACCCTAAACACGGACTCCAGATCCTAAACACAGAGTCCAGATCCTAAACACAGAGTCCAGATCCAAAACACAGAGTCCAGACCCTAAACACTGTTTCCAGACACTAAACACAGAGTCCAGAACCCAAACACAGAGTCCAGACCCTAAACACAGAGTCCAGACCCTAAACACATAGTCCAGACCCTAAACACAGAGTCCAGACCCTAAACACAGTGTCCAGATCCTGAACACAGAGTCCAGAACCTAAACACAGAGTGCAGACCCTAAACACAGAGTCCTCATCCTAAACACAGAGTGCAGAAACTAAACACAGAGTCCTCATCCTAAACACGGAGTCCAGACCCTAAACACAGAGTCCAGATCCTAAACACAGAGTCCAGACCCTAAACACAGAGTGCAGACCCTAAACACAGAGTCCAGACCAGAAACACAGAGTCCAGATCCTAAACACAGAGTCCAGATCCTGAACACAGAGTCCAGACCCTAAACACAGAGTCCAGATCCCAAACACAGATTCCAGATCCCAAACACAGAGTCCAGACCCTAAACACAGATTCCACACCCTAAACATAGAGTCCAGAACCTAAACACAGAGTCCAGACCCTAAACACAGAGTCCAGATCCTGAACACAGAGTCCAGAACCTAAACACAGAGTGCAGACCCTAAACACAGAGTCCAGACCCTAAACACAGAGTCCAGATCCTAAACACAGAGTCCAGACCCTAAACACAGAGTCCAGACCCAAACACAGAGTCCAGATCCTAAACACAGAGTCCTCATCCTAAACACAGAGTCCAGATCCTAAACACAGAGTCCAGACCAGAAACACAGAGTCCAGATCCTAAACACAGAGTCCAGATCCTGAACACAGAGTCCAGACCCTAAACACAGAGTCCAGATCCCAAACACAGATTCCAGATCCCAAACACAGAGTCCAGACCCTAAACACAGATTCCACACCCTAAACACAGAGTCCAGAACCTAAACACAGAGTCCAGACCCTAAACACAGAGTCCAGAACCTAAACACAGAGTGCAGACCCTAAACACAGAGTCCTCATCCTAAACACAGAGTGCCGACCCTAAACACAGAGTCCTCATCCTAAACACGGAGTCCAGACCCTAAACACAGAGTCCAGATCCTAAACACAGAGTCCAGACCCTAAACACAGAGTCCAGACCCAAACACAGAGTCCAGATCCTAAACACAGAGTCCTCATCCTAAACACAGAGTCCAGATCCTAAACACAGAGTCCAGACCAGAAACACAGAGTCCAGATCCTAAACACAGAGTCCAGATCCTGAACACAGAGTCCAGACCCTAAACACAGAGTCCAGATCCCAAACACAGATTCCAGATCCCAAACACAGAGTCCAGACCCTAAACACAGATTCCACACCCTAAACACAGAGTCCAGAACCTAAACACAGAGTCCAGACCCTAAACACAGAGTCCAGAACCTAAACACAGAGTGCAGACCCTAAACACAGAGTCCTCATCCTAAACACAGAGTGCCGACCCTAAACACAGAGTCCTCATCCTAAACACAGAGTGCCGACCCTAAACACAGAGTCCTCATCCTAAACACGGAGTCCAGACCCTAAACACAGAGTCCAGATCCTAAACACAGAGTCCAGATCCTAAACACAGAGTCCAGACCCTAAACACGGAGTCCAGACCCTAAACACAGAGTCCAGACCCTAAACACAGAGTCCAGAGACTAAACACAGAGTCCAGAGCCTAAACACAGAGTCCAGATCCTAAACACAGAGTCCAGATCCCAAAAACAGAGTCCAGATCCCAAACACAGAGTCCAGAACCTAAACACAGAGTCCAGATCCTAAACACAGAGTCCAGAACCTAAACACAGAGTCCAGATCCTAAACACAGAGTCCAGATCCCAAACACAGAGTCCAGATCCTAAACACAGAGTCCAGATCCTAAACACAGAGTCCAGATCCCAAGCACAGAGTCCAGATCCCAAACACAGAGGTCAGAACCCAAACACAGATTCCAGATCCCAAACACAGTGTCCAGACCCTAAACACGGACTCCAGATCCTAAACACAGAGTCCAGATCCTAAACACAGAGTCCAGATCCCAAACACAGAGTCCAGACCCTAAACGCAGTGTCCAGACCCAAAACACAGAGTCTAGACCCTAAACACTGTGTCCAGACCCTAAACCCAGAGTCCAGACCCGAAACACAGAATCCAGACCCTAAACACAGAATCCAGACCCTAAACACAGAGTGCATACCCTAAACACAGAGTCCAGATCCTAAACACAGAGTCAGATCATAAACACAGAGACCAGTTCATAAACACAGAGTCCAGATTTCCAAACACAGAGTCCAGTTCCCGAACACAGAGACCAGATCCCAAACACAGAGTGCAGACCCTAAACACTGTGTCCAGACCCTAAACTTAGATTACAGACCCGAAACACAGAGTCCAGACCCTAAACACAGAATCCAGAGCCTAAACACAGAGTGCAGACCCTAAACACAGAGTCCAGACCCTAAACACAGAGTGCAGACCCTAAACACAGAGTCCAGATCCTAAACACAGAGTCCAGATCCTAAACACAGAGACCAGATCATAAACACAGAGTCCAGATCCCAAACACAGAGTCCAGATCCCAAACACAGAGTCCAGATCCCAAACACGGAGTCCATATCCTAAACACAGAGTCCAGATCCCGAACACAGAGTCCAGACCCTAAACACAGTGTCCAGACCCTATACACATAGTCCAGACCCTAAACACAGTGTCCAGAACCTGAACACAGAGTCTAGACCCTAAGCACAGAGTCCTCATCCTATACACAGAGTCCAGATCCCAAAAACAGTGTCCAGATCCTAAACACAGAGTCCAGACCCTAAACACAGAGTCCAAACCCTAAACACAGAGTCCTGATCCTAAACACAGAATCCAGATCCGAAACACAGAGTTCAGATCCAAACACAGAGTCCAGATCCTAAACACAGAGTCCAGATCCTAAACACAGAGTCCAGATCACAAACACAGATTGCAGAACCCAAACACAGAGTCCAGATCCTAAACACAGAGTCCAGATCCCAAACACAGAGTCCAGATCCTAAACACAGAGTCCAGATCCCAAACACAGAGTCCAGATCCTAAACACAGTGTCCAGATCCTAAACACTGAGTCCAGATCCCAAACACAGAGTCCAGATCCCAAACACAGAGTCCAGATCCTAAACACAGAGTCCAGATCCAAAACACAGAGTCGAGACCCTAAACACTGTTTCCAGACACTAAACACAGAGTCCAGAACCCAAACACAGAGTCCAGACCCTAAACACAGAGTCCAGACCCTAAACACATAGTCCAGACCCTAAACACAGAGTCCAGACCCTAAACACAGAGTCCAGACCCTAAACACATAGTCCAGACCCTAAACACAGAGTCCAGATCCCAAACACAGAGTCCAGATCCTGAACACAGAGTCCAGAACCTAAACACAAAGTGCAGACCCTAAACACAGAGTCCTCATCCTAAACACAGAGTGCAGAAACTAAACACAGAGTCCTCATCCTAAACACGGAGTCCAGACCCTAAACACAGAGTCCAGATCCTAAACACAGAGTCCAGACCCTAAACACAGAGTCCAGACCCAAACACAGATTCCAGATCCTAAACACAGAGTCCAGACCCTAAACACAGAGTCCAGACCCTAAACATAGAGTCCAGAACCTGAACACAGAGTCCAGACCCTAAAAAAAGAGTGCAGACCCTAAACACAGAGTCCTCATCCTAAACACAGAGTCCAGATCCTAAACACAGAGTCCAGACCAGAAACACAGAGTCCAGATCCTAAACACAGATTCCAGATCCCAAACACAGAGTCCAGACCCTAAACACAGATTCCACACCCTAAACACAGAGTCCAGAACCTAAACACAGAGTCCAGACCCTAAACACAGAGTCCAGATCCTGAACACAGAGTCCAGAACCTAAACACAGAGTGCAGACCCTAAACACAGAGTCCTCATCCTAAACACAGAGTGCCGACCCTAAACACAGAGTCCTCATCCTAAACACAGAGTCCAGATCCTGAACACAGAGTCCAGAACCTAAACACAGAGTGCAGACCCTAAACACAGAGTCCTCATCCTAAACACAGAGTGCCGACCCTAAACACAGAGTCCAGACCCTAAACACAGAGTCCTCATCCTAAACACGGAGTCCAGACCCTAAACACAGAGTCCAGATCCTAAACACAGAGTCCAGACCCTAAACACAGAGTCCCGACCAAAACACAGATTCCAGATCCTAAACACAGAGTCCAGACCCTAAACACAGCGTCCAGACCCTAAACACAGAGTCCAGAGACTAAACACAGAGTCCAGAACCTAAACACAGAGTCCAGATCCCAAAAACAGAGTCCAGATCCCAAACACAGAGTCCAGAACATAAACACAGAGTCCAGATCCTAAACACAGAGTCCAGACCAGAAACACAGAGTCCAGATCCTAAACACAGAGTCCAGATCCTGAACACAGAGTCCAGACCCTAAACACAGAGTCCTGAGACTAAACACAGAGTGCAGATCCTAAACACAGAGTCCAGAACCTAAACACAGAGTCCAGATCCCAAAAACAGAGTCCAGATCCCAAACACAGAGTCCAGAACATAAACACAGAGTCCAGATCCTAAACACAGAGTCCAGATCCCAAACACAGAGTCCAGACCCTAAACACAGAGTCCAGACCAGAAACACAGAGTCCAGATCCTAAACACAGAGTCCAGATCCTAAACACAGAGTCCAGATCCCAAACACAGATTCCACACCCTAAACACAGAGTCCTCATCCTAAACACAGAGTGCCGACCCTAAACACAGAGTCCTCATCCTAAACACAGAGTGCAGACCCTAAACACAGAGTCCTCATCCTAAACACAGAGTCCAGACCCTAAACACAGAGTCCAGACCCAAACACAGATTCCAGATCCTAAACACGGAGTCCAGACCCTAAACACAGAGTCCAGACCCAAAAAACAGAGTCCAGAGGCTGAACACAGAGTCCAGATCCTGAACACAGAGTCCAGACCCTAAACACAGAGTCCAGAACCTAAACACAGAGTCCAGACCCTAAACACAGAGTCCAGACCCTAAACACAGAGTCCAGACGCTGAACACAGAGTCCAGATTCGGAACACAGAGTCCAGACCCTAAACACAGAGTCCAGACCCTAAACACAGAGTCCAGAACCTAAACACAGAGTCCAGACCCTAAACACAGAGTCCAGACCCTAAACACAGAGTCCAGACCCTAAAATATAGTCCAGATCCTAAACACAGAGTCCAGATCCTAAACACAGAGTCCAGATCCTGAACACAGAGTCCAGATCCCAAACACAGAGTCCAGACCCTAAACACAGAGTCCAGACCCTAAACACAGAGTCCAGACCCTAAACACAGAGTCCAGACCCTAAACACTGTGTCCAGACCCTAAACACTGATTCCAGATCCCAAACACAGAGTCCAGACCCTAAACACAGAGTCCCGACCCTAAACACAGAGTCCAGACCCTAAACACAGAGTCCTCATACTAAACACAGAGTCCAGATCCTAAACACAGAGTCCAGATCTTAAACACAGAGTCCAGATCCCAAACACAGAGTCCAGATCCTAAACACAGAGTCCAGATCCTAAACACACAGTCCAGACCTAAAACACAGTGTCCAGATCCCAAACACAGAGTCCAGATACAAAACAAAGAGTCCAGACCCTATACACGGAGTCCAGATCCTAAACACAGAGTCCAGATCCCAAACACAGAGTCAAGATCCCAAACACAGAGTCCAGATCCTAAACACAGAGTCCAGATCCCAAACACAGAGTCCAGATCCCAAACACAGAGTCCAGAACCCAAACACAGAGTCCAGACCCTAAACAAGGACTCCAGATCCTAAACACAGAGTTCAGACCCTAAACACAGAGTCCAGATCCCAAACACAGAGTCCAGATCCCAAACACAGAGTCCAGATCCTAAACACAGAGTCCAGATCCTAAACACAGAGTCCAGATCCTAAACACAGATTCCAGATCCTAAAAAGAGAGTCCAGATCCCAAACACAGAGTCCAGATCATAAACACAGAGTGCAGATCCTAAACACAGAGTCCAGATCCCAAACACAGAGTCCAGATCCCAAACACAGAGTCCAGGCCCTAAACACAGAGTCCTGATCAAAAACACACAGTCCAGATCCTAAACACACAGTCCAAAACCCAAACATAGAGTCCAGATCCCAAACACAGAGTCCAGATCCTGAACACAGAGTCTAGACCTTAAAGACAGAGTCCAGACCCTAAACACAGAGTCCAGACCCTAAACACAGAGTCCAGACAATAAACACACAGTGCAGAAACTAAACACAGAGTCCAGATCCTAAACACAGAGTCCAGATCCTAAACACACAGTCCAGATACCGAACACAGAGACCAGATCCCAAACACAGAGACCTGATCCAACACACAGAGTCCAGATCCTAAACACAGAGTCCAGACCCTAAACACTGTGTCCAGACCCTAAACACAGAGTCCAGACCCAAAAAACAGAGTCCAGAGGCTGAACACAGAGTCCAGATCCTGAACACAGAGTCCAGACCCTAAACACAGAGTCCAGACGCTGAACACAGAGTCCAGATCCTAAACACTGTGTCCAGACCCTAAACACAGAGTCCAGAAACTAAACACAGAGTCCAGACCCTAAACAAAGAGTCCAGACCCTAAACACAGAGTCCAGAGCCTAAACACAGAGTCCAGAGCCTAAACACAGAGTGCAGACCCTAAACACAGAGTGCTGACCCTAAACACAGAGTCCAGACCCTAAACACAGATTCCACACCCTAAACACAGAGTCCAGACCCTAAACACAGAGTCCAGACCCTAAACACAGAGTCCAGATCCTGAACACAGAGTCCAGAACCTAAAAACAGAGTGCAGACCCTAAACACAGAGACCTCATCCTAAGCACAGAGTGCAGACCCTAAACACAGAGTCCTCATCCTAAACACAGATTCCAGTCCCTAAACACAGAGTCCAGACCCTAAACACTGTGCCCAGACCCTAAACACAGAGTCCAGACCCTAAACACTGTGTCCAGACCCTAAACACAGAGTCCAGACCCTAAACACAGAGTCCAGACCCTAAACACAGAGTCCAGATCCCAAACACAGAGTCCAGATCCTAAACACTGAGTCCAGATCCCAAACACAGAGTCCAGATCCCAAACACAGAGTCCAGATCCTAAACACAGAGTCCAGATCCCAAACACAGAGTCCAGATCCCAAACACAGAGTCCAGATCCCAAACACAGAGTCCAGATCCTAAACACAGAGTCCAGACCCTAAACACAGAGTCCAGATCATAAATACAGAGTCCAGATCCTAAACACAGAGTCCAGAAACCAAACACAGTGTCTAGACCCTAAAGACAGAGTCCAGACCCTAAACACTGAGTCCAGACCCTAAATACGGACTCCAGATGTTAAACACAGAGTCCAGATCCGAAACGCAGAGTCCAGATAATAAACACAGAGTCCAGATCCCAAACACAGAGTCCAGATCCCAAACACAGAGTCCAGATCCCAAACACAGAGTCCAGATCCCAAACACCGAGTCCAGATCCAAACACAGAGACCAGATCCAACACAAAGAGTCCAGATCCTAAACACAGAGTCCAGACCCTAAACACTGTGTCCAGACCCTAAACACTGTGTCCAGACCCTAAACACTGTGTCCAGACCCTAAACACAGTGTCCAGAAACTAAACACAGAGTCCAGACGCTAAAC
Organism: Isurus oxyrinchus; assembly: GCA_026770705.1. Lineage (NCBI taxonomy): Eukaryota > Metazoa > Chordata > Chondrichthyes > Lamniformes > Lamnidae > Isurus > Isurus oxyrinchus. The sequence goes on along the minus strand of JANJGN010000309.1, from coordinate 591,612 downwards.
ACAGAGTCCAGACCCTAAACACAGAGTCCAGAGCCTAAACACAGAGTCCAGAGCCTAAACACTGAGTGCAGACCCTAAACACAGAGTGCGGACCCTAAACACAGAGTCCAGATCCTAAACACAGAGTCCAGATCCTAAACACAGAGTCCAGATCCTAAACACAGAGTACAGATCATAAACACAGAATCCAGATACCAAACACAGAGTCCAGATCCAAAACACAGAGTCCAAATCCCAAACACAGAGTCCAGATCCCAAACATGGGGTCCAGATCCCAAACACAGAGTCCAGATCCCGAACACAGAGACCAGATCCCAAACACAGAGACCAGAACCAACACACAGATTCCAGATGCTAAACACAGAGTCCAGACCCTAAACACTGTGTCCAGACCCTAAACACAGAGTCCAGCCCTAAACACTGTGTCCAGACCATAAACACAGCGTCCAGACCCTAAACACAGAGTCCAGAACCTGAACACAGAGTCCAGAACCTAAACACAGAGTCCAGACCCTAAACACTGAGTCCAGACCCTAAACACAGAGTCCAGATCCTAAACACTGAGTCCAGACCCTAAACACTGAGTCCAGACCCTAAACACAGAGTCCAGATCCTAAACACAGAGTCCAGATCCTGAACACAGAGTCCAGAACCTAAAAACAGCGTGCAGACCCTAAACACAGTGTCCTCATCCTAAACACAGATTCCAGACCCTAAAGACAGAGTCCAGACCCTAACGACAGAGTCCAGAGCATAAACACAGAGTCCATATCCTAAACACAGAGTCCAGATCCCGAACACAGAGACCAGATCCAACACACGGAGTCCAGATCCTAAACACGGAGTCCAGACCCTAAACACTGTGTCCAGACCCTAAACACAGAGTCCAGACCGTAAACACTGTGTCCAGACCCTAAACACAGAGTCCAGACCCTAAACACAGAGTCCAGAGCCTAAACACAGAGTCCAGAGCCTAAACACTGAGTGCAGACCCTAAACACAGAGTGCAGATCCTAAACACAGAGTCCAGATCCTAAACACAGAGTCCAGATCCTAAACACAGAGTCCAGATCCTAAACACAGAGTACAGATCATAAACACAGAATCCAGATACCAAACACAGAGTCCAGATCCAAAACACAGAGTCCAGATCCCAAACACGGGGTCCAGATCCCAAACACAGAGTCCAGATCCCGAACACAGAGAACAGATCCCAAACACAGAGACCAGATCCAACACACAGATTCCAGATGCTAAACACAGAGTCCAGACCCTAAACACTGTGTCCAGACCCTAAACACAGAGTCCAGACCCTTAACACTGTGTCCAGACTATAAACACAGAGTCCAGACCCTGAACACAGAGTCCAGAACCTGAACACAGAATCCAGATCCTAAACACGGAGTCCAGATCCTAAACACCGAGTCCAGATCCTAAACACAGAGTCCAGATCTGAAACACAGAATCCAGATCCTAAACACGGAGTCCAGATCCTAAACACCGAGTCCAGATCCTAAACACAGAGTCCAGATCTGAAACACAGAGACCAGATCCCAAACACAGAGACCAGATCCAACACACGGAGTCCAGATCCTAAACACGGAGTCCAGACCCTAATCACTGTGTCCAGACCCTAAACACAGAGTCCAGACCGTAAAAACTGTGTCCAGACCCTAAACACAGAGTCCAGATCCTAAACACAGAGTCCAGATCCTGAACACAGTGTCCAGACCCTAAACACAGTGTCCAGACCCTAAACACAGAGTCCACACCCTAAACACAGAGTCCAGACCCTAAACACAGAGACCAGACCCTAAACACAGAGTCCAGATCCTGAACACAGAGTCCAGAACCTAAAAACAGACTGCAGACCCTAAACACAGAGACCTCATCCTAAGCACAGAGTGCAGACCCTAAACACAGAGTCCTCATCCTAAACACAGATTCCAGTCCCTAAACACAGAGTCCAGACCCTAACCACAGAGTCCAGAGCATAAACACAGCGTGCAGACCCTAAACACAGAGTCCAGACCCTAAACACAGAGTCCAGATCCTAAACACGGAGTCCAGACCCTAAACACAGAGTCCAGATCATAAACACAGAGTCCAGATCCCAAACACAGAGTCCAGATCCCAAACACAGAGTCCAGATCCCACACAGAGTCCAGATCCCAAACACCGAGTCCAGATCCCAAACAAAGAGTCCATATCCTAAACACAGTGTCCAGATCCCGAACACAGAGACCAGATCCCAAACACAGAGACCAGATCCAACACACGGAGTCCAGATCCTAAACACGGAGTCCAGACCCTAAACACTGTGTCCAGACCCTAAACACAGAGTCCAGACCATAAACACTGTGTCCAGACCCTAAACACAGAGTCCAGACCCTAAACACAGAGTCCAGACCCTAAACACAGAGTCCAGAGCCTAAACACAGAGTGCAGATCCTAAACACAGAGTCCAGAACCTAAACACAGAGTCCAGATCCCAAACACAGAGTCCAGATCCCAAACACAGAGTCCAGAACATAAACACAGAGTCCAGATCCCACCACAGAGTCCAGATCCCAAACACAGAGTCCAGATCCTAAACACAGAGTCCAGAACCCAAACACAGAGTCCAGATCCCAAACACAGAGTCCAGACCCTAAACACGGACTCCAGATCCTAAGCACAGAGTCCAGATCCTAAACACAGAGCCCAGATCCCAAACACACAGTCCAGATCCTAAACACAGATTCCAGACCCTAAACACAGAGTACAGATCACAAACACAGAGACCAGATCCTAAACACAGAGTCCACATCCTAAACACAGAGTCCAGATATCAAACAGAGAGACCAGATCCTAAAGACAGAGTCCAGATCCAACACAAAGAGTCCAGACCCTTAACACAGAGTCCAGATCACAAAAATAGAGACCAGATCCTAAACAGAGAGTCCAGATCTCAAACAAAGAGTCCAGATCCTAAACACAGGGTCCAGATCCTAAACACAGAGTCCAGATCCTAAACACAGAGTCCAGATCCTAAACACAGAGTCCAGACCTATAACACAGTGTCCAGATCCCAAACACAGAGTCCAGATACAAAACAAAAAGTCCAGACCCTAAAGACGGACTCCAGATCCTAAACACAGAGTCCAGATCCGAAACGCAGAGTCCAGATAATAAACTCAGTGTCCAGATCCCAAACATAGAGTCCAGATCCCAAACACAGAGTCCAGATCCCAAACATAGAGTCCAGATCCCAAACACCGAGTCCAGATCCCAAACACGGAGTCCATATCCTAAACACAGAGTCCATATCCCGAACACAGAGACCAGATGCAAAACACAGAGACCAGATCCAACACAAAGAGTCCAGATCCTAAACACAGAGTCCAGACCCTAAACACTGTGTCCAGACCCTAAACACAGAGTCCAGACCCTAAACACTGTGTCCAGACCCTAAACACAGAGTCCAGAAACTAAACACAGAGTCCAGACCCTAAACACAGAGTCCAGACCCTAAACACAGAGTCCAGAGCCTAAACACAGAGTCCAGAGCCTAATCACAGAGTGCAGAACCTAAACACAGAGTGCTGACCCTAAACACAGAGTCCAGATCCTAAACACAGAGTCCAGATCCTAAACACAGAGTCCAGATCCTAAACACAGAGACCAGATCATAAACACAGAATCCAGATACCAAACACAGAGACCAGATCCAAAACACAGAGTCCAGATCCAAAACACAGATTCCAGATCCCAAACACGGGGTCCAGATCCCAAACACAGAGACCAGTTCCAACACACAGATTCCAGATGCTAAACACAGAGTCCAGACCCTAAACACTGTGTCCAGACCCTAAACACAGCGTCCAGACCCTAAACATAGAGTTCAGACCCTGAACACAGAGACCAGATCCTGAACACAGTGTCCAGACCCTAAACACTGAGTCCAGACCCTAAACACAGAGTCCAGATCCTAAACACAGAGTCCAGATCCTGAACACAGAGACCACACCCTAAACACAGAGTCCAGATCCTAAACACAGAGTCCAGACCCTAAACACAGTGTCCAGACCCTAAACACAGAGTCCAGACCCTAAACACAGTGTCCAGACCCTAAACACAGAGACCACACCCTAAACACAGAGTCCAGATCCTAAACACAGAGTCCAGACCCTAAACACAGTGTCCAGACCCTAAACACAGAGTCCAGATCCCAAACACAGAGTCCAGACCCTAAACACAGAGTCCAGATCCTAAACACAGAGTCCAGACCCGAAACACAGAGTCCAGATCCTGAACACAGAGTCCAGAACCTAAAAACAGACTGCAGACCCTAAACACAGAGACCTCATCCTAAGCACAGAGTGCAGACCCTAAACACAGGGTCCTCATCCTAAACACAGATTCCAGTCCCTAAACACAGAGTCCAGACCCTAACCACAGAGTCCAGAGCATAAACACAGCGTGCAGACCCTAAACACAGAGTCCAGATCCTAAACACAGAGTCCAGTTCGGAAACACAGAGTCCAGATCATAAACACAGAGTCCAGATCCCAAACACAGAGTCCAGATCCCAAACACAGAGTCCAGATCCCACACACAGTCCAGATCCCAAACACCGAGTCCAGATCCCAAACAAAGAGTCCATATCCTAAACACAGAGTCCAGATCCCGAACACAGAGACCAGATCCCAAACACAGAGACCAGATCCAACACACGGAGTCCAGATCCTAAACACGGAGTCCAGACCCTAAACACTGTGTCCAGACCGTAAACACAGAGTCCAGACCGTAAACACTGTGTCCAGACCCTAAACACAGAGTCCAGACCCTAAACACAGAGTCCAGACCCTAAACACAGAGTCCAGAGCCTAAACACAGAGTGCAGATCCTAAACACAGAGTCCAGAACCTAAACACAGAGTCCAGATCCCAAACACAGAGTCCAGATCCCAAACACAGAGTCCAGGCCCTAAACACAGAGTCCTGATCACAAACACAGAGTCCAGATCCTAAACACACAGTCCAAAACCCAAACATAGAGTCCAGATTCCAAACACAGAGACCAGATCCTGAACACAGAGTCTAGACACTAAAGACAGAGTCCAGAGCCTAAACACAGAGTGCAGACCCTAAACACAGTGTCCAGACAATAAACACACAGTGCAGAAACTAAACACAGAGTCCAGATCCCAAACACTGAGTCCAGACACTAAACACAGAGTCCAGATCCTAAACACAGAGTCCAGAACCTGAACACAGAGTCCAGACCCTAAACACAGAGTCCACACCCTAAACACAGAGTGCAGATCCCAAACACAGAGTCCAGACCCTAAACACTTGAGTCCAGACCCTAAACAAAGAGTCCAGATCCTGAACACAAAGTCCAGAACCTAAACACAGAGTCCAGATCCCAAACACAGAGTCCAGATCCTGAACACAGAGTCCAGAACCTAAACACAGAGTCCAGATCCTAAACACAGAGTCCAGAACCTAAACACAGAGTCCAGATCCTAAACACAGAGTCCAGATCCTAAACACAGAGTCCAGACCCTAAACACAGTGTCCAGACCCTAAACACAGAGTCCAGATCCTAAACACAGAGTCCAGATCCTAAACACAGAGTCCAGATCCTAAACACAGAGTCCAGATCCTAAACACAGAGTCCAGACCCTAAACACAGTGTCCAGACCCTAAACACAGAGTCCTCATCCTAAACACAGAGTGCCGACCCTAAACACAGAGTCCTCATCCTAAACACAGAGTGCAGACCCTAAACACAGAGTCCAGATCCTAAACACAGAGTCCAGACCCTAAACACAGAGTCCAGACCCAAACACAGATTCCAGATCCTAAACACAGAGTCCAGACCCTAAACACAGAGTCCAGACCCAAACACAGATTCCAGATCCTAAACACAGAGTCCAGACCCTAAACACAGAGTCCAGACCCAAACACAGATTCCAGATCCTAAACACAGAGTCCAGACCCAAACACAGATTCCAGATCTTAAACATAGAGTCCAGAACCTGAACACAGAGTCCAGACACTAAACACAGAGTCCAGACCCTAAACACAGAGTCCAGACCCAAACACAGATTCCAGATCTTAAACATAGAGTCCAGAACCTGAACACAGAGTCCAGACACTAAACACAGAGTCCAGACCCTAAACACAGAGTCCAGACCCTAAACATAGAGTCCAGAAACTGAACACAGAGTCCAGACCCTAAACACAGAGTCCAGACACTAAACACAGAGTCCAGACCCTAAACACAGCGTCCAGACCCTAAACACAGAGTCCAGATCCAAAACACAGAGTCCAGATACTAAACACAGTGTCCAGATCCTAAACACAGAGTCCAGAACCTGAACACAGAGTCCAGATCACAAACACAGAGTCCAGATCCGAAACACAGAGTCCAGATCCTAAACACAGAGTCCAGATCCCAAACACAGAGTCCAGATCCCAAACACAGTTTCCAGACCCTAAACACTGTTTCCAGACCCTAAACACTGAGTCCAGACCCTAAACAATGTGTCCAGACCCTAAACACAGAGTCCAGAAACTAAACAAGGAGTCCAGACCCTAAACACAGAGTCCAGACCCTAAACACAGAGTCCAAACCCTAAACACAGAGTCCTGATCCTAAACACAGAATCCAGATCCGAAACACAGAGTTCAGATCCAAACACAGAGTCCAGATCCTAAACACAGAGTCCAGATCCTAAACACAGAGTCCAGATCACAAACACAGATTCCAGAACCCAAACACAGAGTCCAGATCCTAAACACAGAGTCCAGATCCCAAACACAGAGTCCAGATCCTAAACACAGAGTCCAGATCCCAAACACAGAGTCCAGATCCTAAACACAGTGTCCAGATCCTAAACACTGAGTCCAGATCCCAAACACAGAGTCCAGATCCCAAACACAGAGTCCAGATCCTAAACACAGAGTCCAGATCCTAAACACAGAGTCCAGATCCCAAACACAGAGTCCAGATCCTAAACACAGAGTCCAGACCCTAAAAACTGAGTCCAGATCATAAACACAGATTCCAGATCCTAAACACAGAGTCCAGAACCCAAACACAGAGTCTAGACCCTAAAGGCAGAGTCCAGACCCTAAACACAGAGTCCAGACCCTAAATACGGACTCCAGATCCTAAACACAGAGTCCAGATCCGAAACGCAGAGTCCAGATAATAAACACAGAGTCCAGATCCCAAACACAGAGTCCAGATCCCAAACACAGAGTCCAGATCCCAAACACAGAGTCCAGATCCCAAACACCGAGTCCAGATCCCAAACACAGAGTCCAGATCCTAAACACAGAGTCCAGATCCCGAACACAGAGACCAGATGCCAAACACAGAGACCAGATCCTAAACACAGAGTCCAGATCCTAAACACAGAGTCCAGACCCTAAACACTGTGTCCAGACCCTAAACACAGAGTCCAGACCCTAAACACTGTGTCCAGACCCTAAACACAGAGTCCAGAAACTAAACACAGAGTCCAGGCCCCAAACACAGAGTCCAGACCCTAAACACAGAGTCCAGAGCCTAAACACAGAGTCCAGAGCCTAAACACAGAGTGCAGACCCTCAACACAGAGTGCTGACCCTAAACACAGAGTCCATATCCTAAACACAGAGTCCAGATCCCAAACACAGAGTCCAGATCCCGAACACAGAGACCAGATCCCAAACACAGAGACCAGATCCAACACACAGACTCCAGATGCTAAACACACCGTCCAGATCCCAAACACAGAGTCCAGACCCTAAACACTGTGTCCAGACCCTAAACACAGAGTCCAGACCCTAAACACAGAGTCCAGACCCTGAACACAGAGTCCAGATCCTAAACACAGAGTCCAGACCCTAAACACAGAGTCCAGACCCTAAACACAGAGTCCAGACCCTAAACACAGAGTCCAGACCCTAAACACAGAGTCCAGACCCTAAACACAGAGTCCAGATCCTAAACAAAGAGTCCAGATCCTGAACACAGAGTCCAGAACCTAAAAACAGAGTGCAGATCCTAAACACAGAGACCTCATGCTAAGCACAGAGTGCAGACCCTAAACACAGAGTCCACATCCTAAGCACAGAGTGCAGACCCTAAACACAGAGTCCTCATCCTAAACACAGATTCCAGACCCTAAACACAGAGTCCAGACCCTAACCACAGAGTCCAGAGCATAAGCACAGCGTGCAGACCCTAAACACAGAGTCCAGATCCTAAACACAGAGTCCAGATCCTAAACACGGAGTGCAGATCCGAAACACAGAGTCCAGATCCCAAACACAGAGTCCAGATCCTAAACACGGAGTCCAGACCCTAAACACTGTGTCCAGACCCTAAACACAGAGTCCAGACCGTAAACACTGTGTCCAGACCCTAAACACAGAGTCCAGAACCTAAACACAGCGTCCAGACCCTAAACACAGAGTCCAGACCCTAAACACAGAGTCCAGAGACTAAACACAGAGTGCAGATCCTAAACACAGAGTCCAGAACCTAAACACAGAGTCCAGATCCCAAAAACAGAGTCCAGATCCCAAACACAGAGTCCAGAACATAAACACAGAGTCCAGATCCTAAACACAGAGTCCAGATCCTGAACACAGAGTCCAGACCCTAAACACAGAGTCCAGATCCCAAACACAGATTCCAGATCCCAAACACAGAGTCCAGACCCTAAACACAGATTCCACACCCTAAACACAGAGTCCAGATCCTAAACACAGAGTCCAGAACCTAAACACAGAGTCCAGAACCTAAACACAGAGTCCAGAACCTAAACACAGAGTCCAGATCCCAAAAACAGAGTCCAGATCCCAAACACAGTGTCCAGAACATAAACACAGAGTCCAGATCCTAAACACAGAGTCCAGACCAGAAACACAGAGTCCAGATCCTAAACACAGAGTCCAGATCCTGAACACAGAGTCCAGACCCTAAACACAGAGTCCAGATCCCAAACACAGATTCCAGATCCCAAACACAGAGTCCAGACCCTAAACACAGATTCCACACCCTAAACACAGAGTCCAGATCCTGAACACAGAGTCCAGAAACTAAACACAGAGTCCTCATCCTAAACACAGAGTGCCGACCCTAAACACAGAGTCCTCATCCTAAACACAGAGTGCCGACCCTAAACACAGAGTCCTCATCCTAAACACGGAGTCCAGACCCTAAACACAGAGTCCAGATCCTAAACACAGAGTCCAGACCCTAAACACAGAGTCCAGACCCAAACACAGATTCCAGATCCTAAACACAGAGTCCAGACCCTAAACACAGAGTCCAGACCCTAAACACAGAGTCCAGACCCTAAACACAGAGTCCAGACACTAAACACAGAGTCCAGACCCTAAACACTGTGTCCAGACCCTAAACACAGAGTCCAGACCCTGAACACAGAGTCCAGAACCTAAACACAGAGTGCAGACCCTAAACACAGAGTCCTCATCCTAAACACAGAGTGCCGACCCTAAACACAGAGTCCTCATCCTAAACACGGAGTCCAGACCCTAAACACAGAGTCCAGATCCTAAACACAGAGTCCAGACCCTAAACACAGAGTCCAGACCCAAACACAGATTCCAGATCCTAAACACAGAGTCCAGACCCTAAACACAGAGTCCAGATCCTGAACACAGAATCCAGAACCTAAACACAGACTGCAGACCCTAAACTTAGAGTCCTCATCCTAAACACAGAGTGCCGACCCTAAACACAGAGTCCTCATCCTAAACAAGGAGTCCAGACCCTAAACACAGAGTCCAGATCCTAAACACAGAGTCCAGACCCAAAACACAGAGTCCAGACCCAAACACAGATTCCAGATCTTAAACACAGAGTCCAGACCCTAAACACAGAGTCCAGACCCTAAACATAGAGTCCAGAACCTGAACACAGAGTCCAGACACTAAACACAGAGTCCAGATCCTAAACACAGAGTCCAGACACTAAACACAGAGTCCAGACCCAAAACACAGAGTCCAGACCCAAACACAGATTCCAGATCTTAAACACAGAGTCCAGACCCTAAACACAGAGTCCAGACCCTAAACACAGAGTCCAGACCCTAAACACAGAGTCCAGATCCCAAACACAGAGTCCAGATCCCAAACACAGAGTCCAGATCCTAAACACAGAGTCCAGATCCTAAACACACAGTCCAGACCTAAAACACAGTGTCCAGATCCCAAACACAGAGTCCAGATACAAAACAAAGAGTCCAGACCCTATACACGGAGTCCAGATCCTAAACACAGAGTCCAGATCCCAAACACAGAGTCAAGATCCCAAACACAGAGTCCAGATCCTAAACACAGAGTCCAGATCCCAAACACAGAGTCCAGATCCCAAACACAGAGTCCAGAACCCAAACACAGAGTCCAGACCCTAAACAAGGACTCCAGATCCTAAACACAGAGTTCAGACCCTAAACACAGAGTCCAGATCCCAAACACAGAGTCCAGATCCCAAACACAGAGTCCAGATCCTAAACACAGAGTCCAGATCCTAAACACAGAGTCCAGATCCTAAACACAGATTCCAGATCCTAAAAAGAGAGTCCAGATCCCAAACACAGAGTCCAGATCATAAACACAGAGTGCAGATCCTAAACACAGAGTCCAGATCCCAAACACAGAGTCCAGATCCCAAACACAGAGTCCAGGCCCTAAACACAGAGTCCTGATCAAAAACACACAGTCCAGATCCTAAACACACAGTCCAAAACCCAAACATAGAGTCCAGATCCCAAACACAGAGTCCAGATCCTGAACACAGAGTCTAGACCTTAAAGACAGAGTCCAGACCCTAAACACAGAGTCCAGACCCTAAACACAGAGTCCAGACAATAAACACACAGTGCAGAAACTAAACACAGAGTGCAGACCCTAAACACAGAGTCCAGACAATAAACACACAGTGCAGAAACTAAACACAGAGTCCAGATCCTAAACACAGAGTCCAGATCCTAAACACACAGTCCAGATACCGAACACAGAGACCAGATCCCAAACACAGAGACCTGATCCAACACACAGAGTCCAGATCCTAAACACAGAGTCCAGACCCTAAACACTGTGTCCAGACCCTAAACACAGAGTCCAGACCCAAAAAACAGAGTCCAGAGGCTGAACACAGAGTCCAGATCCTGAACACAGAGTCCAGACCCTAAACACAGAGTCCAGACGCTGAACACAGAGTCCAGATTCGGAACACAGAGTCCAGACCCTAAACACAGAGTCCAGACCCTAAACACAGAGTCCAGAACCTAAACACAGAGTCCAGACCCTAAACACAGAGTCCAGACCCTAAACACAGAGTCCAGACGCTGAACACAGAGTCCAGACCCTAAAATATAGTCCAGATCCTAAACACAGAGTCCAGATCCTGAACACAGAGACCAGACCCTAAACACAGAGTCCAGACCCTAAACACAGAGTCCAGACCCTAAACACAGAGTCCAGACCCTAAACACTGTGTCCAGACCCTAAACACTGATTCCAGATCCCAAACACAGAGTCCAGACCCTAAACACAGAGTCCCGACCCTAAACACAGAGTCCAGACCCTAAACACAGAGTCCTCATACTAAACACAGAGTCCAGATCCTAAACACAGAGTCCAGATCTTAAACACAGAGTCCAGATCCCAAATACAGAGTCCAGATCCTAAACACAGAGTCCAGATCCTAAACACACAGTCCAGACCTAAAACACAGTGTCCAGATCCCAAACACAGAGTCCAGATACAAAACAAAGAGTCCAGACCCTATACACGGAGTCCAGATCCTAAACACAGAGTCCAGATCCCAAACACAGAGTCAAGATCCCAAACACAGAGTCCAGATCCTAAACACAGAGTCCAGATCCCAAACACAGAGTCCAGATCCCAAACACAGAGTCCAGAACCCAAACACAGAGTCCAGACCCTAAACAAGGACTCCAGATCCTAAACACAGAGTTCAGATCCTAAACACAGAGTCCAGATCCCAAACACAGAGTCCAGATCCTAAACACAGAGTCCAGACCCTAAACACAGAGTCCAGATCATAAACACAGAGTCCAGATCCTAAACACAGAGTCCAGAACCCAAACACAGAGTCTAGACCCTAAAGACAGAGTCCAGACCCTAAACACAGAGTCCAGACCCTAAACACGGACTCCAGATCCTAAACACAGAGTCCAGATCCGAAACGCAGAGTCCAGATAACAAACACAGTGTCCAGATCCCAAACACAGAGTCCAGATCCCAAACACAGAGTGCAGATCCCAAACACAGAGTCCAGATCCCAAACACCGAGTCCAGATCCCAAACACGGAGTCCATATCCTAAACACAGAGTCCAGATCCCGAACACAGAGACCAGATGCCAAACACAGAGACCAGATCCAACACACAGAGTCCAGATCCTAAACACAGAGTCCAGACCCTAAACACTGTGTCCAGACCCTAAACACAGAGTGCAGACCCTAAACACTGTGTCCAGACCCTAAACACAGAGTCCAGAAACTAAACACAGAGTCCAGACCCTAAACAAAGAGTCCAGACCCTAAACACAGAGTCCAGAGCCTAAACACAGAGTCCAGAGCCTAAACACAGAGTGCAGACCCTAAACACAGAGTGCTGACCCTAAACACAGAGTCCAGACCCTAAACACAGATTCCACACCCTAAACACAGAGTCCAGACCCTAAACACAGAGTCCAGACCCTAAACACAGAGTCCAGATCCTGAACACAGAGTCCAGAACCTAAAAACAGAGTGCAGACCCTAAACACAGAGACCTCATCCTAAGCACAGAGTGCAGACCCTAAACACAGAGTCCTCATCCTAAACACAGATTCCAGTCCCTAAACACAGAGTCCAGACCCTAAACACTGTGCCCAGACCCTAAACACAGAGTCCAGACCCTAAACACTGTGTCCAGACCCTAAACACAGAGTCCAGACCCTAAACACAGAGTCCAGACCCTAAACACAGAGTCCAGATCCCAAACACAGAGTCCAGATCCTAAACACTGAGTCCAGATCCCAAACACAGAGTCCAGATCCCAAACACAGAGTCCAGATCCTAAACACAGAGTCCAGATCCCAAACACAGAGTCCAGATCCCAAACACAGAGTCCAGATCCCAAACACAGAGTCCAGATCCTAAACACAGAGTCCAGACCCTAAACACAGAGTCCAGATCATAAATACAGAGTCCAGATCCTAAACACAGAGTCCAGAAACCAAACACAGTGTCTAGACCCTAAAGACAGAGTCCAGACCCTAAACACTGAGTCCAGACCCTAAATACGGACTCCAGATGTTAAACACAGAGTCCAGATCCGAAACGCAGAGTCCAGATAATAAACACAGAGTCCAGATCCCAAACACAGAGTCCAGATCCCAAACACAGAGTCCAGATCCCAAACACAGAGTCCAGATCCCAAACACCGAGTCCAGATCCAAACACAGAGACCAGATCCAACACAAAGAGTCCAGATCCTAAACACAGAGTCCAGACCCTAAACACTGTGTCCAGACCCTAAACACTGTGTCCAGACCCTAAACACTGTGTCCAGACCCTAAACACAGTGTCCAGAAACTAAACACAGAGTCCAGACGCTAAACACAGAGTCCAGACCCTAAACACAGAGTCCAGAGCCTAAACACAGAGTCCAGAGCCTAAACACTGAGTGCAGACCCTAAACACAGAGTGCGGACCCTAAACACAGAGTCCAGATCCTAAACACAGAGTCCAGATCCTAAACACAGAGTCCAGATCCTAAACACAGAGTACAGATCATAAACACAGAATCCAGATACCAAACACAGAGTCCAGATCCAAAACACAGAGTCCAAATCCCAAACACAGAGTCCAGATCCCAAACATGGGGTCCAGATCCCAAACACAGAGTCCAGATCCCGAACACAGAGACCAGATCCCAAACACAGAGACCAGAACCAACACACAGATTCCAGATGCTAAACACAGAGTCCAGACCCTAAACACTGTGTCCAGACCCTAAACACAGAGTCCAGCCCTAAACACTGTGTCCAGACCATAAACACAGCGTCCAGACCCTAAACACAGAGTCCAGACCCTGAACACAGAGTCCAGAACCTGAACACAGAGTCCAGAACCTAAACACAGAGTCCAGACCCTAAACACTGAGTCCAGACCCTAAACACAGAGTCCAGATCCTAAACACTGAGTCCAGACCCTAAACACTGAGTCCAGACCCTAAACACAGAGTCCAGATCCTAAACACAGAGTCCAGATCCTGAACACAGAGTCCAGAACCTAAAAACAGCGTGCAGACCCTAAACACAGAGTCCTGATCCTAAACACAGAATCCAGATCCGAAACACAGAGTTCAGATCCAAACACAGAGTCCAGATCCTAAACACAGAGTCCAGATCCTAAACACAGAGTCCAGATCACAAACACAGATTCCAGAACCCAAACACAGAGTCCAGATCCTAAACACAGAGTCCAGATCCCAAACACAGAGTCCAGATCCTAAACACAGAGTCCAGATCCCAAACACAGAGTCCAGATCCTAAACACAGTGTCCAGATCCTAAACACTGAGTCCAGATCCCAAACACAGAGTCCAGATCCCAAACACAGAGTCCAGATCCTAAACACAGAGTCCAGATCCAAAACACAGAGTCGAGACCCTAAACACTGTTTCCAGACACTAAACACAGAGTCCAGAACCCAAACACAGAGTCCAGACCCTAAACACAGAGTCCAGACCCTAAACACATAGTCCAGACCCTAAACACAGAGTCCAGACCCTAAACACAGAGTCCAGACCCTAAACACATAGTCCAGACCCTAAACACAGAGTCCAGATCCCAAACACAGAGTCCAGATCCTGAACACAGAGTCCAGAACCTAAACACAAAGTGCAGACCCTAAACACAGAGTCCTCATCCTAAACACAGAGTGCAGAAACTAAACACAGAGTCCTCATCCTAAACACGGAGTCCAGACCCTAAACACAGAGTCCAGATCCTAAACACAGAGTCCAGACCCTAAACACAGAGTCCAGACCCAAACACAGATTCCAGATCCTAAACACAGAGTCCAGACCCTAAACACAGAGTCCAGACCCTAAACATAGAGTCCAGAACCTGAACACAGAGTCCAGACCCTAAAAAAAGAGTGCAGACCCTAAACACAGAGTCCTCATCCTAAACACAGAGTCCAGATCCTAAACACAGAGTCCAGACCAGAAACACAGAGTCCAGATCCTAAACACAGATTCCAGATCCCAAACACAGAGTCCAGACCCTAAACACAGATTCCACACCCTAAACACAGAGTCCAGAACCTAAACACAGAGTCCAGACCCTAAACACAGAGTCCAGATCCTGAACACAGAGTCCAGAACCTAAACACAGAGTGCAGACCCTAAACACAGAGTCCTCATCCTAAACACAGAGTGCCGACCCTAAACACAGAGTCCTCATCCTAAACACAGAGTCCAGATCCTGAACACAGAGTCCAGAACCTAAACACAGAGTGCAGACCCTAAACACAGAGTCCTCATCCTAAACACAGAGTGCCGACCCTAAACACAGAGTCCAGACCCTAAACACAGAGTCCTCATCCTAAACACGGAGTCCAGACCCTAAACACAGAGTCCAGATCCTAAACACAGAGTCCAGACCCTAAACACAGAGTCCCGACCAAAACACAGATTCCAGATCCTAAACACAGAGTCCAGACCCTAAACACAGCGTCCAGACCCTAAACACAGAGTCCAGAGACTAAACACAGAGTCCAGAACCTAAACACAGAGTCCAGATCCCAAAAACAGAGTCCAGATCCCAAACACAGAGTCCAGAACATAAACACAGAGTCCAGATCCTAAACACAGAGTCCAGACCAGAAACACAGAGTCCAGATCCTAAACACAGAGTCCAGATCCTGAACACAGAGTCCAGACCCTAAACACAGAGTCCAGATCCCAAACACAGATTCCAGATCCCAAACACAGAGACCAGATCCTAAACACAGAGTCCAGAACCTAAACACAGAGTCCAGATCCCAAAAACAGAGTCCAGATCCCAAACACAGAGTCCAGAACATAAACACAGAGTCCAGATCCTAAACACAGAGTCCAGATCCCAAACACAGAGTCCAGACCCTAAACACAGAGTCCAGACCAGAAACACAGAGTCCAGACCCTAAACACAGAGTCCAGATCCTAAACACAGAGTCCAGATCCTAAACACAGAGTCCAGATCCCAAACACAGATTCCACACCCTAAACACAGAGTCCTCATCCTAAACACAGAGTGCCGACCCTAAACACAGAGTCCTCATCCTAAACACAGAGTGCAGACCCTAAACACAGAGTCCTCATCCTAAACACAGAGTCCAGACCCTAAACACAGAGTCCAGACCCAAACACAGATTCCAGATCCTAAACACGGAGTCCAGACCCTAAACACAGAGTCCAGACCCAAAAAACAGAGTCCAGAGGCTGAACACAGAGTCCAGATCCTGAACACAGAGTCCAGACCCTAAACACAGAGTCCAGAACCTAAACACAGAGTCCAGACCCTAAACACAGAGTCCAGACCCTAAACACAGAGTCCAGACGCTGAACACAGAGTCCAGATTCGGAACACAGAGTCCAGACCCTAAACACAGCGTCCAGACCCTAAACACAGAGTCCAGAACCTAAACACAGAGTCCAGACCCTAAACACAGAGTCCAGACCCTAAACACAGAGTCCAGACCCTAAAATATAGTCCAGATCCTAAACACAGAGTCCAGATCCTAAACACAGAGTCCAGATCCTGAACACAGAGTCCAGATCCCAAACACAGAGTCCAGACCCTAAACACAGAGTCCAGACCCTAAACACAGAGTCCAGACCCTAAACACAGAGTCCAGACCCTAAACACTGTGTCCAGACCCTAAACACTGATTCCAGATCCCAAACACAGAGTCCAGACCCTAAACACAGAGTCCCGACCCTAAACACAGAGTCCAGACCCTAAACACAGAGTCCTCATACTAAACACAGAGTCCAGATCCTAAACACAGAGTCCAGATCTTAAACACAGAGTCCAGATCCCAAACACAGAGTCCAGATCCTAAACACAGAGTCCAGATCCTAAACACACAGTCCAGACCTAAAACACAGTGTCCAGATCCCAAACACAGAGTCCAGATACAAAACAAAGAGTCCAGACCCTATACACGGAGTCCAGATCCTAAACACAGAGTCCAGATCCCAAACACAGAGTCAAGATCCCAAACACAGAGTCCAGATCCTAAACACAGAGTCCAGATCCCAAACACAGAGTCCAGATCCCAAACACAGAGTCCAGAACCCAAACACAGAGTCCAGACCCTAAACAAGGACTCCAGATCCTAAACACAGAGTTCAGACCCTAAACACAGAGTCCAGATCCCAAACACAGAGTCCAGATCCCAAACACAGAGTCCAGATCCTAAACACAGAGTCCAGATCCTAAACACAGAGTCCAGATCCTAAACACAGATTCCAGATCCTAAAAAGAGAGTCCAGATCCCAAACACAGAGTCCAGATCATAAACACAGAGTGCAGATCCTAAACACAGAGTCCAGATCCCAAACACAGAGTCCAGATCCCAAACACAGAGTCCAGGCCCTAAACACAGAGTCCTGATCAAAAACACACAGTCCAGATCCTAAACACACAGTCCAAAACCCAAACATAGAGTCCAGATCCCAAACACAGAGTCCAGATCCTGAACACAGAGTCTAGACCTTAAAGACAGAGTCCAGACCCTAAACACAGAGTCCAGACCCTAAACACAGAGTCCAGACAATAAACACACAGTGCAGAAACTAAACACAGAGTGCAGACCCTAAACACAGAGTCCAGACAATAAACACACAGTGCAGAAACTAAACACAGAGTCCAGATCCTAAACACAGAGTCCAGATCCTAAACACACAGTCCAGATACCGAACACAGAGACCAGATCCCAAACACAGAGACCTGATCCAACACACAGAGTCCAGATCCTAAACACAGAGTCCAGACCCTAAACACTGTGTCCAGACCCTAAACACAGAGTCCAGACCCAAAAAACAGAGTCCAGAGGCTGAACACAGAGTCCAGACCCTAAACACAGAGTCCAGACGCTGAACACAGAGTCCAGACCCTAAACACAGAGTCCAGACGCTGAACACAGAGTCCAGACCCTAAACACAGAGTCCAGACGCTGAACACAGAGTCCAGATCCTAAACACTGTGTCCAGACCCTAAACACAGAGTCCAGAAACTAAACACAGAGTCCAGACCCTAAACAAAGAGTCCAGACCCTAAACACAGAGTCCAGAGCCTAAACACAGAGTCCAGAGCCTAAACACAGAGTGCAGACCCTAAACACAGAGTGCTGACCCTAAACACAGAGTCCAGACCCTAAACACAGATTCCACACCCTAAACACAGAGTCCAGACCCTAAACACAGAGTCCAGACCCTAAACACAGAGTCCAGATCCTGAACACAGAGTCCAGAACCTAAAAACAGAGTGCAGACCCTAAACACAGAGACCTCATCCTAAGCACAGAGTGCAGACCCTAAACACAGAGTCCTCATCCTAAACACAGATTCCAGTCCCTAAACACAGAGTCCAGACCCTAAACACTGTGCCCAGACCCTAAACACAGAGTCCAGACCCTAAACACTGTGTCCAGACCCTAAACACAGAGTCCAGACCCTAAACACAGAGTCCAGACCCTAAACACAGAGTCCAGATCCCAAACACAGAGTCCAGATCCTAAACACTGAGTCCAGATCCCAAACACAGAGTCCAGATCCCAAACACAGAGTCCAGATCCTAAACACAGAGTCCAGATCCCAAACACAGAGTCCAGATCCCAAACACAGAGTCCAGATCCCAAACACAGAGTCCAGATCCTAAACACAGAGTCCAGACCCTAAACACAGAGTCCAGATCATAAATACAGAGTCCAGATCCTAAACACAGAGTCCAGAAACCAAACACAGTGTCTAGACCCTAAAGACAGAGTCCAGACCCTAAACACTGAGTCCAGACCCTAAATACGGACTCCAGATGTTAAACACAGAGTCCAGATCCGAAACGCAGAGTCCAGATAATAAACACAGAGTCCAGATCCCAAACACAGAGTCCAGATCCCAAACACAGAGTCCAGATCCCAAACACAGAGTCCAGATCCCAAACACCGAGTCCAGATCCAAACACAGAGACCAGATCCAACACAAAGAGTCCAGATCCTAAACACAGAGTCCAGACCCTAAACACTGTGTCCAGACCCTAAACACTGTGTCCAGACCCTAAACACTGTGTCCAGACCCTAAACACAGTGTCCAGAAACTAAACACAGAGTCCAGACGCTAAACACAGAGTCCAGACCCTAAACACAGAGTCCAGAGCCTAAACACAGAGTCCAGAGCCTAAACACTGAGTGCAGACCCTAAACACAGAGTGCGGACCCTAAACACAGAGTCCAGATCCTAAACACAGAGTCCAGATCCTAAACACAGAGTCCAGATCCTAAACACAGAGTACAGATCATAAACACAGAATCCAGATACCAAACACAGAGTCCAGATCCAAAACACAGAGTCCAAATCCCAAACACAGAGTCCAGATCCCAAACATGGGGTCCAGATCCCAAACACAGAGTCCAGATCCCGAACACAGAGACCAGATCCCAAACACAGAGACCAGAACCAACACACAGATTCCAGATGCTAAACACAGAGTCCAGACCCTAAACACTGTGTCCAGACCCTAAACACAGAGTCCAGCCCTAAACACTGTGTCCAGACCATAAACACAGCGTCCAGACCCTAAACACAGAGTCCAGACCCTGAACACAGAGTCCAGAACCTGAACACAGAGTCCAGAACCTAAACACAGAGTCCAGACCCTAAACACTGAGTCCAGACCCTAAACACAGAGTCCAGATCCTAAACACTGAGTCCAGACCCTAAACACTGAGTCCAGACCCTAAACACAGAGTCCAGATCCTAAACACAGAGTCCAGATCCTGAACACAGAGTCCAGAACCTAAAAACAGCGTGCAGACCCTAAACACAGTGTCCTCATCCTAAACACAGATTCCAGACCCTAAAGACAGAGTCCAGACCCTAACGACAGAGTCCAGAGCATAAACACAGAGTCCATATCCTAAACACAGAGTCCAGATCCCGAACACAGAGACCAGATCCAACACACGGAGTCCAGATCCTAAACACGGAGTCCAGACCCTAAACACTGTGTCCAGACCCTAAACACAGAGTCCAGACCGTAAACACTGTGTCCAGACCCTAAACACAGAGTCCAGACCCTAAACACAGAGTCCAGAGCCTAAACACAGAGTCCAGAGCCTAAACACTGAGTGCAGACCCTAAACACAGAGTGCAGATCCTAAACACAGAGTCCAGATCCTAAACACAGAGTCCAGATCCTAAACACAGAGTCCAGATCCTAAACACAGAGTACAGATCATAAACACAGAATCCAGATACCAAACACAGAGTCCAGATCCAAAACACAGAGTCCAGATCCCAAACACGGGGTCCAGATCCCAAACACAGAGTCCAGATCCCGAACACAGAGAACAGATCCCAAACACAGAGACCAGATCCAACACACAGATTCCAGATGCTAAACACAGAGTCCAGACCCTAAACACTGTGTCCAGACCCTAAACACAGAGTCCAGACCCTTAACACTGTGTCCAGACTATAAACACAGAGTCCAGACCCTGAACACAGAGTCCAGAACCTGAACACAGAATCCAGATCCTAAACACGGAGTCCAGATCCTAAACACCGAGTCCAGATCCTAAACACAGAGTCCAGATCCTAAACACCGAGTCCAGATCCTAAACACAGAGTCCAGATCTGAAACACAGAATCCAGATCCTAAACACGGAGTCCAGATCCTAAACACCGAGTCCAGATCCTAAACACAGAGTCCAGATCTGAAACACAGAGACCAGATCCCAAACACAGAGACCAGATCCAACACACGGAGTCCAGATCCTAAACACGGAGTCCAGACCCTAATCACTGTGTCCAGACCCTAAACACAGAGTCCAGACCGTAAAAACTGTGTCCAGACCCTAAACACAGAGTCCAGATCCTAAACACAGAGTCCAGATCCTGAACACAGTGTCCAGACCCTAAACACAGTGTCCAGACCCTAAACACAGAGTCCACACCCTAAACACAGAGTCCAGACCCTAAACACAGAGACCAGACCCTAAACACAGAGTCCAGATCCTGAACACAGAGTCCAGAACCTAAAAACAGACTGCAGACCCTAAACACAGAGACCTCATCCTAAGCACAGAGTGCAGACCCTAAACACAGAGTCCTCATCCTAAACACAGATTCCAGTCCCTAAACACAGAGTCCAGACCCTAACCACAGAGTCCAGAGCATAAACACAGCGTGCAGACCCTAAACACAGAGTCCAGACCCTAAACACAGAGTCCAGATCCTAAACACGGAGTCCAGACCCTAAACACAGAGTCCAGATCATAAACACAGAGTCCAGATCCCAAACACAGAGTCCAGATCCCAAACACAGAGTCCAGATCCCACACAGAGTCCAGATCCCAAACACCGAGTCCAGATCCCAAACAAAGAGTCCATATCCTAAACACAGTGTCCAGATCCCGAACACAGAGACCAGATCCCAAACACAGAGACCAGATCCAACACACGGAGTCCAGATCCTAAACACGGAGTCCAGACCCTAAACACTGTGTCCAGACCCTAAACACAGAGTCCAGACCATAAACACTGTGTCCAGACCCTAAACACAGAGTCCAGACCCTAAACACAGAGTCCAGACCCTAAACACAGAGTCCAGAGCCTAAACACAGAGTGCAGATCCTAAACACAGAGTCCAGAACCTAAACACAGAGTCCAGATCCCAAACACAGAGTCCAGATCCCAAACACAGAGTCCAGAACATAAACACAGAGTCCAGATCCCACCACAGAGTCCAGATCCCAAACACAGAGTCCAGATCCTAAACACAGAGTCCAGAACCCAAACACAGAGTCCAGATCCCAAACACAGAGTCCAGACCCTAAACACGGACTCCAGATCCTAAGCACAGAGTCCAGATCCTAAACACAGAGCCCAGATCCCAAACACACAGTCCAGATCCTAAACACAGATTCCAGACCCTAAACACAGAGTACAGATCACAAACACAGAGACCAGATCCTAAACACAGAGTCCACATCCTAAACACAGAGTCCAGATATCAAACAGAGAGACCAGATCCTAAAGACAGAGTCCAGATCCAACACAAAGAGTCCAGACCCTTAACACAGAGTCCAGATCACAAAAATAGAGACCAGATCCTAAACAGAGAGTCCAGATCTCAAACAAAGAGTCCAGATCCTAAACACAGGGTCCAGATCCTAAACACAGAGTCCAGATCCTAAACACAGAGTCCAGATCCTAAACACAGAGTCCAGACCTATAACACAGTGTCCAGATCCCAAACACAGAGTCCAGATACAAAACAAAAAGTCCAGACCCTAAAGACGGACTCCAGATCCTAAACACAGAGTCCAGATCCGAAACGCAGAGTCCAGATAATAAACTCAGTGTCCAGATCCCAAACATAGAGTCCAGATCCCAAACACAGAGTCCAGATCCCAAACATAGAGTCCAGATCCCAAACACCGAGTCCAGATCCCAAACACGGAGTCCATATCCTAAACACAGAGTCCATATCCCGAACACAGAGACCAGATGCAAAACACAGAGACCAGATCCAACACAAAGAGTCCAGATCCTAAACACAGAGTCCAGACCCTAAACACTGTGTCCAGACCCTAAACACAGAGTCCAGACCCTAAACACTGTGTCCAGACCCTAAACACAGAGTCCAGAAACTAAACACAGAGTCCAGACCCTAAACACAGAGTCCAGACCCTAAACACAGAGTCCAGAGCCTAAACACAGAGTCCAGAGCCTAATCACAGAGTGCAGAACCTAAACACAGAGTGCTGACCCTAAACACAGAGTCCAGATCCTAAACACAGAGTCCAGATCCTAAACACAGAGTCCAGATCCTAAACACAGAGACCAGATCATAAACACAGAATCCAGATACCAAACACAGAGACCAGATCCAAAACACAGAGTCCAGATCCAAAACACAGATTCCAGATCCCAAACACGGGGTCCAGATCCCAAACACAGAGACCAGTTCCAACACACAGATTCCAGATGCTAAACACAGAGTCCAGACCCTAAACACTGTGTCCAGACCCTAAACACAGCGTCCAGACCCTAAACATAGAGTTCAGACCCTGAACACAGAGACCAGATCCTGAACACAGTGTCCAGACCCTAAACACTGAGTCCAGACCCTAAACACAGAGTCCAGATCCTAAACACAGAGTCCAGATCCTGAACACAGAGACCACACCCTAAACACAGAGTCCAGATCCTAAACACAGAGTCCAGACCCTAAACACAGTGTCCAGACCCTAAACACAGAGTCCAGACCCTAAACACAGTGTCCAGACCCTAAACACAGAGACCACACCCTAAACACAGAGTCCAGATCCTAAACACAGAGTCCAGACCCTAAACACAGTGTCCAGACCCTAAACACAGAGTCCAGATCCCAAACACAGAGTCCAGACCCTAAACACAGAGTCCAGATCCTAAACACAGAGTCCAGACCCGAAACACAGAGTCCAGATCCTGAACACAGAGTCCAGAACCTAAAAACAGACTGCAGACCCTAAACACAGAGACCTCATCCTAAGCACAGAGTGCAGACCCTAAACACAGGGTCCTCATCCTAAACACAGAGTCCAGAACCTAAACACAGAGTCCAGACCCTAACCACAGAGTCCAGAGCATAAACACAGCGTGCAGACCCTAAACACAGAGTCCAGATCCTAAACACAGAGTCCAGTTCGGAAACACAGAGTCCAGATCATAAACACAGAGTCCAGATCCCAAACACAGAGTCCAGATCCCAAACACAGAGTCCAGATCCCACACACAGTCCAGATCCCAAACACCGAGTCCAGATCCCAAACAAAGAGTCCATATCCTAAACACAGAGTCCAGATCCCGAACACAGAGACCAGATCCCAAACACAGAGACCAGATCCAACACACGGAGTCCAGATCCTAAACACAGAGTCCAGACCCTAAACACTGTGTCCAGACCGTAAACACAGAGTCCAGACCGTAAACACTGTGTCCAGACCCTAAACACAGAGTCCAGACCCTAAACACAGAGTCCAGACCCTAAACACAGAGTCCAGAGCCTAAACACAGAGTGCAGATCCTAAACACAGAGTCCAGAACCTAAACACAGAGTCCAGATCCCAAACACAGAGTCCAGATCCCAAACACAGAGTCCAGGCCCTAAACACAGAGTCCTGATCACAAACACAGAGTCCAGATCCTAAACACACAGTCCAAAACCCAAACATAGAGTCCAGATTCCAAACACAGAGACCAGATCCTGAACACAGAGTCTAGACACTAAAGACAGAGTCCAGAGCCTAAACACAGAGTGCAGACCCTAAACACAGTGTCCAGACAATAAACACACAGTGCAGAAACTAAACACAGAGTCCAGATC
Organism: Isurus oxyrinchus; assembly: GCA_026770705.1. NCBI lineage: Eukaryota > Metazoa > Chordata > Chondrichthyes > Lamniformes > Lamnidae > Isurus > Isurus oxyrinchus. The sequence continues at coordinate 566,948 of JANJGN010000309.1, read as the reverse complement.
CCAAACACTGAGTCCAGACACTAAACACAGAGTCCAGATCCTAAACACAGAGTCCAGAACCTGAACACAGAGTCCAGACCCTAAACACAGAGTCCACACCCTAAACACAGAGTGCAGATCCCAAACACAGAGTCCAGACCCTAAACACTTGAGTCCAGACCCTAAACAAAGAGTCCAGATCCTGAACACAAAGTCCAGAACCTAAACACAGAGTCCAGATCCCAAACACAGAGTCCAGATCCTGAACACAGAGTCCAGAACCTAAACACAGAGTCCAGATCCTAAACACAGAGTCCAGAACCTAAACACAGAGTCCAGATCCTAAACACAGAGTCCAGATCCTAAACACAGAGTCCAGACCCTAAACACAGTGTCCAGACCCTAAACACAGAGTCCAGATCCTAAACACAGAGTCCAGACCCTAAACACAGAGTCCAGACCCTAAACACAGAGTCCAGGCCCTGAACACAGAGTCCAGATCCTAAACACAGAGTCCAGATCCTAAACACAGAGTCCAGATCCTAAACACAGAGTCCAGATCCTAAACACAGAGTCCAGATCCTAAACACAGAGTCCAGATCCTAAACACAGAGTCCAGACCCTAAACACAGTGTCCAGACCCTAAACACAGAGTCCTCATCCTAAACACAGAGTGCCGACCCTAAACACAGAGTCCTCATCCTAAACACAGAGTGCAGACCCTAAACACAGAGTCCAGATCCTAAACACAGAGTCCAGACCCTAAACACAGAGTCCAGACCCAAACACAGATTCCAGATCCTAAACACAGAGTCCAGACCCTAAACACAGAGTCCAGATCCCAAACACAGAGTCCAGATCCTGAACACAGAATCCAGAACCTAAACACAGAGTCCAGACCCAAACACAGATTCCAGATCTTAAACATAGAGTCCAGAACCTGAACACAGAGTCCAGACACTAAACACAGAGTCCAGACCCTAAACACAGAGTCCAGACCCAAACACAGATTCCAGATCTTAAACATAGAGTCCAGAACCTGAACACAGAGTCCAGACCCTAAACACAGAGTCCAGACCCTAAACACAGAGTCCAGACCCTAAACACAGAGTCCAGACCCTAAACATAGAGTCCAGAAACTGAACACAGAGTCCAGACCCTAAACACAGAGTCCAGACACTAAACACAGAGTCCAGACCCTAAACACAGCGTCCAGACCCTAAACACAGAGTCCAGATCCAAAACACAGAGTCCAGATACTAAACACAGTGTCCAGATCCTAAACACAGAGTCCAGAACCTGAACACAGAGTCCAGATCACAAACACAGAGTCCAGATCCGAAACACAGAGTCCAGATCCTAAACACAGAGTCCAGATCCCAAACACAGAGTCCAGATCCCAAACACAGTTTCCAGACCCTAAACACTGTTTCCAGACCCTAAACACTGAGTCCAGACCCTAAACAATGTGTCCAGACCCTAAACACAGAGTCCAGAAACTAAACAAGGAGTCCAGACCCTAAACACAGAGTCCAGACCCTAAACACAGAGTCCAAACCCTAAACACAGAGTCCTGATCCTAAACACAGAATCCAGATCCGAAACACAGAGTTCAGATCCAAACACAGAGTCCAGATCCTAAACACAGAGTCCAGATCCTAAACACAGAGTCCAGATCACAAACACAGATTCCAGAACCCAAACACAGAGTCCAGATCCTAAACACAGAGTCCAGATCCCAAACACAGAGTCCAGATCCTAAACACAGAGTCCAGATCCCAAACACAGAGTCCAGATCCTAAACACAGTGTCCAGATCCTAAACACTGAGTCCAGATCCCAAACACAGAGTCCAGATCCCAAACACAGAGTCCAGATCCTAAACACAGAGTCCAGATCCTAAACACAGAGTCCAGATCCCAAACACAGAGTCCAGATCCTAAACACAGAGTCCAGACCCTAAAAACTGAGTCCAGATCATAAACACAGATTCCAGATCCTAAACACAGAGTCCAGAACCCAAACACAGAGTCTAGACCCTAAAGGCAGAGTCCAGACCCTAAACACAGAGTCCAGACCCTAAATACGGACTCCAGATCCTAAACACAGAGTCCAGATCCGAAACGCAGAGTCCAGATAATAAACACAGAGTCCAGATCCCAAACACAGAGTCCAGATCCCAAACACAGAGTCCAGATCCCAAACACAGAGTCCAGATCCCAAACACCGAGTCCAGATCCCAAACACAGAGTCCAGATCCTAAACACAGAGTCCAGATCCCGAACACAGAGACCAGATGCCAAACACAGAGACCAGATCCTAAACACAGAGTCCAGATCCTAAACACAGAGTCCAGACCCTAAACACTGTGTCCAGACCCTAAACACAGAGTCCAGACCCTAAACACTGTGTCCAGACCCTAAACACAGAGTCCAGAAACTAAACACAGAGTCCAGGCCCCAAACACAGAGTCCAGACCCTAAACACAGAGTCCAGAGCCTAAACACAGAGTCCAGAGCCTAAACACAGAGTGCAGACCCTCAACACAGAGTGCTGACCCTAAACACAGAGTCCATATCCTAAACACAGAGTCCAGATCCCAAACACAGAGTCCAGATCCCGAACACAGAGACCAGATCCCAAACACAGAGACCAGATCCAACACACAGACTCCAGATGCTAAACACACCGTCCAGATCCCAAACACAGAGTCCAGACCCTAAACACTGTGTCCAGACCCTAAACACAGAGTCCAGACCCTAAACACAGAGTCCAGACCCTGAACACAGAGTCCAGATCCTAAACACAGAGTCCAGACCCTAAACACAGAGTCCAGACCCTAAACACAGAGTCCAGACCCTAAACACAGAGTCCAGACCCTAAACACAGAGTCCAGACCCTAAACACAGAGTCCAGATCCTAAACAAAGAGTCCAGATCCTGAACACAGAGTCCAGAACCTAAAAACAGAGTGCAGATCCTAAACACAGAGACCTCATGCTAAGCACAGAGTGCAGACCCTAAACACAGAGTCCACATCCTAAGCACAGAGTGCAGACCCTAAACACAGAGTCCTCATCCTAAACACAGATTCCAGACCCTAAACACAGAGTCCAGACCCTAACCACAGAGTCCAGATCCTAAACACGGAGTGCAGATCCGAAACACAGAGTCCAGATCCCAAACACAGAGTCCAGATCCTAAACACGGAGTCCAGACCCTAAACACTGTGTCCAGACCCTAAACACAGAGTCCAGACCGTAAACACTGTGTCCAGACCCTAAACACAGAGTCCAGAACCTAAACACAGCGTCCAGACCCTAAACACAGAGTCCAGACCCTAAACACAGAGTCCAGAGACTAAACACAGAGTGCAGATCCTAAACACAGAGTCCAGAACCTAAACACAGAGTCCAGATCCCAAAAACAGAGTCCAGATCCCAAACACAGAGTCCAGAACATAAACACAGAGTCCAGATCCTAAACACAGAGTCCAGATCCTGAACACAGAGTCCAGACCCTAAACACAGAGTCCAGATCCCAAACACAGATTCCAGATCCCAAACACAGAGTCCAGACCCTAAACACAGATTCCACACCCTAAACACAGAGTCCAGATCCTAAACACAGAGTCCAGAACCTAAACACAGAGTCCAGAACCTAAACACAGAGTCCAGAACCTAAACACAGAGTCCAGATCCCAAAAACAGAGTCCAGATCCCAAACACAGTGTCCAGAACATAAACACAGAGTCCAGATCCTAAACACAGAGTCCAGACCAGAAACACAGAGTCCAGATCCTAAACACAGAGTCCAGATCCTGAACACAGAGTCCAGACCCTAAACACAGAGTCCAGATCCCAAACACAGATTCCAGATCCCAAACACAGAGTCCAGACCCTAAACACAGATTCCACACCCTAAACACAGAGTCCAGATCCTGAACACAGAGTCCAGAAACTAAACACAGAGTCCTCATCCTAAACACAGAGTGCCGACCCTAAACACAGAGTCCTCATCCTAAACACAGAGTGCCGACCCTAAACACAGAGTCCTCATCCTAAACACGGAGTCCAGACCCTAAACACAGAGTCCAGATCCTAAACACAGAGTCCAGACCCTAAACACAGAGTCCAGACCCAAACACAGATTCCAGATCCTAAACACAGAGTCCAGACCCTAAACACAGAGTCCAGACCCTAAACACAGAGTCCAGACCCTAAACACAGAGTCCAGACACTAAACACAGAGTCCAGACCCTAAACACTGTGTCCAGACCCTAAACACAGAGTCCAGACCCTGAACACAGAGTCCAGAACCTAAACACAGAGTGCAGACCCTAAACACAGAGTCCTCATCCTAAACACAGAGTGCCGACCCTAAACACAGAGTCCTCATCCTAAACACGGAGTCCAGACCCTAAACACAGAGTCCAGATCCTAAACACAGAGTCCAGACCCTAAACACAGAGTCCAGACCCAAACACAGATTCCAGATCCTAAACACAGAGTCCAGACCCTAAACACAGAGTCCAGATCCTGAACACAGAATCCAGAACCTAAACACAGACTGCAGACCCTAAACTTAGAGTCCTCATCCTAAACACAGAGTGCCGACCCTAAACACAGAGTCCTCATCCTAAACAAGGAGTCCAGACCCTAAACACAGAGTCCAGATCCTAAACACAGAGTCCAGACCCAAAACACAGAGTCCAGACCCAAACACAGATTCCAGATCTTAAACACAGAGTCCAGACCCTAAACACAGAGTCCAGACCCTAAACATAGAGTCCAGAACCTGAACACAGAGTCCAGACACTAAACACAGAGTCCAGATCCTAAACACAGAGTCCAGACACTAAACACAGAGTCCAGATCCTAAACACAGAGTCCAGACCCAAAACACAGAGTCCAGACCCAAACACAGATTCCAGATCTTAAACACAGAGTCCAGACCCTAAACACAGAGTCCAGACCCTAAACACAGAGTCCAGACCCTAAACACAGAGTCCAGATCCCAAACACAGAGTCCAGATCCCAAACACAGAGTCCAGATCCTAAACACAGAGTCCAGATCCTAAACACACAGTCCAGACCTAAAACACAGTGTCCAGATCCCAAACACAGAGTCCAGATACAAAACAAAGAGTCCAGACCCTATACACGGAGTCCAGATCCTAAACACAGAGTCCAGATCCCAAACACAGAGTCAAGATCCCAAACACAGAGTCCAGATCCTAAACACAGAGTCCAGATCCCAAACACAGAGTCCAGATCCCAAACACAGAGTCCAGAACCCAAACACAGAGTCCAGACCCTAAACAAGGACTCCAGATCCTAAACACAGAGTTCAGACCCTAAACACAGAGTCCAGATCCCAAACACAGAGTCCAGATCCCAAACACAGAGTCCAGATCCTAAACACAGAGTCCAGATCCTAAACACAGAGTCCAGATCCTAAACACAGATTCCAGATCCTAAAAAGAGAGTCCAGATCCCAAACACAGAGTCCAGATCATAAACACAGAGTGCAGATCCTAAACACAGAGTCCAGATCCCAAACACAGAGTCCAGATCCCAAACACAGAGTCCAGGCCCTAAACACAGAGTCCTGATCAAAAACACACAGTCCAGATCCTAAACACACAGTCCAAAACCCAAACATAGAGTCCAGATCCCAAACACAGAGTCCAGATCCTGAACACAGAGTCTAGACCTTAAAGACAGAGTCCAGACCCTAAACACAGAGTCCAGACCCTAAACACAGAGTCCAGACAATAAACACACAGTGCAGAAACTAAACACAGAGTGCAGACCCTAAACACAGAGTCCAGACAATAAACACACAGTGCAGAAACTAAACACAGAGTCCAGATCCTAAACACAGAGTCCAGATCCTAAACACACAGTCCAGATACCGAACACAGAGACCAGATCCCAAACACAGAGACCTGATCCAACACACAGAGTCCAGATCCTAAACACAGAGTCCAGACCCTAAACACTGTGTCCAGACCCTAAACACAGAGTCCAGACCCAAAAAACAGAGTCCAGAGGCTGAACACAGAGTCCAGATCCTGAACACAGAGTCCAGACCCTAAACACAGAGTCCAGACGCTGAACACAGAGTCCAGATTCGGAACACAGAGTCCAGACCCTAAACACAGAGTCCAGACCCTAAACACAGAGTCCAGAACCTAAACACAGAGTCCAGACCCTAAACACAGAGTCCAGACCCTAAACACAGAGTCCAGACGCTGAACACAGAGTCCAGACCCTAAAATATAGTCCAGATCCTAAACACAGAGTCCAGATCCTGAACACAGAGACCAGACCCTAAACACAGAGTCCAGACCCTAAACACAGAGTCCAGACCCTAAACACAGAGTCCAGACCCTAAACACTGTGTCCAGACCCTAAACACTGATTCCAGATCCCAAACACAGAGTCCAGACCCTAAACACAGAGTCCCGACCCTAAACACAGAGTCCAGACCCTAAACACAGAGTCCTCATACTAAACACAGAGTCCAGATCCTAAACACAGAGTCCAGATCTTAAACACAGAGTCCAGATCCCAAATACAGAGTCCAGATCCTAAACACAGAGTCCAGATCCTAAACACACAGTCCAGACCTAAAACACAGTGTCCAGATCCCAAACACAGAGTCCAGATACAAAACAAAGAGTCCAGACCCTATACACGGAGTCCAGATCCTAAACACAGAGTCCAGATCCCAAACACAGAGTCAAGATCCCAAACACAGAGTCCAGATCCTAAACACAGAGTCCAGATCCCAAACACAGAGTCCAGATCCCAAACACAGAGTCCAGAACCCAAACACAGAGTCCAGACCCTAAACAAGGACTCCAGATCCTAAACACAGAGTTCAGATCCTAAACACAGAGTCCAGATCCCAAACACAGAGTCCAGATCCTAAACACAGAGTCCAGACCCTAAACACAGAGTCCAGATCATAAACACAGAGTCCAGATCCTAAACACAGAGTCCAGAACCCAAACACAGAGTCTAGACCCTAAAGACAGAGTCCAGACCCTAAACACAGAGTCCAGACCCTAAACACGGACTCCAGATCCTAAACACAGAGTCCAGATCCGAAACGCAGAGTCCAGATAACAAACACAGTGTCCAGATCCCAAACACAGAGTCCAGATCCCAAACACAGAGTGCAGATCCCAAACACAGAGTCCAGATCCCAAACACCGAGTCCAGATCCCAAACACGGAGTCCATATCCTAAACACAGAGTCCAGATCCCGAACACAGAGACCAGATGCCAAACACAGAGACCAGATCCAACACACAGAGTCCAGATCCTAAACACAGAGTCCAGACCCTAAACACTGTGTCCAGACCCTAAACACAGAGTGCAGACCCTAAACACTGTGTCCAGACCCTAAACACAGAGTCCAGAAACTAAACACAGAGTCCAGACCCTAAACAAAGAGTCCAGACCCTAAACACAGAGTCCAGAGCCTAAACACAGAGTCCAGAGCCTAAACACAGAGTGCAGACCCTAAACACAGAGTGCTGACCCTAAACACAGAGTCCAGACCCTAAACACAGATTCCACACCCTAAACACAGAGTCCAGACCCTAAACACAGAGTCCAGACCCTAAACACAGAGTCCAGATCCTGAACACAGAGTCCAGAACCTAAAAACAGAGTGCAGACCCTAAACACAGAGACCTCATCCTAAGCACAGAGTGCAGACCCTAAACACAGAGTCCTCATCCTAAACACAGATTCCAGTCCCTAAACACAGAGTCCAGACCCTAAACACTGTGCCCAGACCCTAAACACAGAGTCCAGACCCTAAACACTGTGTCCAGACCCTAAACACAGAGTCCAGACCCTAAACACAGAGTCCAGACCCTAAACACAGAGTCCAGATCCCAAACACAGAGTCCAGATCCTAAACACTGAGTCCAGATCCCAAACACAGAGTCCAGATCCCAAACACAGAGTCCAGATCCTAAACACAGAGTCCAGATCCCAAACACAGAGTCCAGATCCCAAACACAGAGTCCAGATCCCAAACACAGAGTCCAGATCCTAAACACAGAGTCCAGACCCTAAACACAGAGTCCAGATCATAAATACAGAGTCCAGATCCTAAACACAGAGTCCAGAAACCAAACACAGTGTCTAGACCCTAAAGACAGAGTCCAGACCCTAAACACTGAGTCCAGACCCTAAATACGGACTCCAGATGTTAAACACAGAGTCCAGATCCGAAACGCAGAGTCCAGATAATAAACACAGAGTCCAGATCCCAAACACAGAGTCCAGATCCCAAACACAGAGTCCAGATCCCAAACACAGAGTCCAGATCCCAAACACCGAGTCCAGATCCAAACACAGAGACCAGATCCAACACAAAGAGTCCAGATCCTAAACACAGAGTCCAGACCCTAAACACTGTGTCCAGACCCTAAACACTGTGTCCAGACCCTAAACACTGTGTCCAGACCCTAAACACAGTGTCCAGAAACTAAACACAGAGTCCAGACGCTAAACACAGAGTCCAGACCCTAAACACAGAGTCCAGAGCCTAAACACAGAGTCCAGAGCCTAAACACTGAGTGCAGACCCTAAACACAGAGTGCGGACCCTAAACACAGAGTCCAGATCCTAAACACAGAGTCCAGATCCTAAACACAGAGTCCAGATCCTAAACACAGAGTACAGATCATAAACACAGAATCCAGATACCAAACACAGAGTCCAGATCCAAAACACAGAGTCCAAATCCCAAACACAGAGTCCAGATCCCAAACATGGGGTCCAGATCCCAAACACAGAGTCCAGATCCCGAACACAGAGACCAGATCCCAAACACAGAGACCAGAACCAACACACAGATTCCAGATGCTAAACACAGAGTCCAGACCCTAAACACTGTGTCCAGACCCTAAACACAGAGTCCAGCCCTAAACACTGTGTCCAGACCATAAACACAGCGTCCAGACCCTAAACACAGAGTCCAGACCCTGAACACAGAGTCCAGAACCTGAACACAGAGTCCAGAACCTAAACACAGAGTCCAGACCCTAAACACTGAGTCCAGACCCTAAACACAGAGTCCAGATCCTAAACACTGAGTCCAGACCCTAAACACTGAGTCCAGACCCTAAACACAGAGTCCAGATCCTAAACACAGAGTCCAGATCCTGAACACAGAGTCCAGAACCTAAAAACAGCGTGCAGACCCTAAACACAGTGTCCTCATCCTAAACACAGATTCCAGACCCTAAAGACAGAGTCCAGACCCTAACGACAGAGTCCAGAGCATAAACACAGAGTCCATATCCTAAACACAGAGTCCAGATCCCGAACACAGAGACCAGATCCAACACACGGAGTCCAGATCCTAAACACGGAGTCCAGACCCTAAACACTGTGTCCAGACCCTAAACACAGAGTCCAGACCGTAAACACTGTGTCCAGACCCTAAACACAGAGTCCAGACCCTAAACACAGAGTCCAGAGCCTAAACACAGAGTCCAGAGCCTAAACACTGAGTGCAGACCCTAAACACAGAGTGCAGATCCTAAACACAGAGTCCAGATCCTAAACACAGAGTCCAGATCCTAAACACAGAGTCCAGATCCTAAACACAGAGTACAGATCATAAACACAGAATCCAGATACCAAACACAGAGTCCAGATCCAAAACACAGAGTCCAGATCCCAAACACGGGGTCCAGATCCCAAACACAGAGTCCAGATCCCGAACACAGAGAACAGATCCCAAACACAGAGACCAGATCCAACACACAGATTCCAGATGCTAAACACAGAGTCCAGACCCTAAACACTGTGTCCAGACCCTAAACACAGAGTCCAGACCCTTAACACTGTGTCCAGACTATAAACACAGAGTCCAGACCCTGAACACAGAGTCCAGAACCTGAACACAGAATCCAGATCCTAAACACGGAGTCCAGATCCTAAACACCGAGTCCAGATCCTAAACACAGAGTCCAGATCTGAAACACAGAATCCAGATCCTAAACACGGAGTCCAGATCCTAAACACCGAGTCCAGATCCTAAACACAGAGTCCAGATCTGAAACACAGAGACCAGATCCCAAACACAGAGACCAGATCCAACACACGGAGTCCAGATCCTAAACACGGAGTCCAGACCCTAATCACTGTGTCCAGACCCTAAACACAGAGTCCAGACCGTAAAAACTGTGTCCAGACCCTAAACACAGAGTCCAGATCCTAAACACAGAGTCCAGATCCTGAACACAGTGTCCAGACCCTAAACACAGAGTCCAGACCCTAAACACAGAGTCCACACCCTAAACACAGAGTCCACACCCTAAACACAGAGTCCAGACCCTAAACACAGAGACCAGACCCTAAACACAGAGTCCAGATCCTGAACACAGAGTCCAGAACCTAAAAACAGACTGCAGACCCTAAACACAGAGACCTCATCCTAAGCACAGAGTGCAGACCCTAAACACAGAGTCCTCATCCTAAACACAGATTCCAGTCCCTAAACACAGAGTCCAGACCCTAACCACAGAGTCCAGAGCATAAACACAGCGTGCAGACCCTAAACACAGAGTCCAGACCCTAAACACAGAGTCCAGATCCTAAACACGGAGTCCAGACCCTAAACACAGAGTCCAGATCATAAACACAGAGTCCAGATCCCAAACACAGAGTCCAGATCCCAAACACAGAGTCCAGATCCCACACAGAGTCCAGATCCCAAACACCGAGTCCAGATCCCAAACAAAGAGTCCATATCCTAAACACAGTGTCCAGATCCCGAACACAGAGACCAGATCCCAAACACAGAGACCAGATCCAACACACGGAGTCCAGATCCTAAACACGGAGTCCAGACCCTAAACACTGTGTCCAGACCCTAAACACAGAGTCCAGACCATAAACACTGTGTCCAGACCCTAAACACAGAGTCCAGACCCTAAACACAGAGTCCAGACCCTAAACACAGAGTCCAGAGCCTAAACACAGAGTGCAGATCCTAAACACAGAGTCCAGAACCTAAACACAGAGTCCAGATCCCAAACACAGAGTCCAGATCCCAAACACAGAGTCCAGAACATAAACACAGAGTCCAGATCCCACCACAGAGTCCAGATCCCAAACACAGAGTCCAGATCCTAAACACAGAGTCCAGAACCCAAACACAGAGTCCAGATCCCAAACACAGAGTCCAGACCCTAAACACGGACTCCAGATCCTAAGCACAGAGTCCAGATCCTAAACACAGAGCCCAGATCCCAAACACACAGTCCAGATCCTAAACACAGATTCCAGACCCTAAACACAGAGTACAGATCACAAACACAGAGACCAGATCCTAAACACAGAGTCCACATCCTAAACACAGAGTCCAGATATCAAACAGAGAGACCAGATCCTAAAGACAGAGTCCAGATCCAACACAAAGAGTCCAGACCCTTAACACAGAGTCCAGATCACAAAAATAGAGACCAGATCCTAAACAGAGAGTCCAGATCTCAAACAAAGAGTCCAGATCCTAAACACAGGGTCCAGATCCTAAACACAGAGTCCAGATCCTAAACACAGAGTCCAGATCCTAAACACAGAGTCCAGACCTATAACACAGTGTCCAGATCCCAAACACAGAGTCCAGATACAAAACAAAAAGTCCAGACCCTAAAGACGGACTCCAGATCCTAAACACAGAGTCCAGATCCGAAACGCAGAGTCCAGATAATAAACTCAGTGTCCAGATCCCAAACATAGAGTCCAGATCCCAAACACAGAGTCCAGATCCCAAACATAGAGTCCAGATCCCAAACACCGAGTCCAGATCCCAAACACGGAGTCCATATCCTAAACACAGAGTCCATATCCCGAACACAGAGACCAGATGCAAAACACAGAGACCAGATCCAACACAAAGAGTCCAGATCCTAAACACAGAGTCCAGACCCTAAACACTGTGTCCAGACCCTAAACACAGAGTCCAGACCCTAAACACTGTGTCCAGACCCTAAACACAGAGTCCAGAAACTAAACACAGAGTCCAGACCCTAAACACAGAGTCCAGACCCTAAACACAGAGTCCAGAGCCTAAACACAGAGTCCAGAGCCTAATCACAGAGTGCAGAACCTAAACACAGAGTGCTGACCCTAAACACAGAGTCCAGATCCTAAACACAGAGTCCAGATCCTAAACACAGAGTCCAGATCCTAAACACAGAGACCAGATCATAAACACAGAATCCAGATACCAAACACAGAGACCAGATCCAAAACACAGAGTCCAGATCCAAAACACAGATTCCAGATCCCAAACACGGGGTCCAGATCCCAAACACAGAGACCAGTTCCAACACACAGATTCCAGATGCTAAACACAGAGTCCAGACCCTAAACACTGTGTCCAGACCCTAAACACAGCGTCCAGACCCTAAACATAGAGTTCAGACCCTGAACACAGAGACCAGATCCTGAACACAGTGTCCAGACCCTAAACACTGAGTCCAGACCCTAAACACAGAGTCCAGATCCTAAACACAGAGTCCAGATCCTGAACACAGTGTCCAGACCCTAAACACAGTGTCCAGACCCTAAACACAGAGACCACACCCTAAACACAGAGTCCAGATCCTAAACACAGAGTCCAGACCCTAAACACAGTGTCCAGACCCTGAACACAGAGACCACACCCTAAACACAGAGTCCAGATCCTAAACACAGAGTCCAGACCCGAAACACAGAGTCCAGATCCTGAACACAGAGTCCAGAACCTAAAAACAGACTGCAGACCCTAAACACAGAGACCTCATCCTAAGCACAGAGTGCAGACCCTAAACACAGGGTCCTCATCCTAAACACAGATTCCAGTCCCTAAACACAGAGTCCAGACCCTAACCACAGAGTCCAGAGCATAAACACAGCGTGCAGACCCTAAACACAGAGTCCAGTTCGGAAACACAGAGTCCAGATCATAAACACAGAGTCCAGATCCCAAACACAGAGTCCAGATCCCAAACACAGAGTCCAGATCCCACACACAGTCCAGATCCCAAACACCGAGTCCAGATCCCAAACAAAGAGTCCATATCCTAAACACAGAGTCCAGATCCCGAACACAGAGACCAGATCCCAAACACAGAGACCAGATCCAACACACGGAGTCCAGATCCTAAACACGGAGTCCAGACCCTAAACACTGTGTCCAGACCGTAAACACAGAGTCCAGACCGTAAACACTGTGTCCAGACCCTAAACACAGAGTCCAGACCCTAAACACAGAGTCCAGACCCTAAACACAGAGTCCAGAGCCTAAACACAGAGTGCAGATCCTAAACACAGAGTCCAGAACCTAAACACAGAGTCCAGATCCCAAACACAGAGTCCAGATCCCAAACACAGAGTCCAGGCCCTAAACACAGAGTCCTGATCACAAACACAGAGTCCAGATCCTAAACACACAGTCCAAAACCCAAACATAGAGTCCAGATCCCAAACACAGAGACCAGATCCTGAACACAGAGTCTAGACACTAAAGACAGAGTCCAGAGCCTAAACACAGAGTCCAGACCCTAAACACAGTGTCCAGACAATAAACACACAGTGCAGAAACTAAACACAGAGTCCAGATCCCAAACACTGAGTCCAGACACTAAACACAGAGTCCAGATCCTAAACACAGAGTCCAGAACCTGAACACAGAGTCCAGACCCTAAACACAGAGTCCACACCCTAAACACAGAGTGCAGATCCCAAACACAGAGTCCAGACCCTAAACACTTGAGTCCAGACCCTAAACAAAGAGTCCAGATCCTGAACACAAAGTCCAGAACCTAAACACAGAGTCCAGATCCCAAACACAGAGTCCAGATCCTGAACACAGAGTCCAGAACCTAAACACAGAGTCCAGATCCTAAACACAGAGTCCAGAACCTAAACACAGAGTCCAGATCCTAAACACAGAGTCCAGATCCTAAACACAGAGTCCAGACCCTAAACACAGAGTCCTCATCCTAAACACAGAGTGCCGACCCTAAACACAGAGTCCTCATCCTAAACACAGAGTGCAGACCCTAAACACAGAGTCCAGACCCTAAACACAGAGTCCAGACCCAAACACAGATTCCAGATCCTAAACACAGAGTCCAGACCCTAAACACAGAGTCCAGATCCTGAACACAGAATCCAGAACCTAAACACAGAGTCCAGACCCAAACACAGATTCCAGATCTTAAACATAGAGTCCAGAACCTGAACACAGAGTCCAGACACTAAACACAGAGTCCAGACCCTAAACACAGAGTCCAGACCCTAAACATAGAGTCCAGAAACTGAACACAGAGTCCAGACCCTAAACACAGAGTCCAGACACTAAACACAGAGTCCAGACCCTAAACACAGCGTCCAGACCCTAAACACAGAGTCCAGATCCAAAACACAGAGTCCAGATACTAAACACAGTGTCCAGATCCTAAACACAGAGTCCAGAACCTGAACACAGAGTCCAGATCACAAACACAGAGTCCAGATCCGAAACACAGAGTCCAGATCCTAAACACAGAGTCCAGATCCCAAACACAGAGTCCAGATCCCAAACACAGTTTCCAGACCCTAAACACTGTTTCCAGACCCTAAACACTGAGTCCAGACCCTAAACAATGTGTCCAGACCCTAAACACAGAGTCCAGAAACTAAACAAGGAGTCCAGACCCTAAACACAGAGTCCAGACCCTAAACACAGAGTCCAAACCCTAAACACAGAGTCCTGATCCTAAACACAGAATCCAGATCCGAAACACAGAGTTCAGATCCAAACACAGAGTCCAGATCCTAAACACAGAGTCCAGATCCTAAACACAGAGTCCAGATCACAAACACAGATTCCAGAACCCAAACACAGAGTCCAGATCCTAAACACAGAGTCCAGATCCCAAACACAGAGTCCAGATCCTAAACACAGAGTCCAGATCCCAAACACAGAGTCCAGATCCTAAACACAGTGTCCAGATCCTAAACACTGAGTCCAGATCCCAAACACAGAGTCCAGATCCCAAACACAGAGTCCAGATCCTAAACACAGAGTCCAGATCCTAAACACAGAGTACAGATCACAAACACAGAGTCCAGAACCCAAACACAGAGTCCAGATCCCAAACACAGAGTCCAGACCCTAAACACGGACTCCAGATCCTAAACACAGAGTCCAGATCCTAAACACAGAGTCCAGATCCCAAACACAGAGTCCAGATCCTAAACACAGAGTCCAGACCCTAAAAACTGAGTCCAGATCATAAACACAGATTCCAGATCCTAAACACAGAGTCCAGAACCCAAACACAGAGTCTAGACCCTAAAGGCAGAGTCCAGACCCTAAACACAGAGTCCAGACCCTAAATACGGACTCCAGATCCTAAACACAGAGTCCAGATCCGAAACGCAGAGTCCAGATAATAAACACAGAGTCCAGATCCCAAACACAGAGTCCAGATCCCAAACACAGAGTCCAGATCCCAAACACAGAGTCCAGATCCCAAACACCGAGTCCAGATCCCAAACACAGAGTCCAGATCCTAAACACAGAGTCCAGATCCCGAACACAGAGACCAGATGCCAAACACAGAGACCAGATCCTAAACACAGAGTCCAGATCCTAAACACAGAGTCCAGACCCTAAACACTGTGTCCAGACCCTAAACACAGAGTCCAGACCCTAAACACTGTGTCCAGACCCTAAACACAGAGTCCAGAAACTAAACACAGAGTCCAGGCCCCAAACACAGAGTCCAGACCCTAAACACAGAGTCCAGAGCCTAAACACAGAGTCCAGAGCCTAAACACAGAGTGCAGACCCTCAACACAGAGTGCTGACCCTAAACACAGAGTCCATATCCTAAACACAGAGTCCAGATCCCAAACACAGAGTCCAGATCCCGAACACAGAGACCAGATCCCAAACACAGAGACCAGATCCAACACACAGACTCCAGATGCTAAACACACCGTCCAGATCCCAAACACAGAGTCCAGACCCTAAACACTGTGTCCAGACCCTAAACACAGAGTCCAGACCCTAAACACAGAGTCCAGACCCTGAACACA
Source organism: Isurus oxyrinchus (assembly GCA_026770705.1). Classification (NCBI taxonomy): domain Eukaryota; kingdom Metazoa; phylum Chordata; class Chondrichthyes; order Lamniformes; family Lamnidae; genus Isurus; species Isurus oxyrinchus. The sequence continues at coordinate 550,856 of JANJGN010000309.1, read as the reverse complement.
GAGTCCAGATCCTAAACACTGTGTCCAGACCCTAAACACAGAGTCCAGACCCTAAACACAGAGTCCAGACCCTGAACACAGAGTCCAGACCCTAAACACTGTGTCCAGACCCTAAACACAGAGTCCAGACCCTAAACACAGAGTCCAGACCCTGAACACAGAGTCCAGATCCTAAACACAGAGTCCAGACCCTAAACACAGAGTCCAGACCCTAAACACAGAGTCCAGACCCTAAACACAGAGTCCAGACCCTAAACACAGAGTCCAGACCCTAAACACAGAGTCCAGATCCTAAACAAAGAGTCCAGATCCTGAACACAGAGTCCAGAACCTAAAAACAGAGTGCAGATCCTAAACACAGAGACCTCATGCTAAGCACAGAGTGCAGACCCTAAACACAGAGTCCACATCCTAAGCACAGAGTGCAGACCCTAAACACAGAGTCCTCATCCTAAACACAGATTCCAGACCCTAAACACAGAGTCCAGACCCTAACCACAGAGTCCAGAGCATAAGCACAGCGTGCAGACCCTAAACACAGAGTCCAGATCCTAAACACAGAGTCCAGATCCTAAACACGGAGTGCAGATCCGAAACACAGAGTCCAGATCCCAAACACAGAGTCCAGATCCTAAACACGGAGTCCAGACCCTAAACACTGTGTCCAGACCCTAAACACAGAGTCCAGACCGTAAACACTGTGTCCAGACCCTAAACACAGAGTCCAGAACCTAAACACAGCGTCCAGACCCTAAACACAGAGTCCAGAACCTAAACACAGAGTCCAGATCCCAAAAACAGAGTCCAGATCCCAAACACAGAGTCCAGAACATAAACACAGAGTCCAGATCCTAAACACAGAGTCCAGATCCTGAACACAGAGTCCAGACCCTAAACACAGAGTCCAGATCCCAAACACAGATTCCAGATCCCAAACACAGAGTCCAGACCCTAAACACAGATTCCACACCCTAAACACAGAGTCCAGAGACTAAACACAGAGTGCAGATCCTAAACACAGAGTCCAGAACCTAAACACAGAGTCCAGATCCCAAAAACAGAGTCCAGATCCCAAACACAGAGTCCAGAACATAAACACAGAGTCCAGATCCTAAACACAGAGTCCAGACCAGAAACACAGAGTCCAGATCCTAAACACAGAGTCCAGATCCTGAACACAGAGTCCAGACCCTAAACACAGAGTCCAGATCCCAAACACAGATTCCAGATCCCAAACACAGAGTCCAGACCCTAAACACAGATTCCACACCCTAAACACAGAGTCCAGATCCTGAACACAGAGTCCAGAACCTAAACACAGAGTCCTCATCCTAAACACAGAGTGCCGACCCTAAACACAGAGTCCTCATCCTAAACACAGAGTGCCGACCCTAAACACAGAGTCCTCATCCTAAACACGGAGTCCAGACCCTAAACACAGAGTCCAGATCCTAAACACAGAGTCCAGACCCTAAACACAGAGTCCAGACCCAAACACAGATTCCAGATCCTAAACACAGAGTCCAGACCCTAAACACAGAGTCCAGACCCTAAACACAGAGTCCAGACCCTAAACACAGAGTCCAGACACTAAACACAGAGTCCAGACCCTAAACACTGTGTCCAGACCCTAAACACAGAGTCCAGACCCTGAACACAGAGTCCAGAACCTAAACACAGAGTGCAGACCCTAAACACAGAGTCCTCATCCTAAACACAGAGTGCCGACCCTAAACACAGAGTCCTCATCCTAAACACGGAGTCCAGACCCTAAACACAGAGTCCAGATCCTAAACACAGAGTCCAGACCCTAAACACAGAGTCCAGACCCAAACACAGATTCCAGATCCTAAACACAGAGTCCAGACCCTAAACACAGAGTCCAGATCCTGAACACAGAATCCAGAACCTAAACACAGACTGCAGACCCTAAACTTAGAGTCCTCATCCTAAACACAGAGTGCCGACCCTAAACACAGAGTCCTCATCCTAAACAAGGAGTCCAGACCCTAAACACAGAGTCCAGATCCTAAACACAGAGTCCAGACCCAAAACACAGAGTCCAGACCCAAACACAGATTCCAGATCTTAAACACAGAGTCCAGACCCTAAACACAGAGTCCAGACCCTAAACATAGAGTCCAGAACCTGAACACAGAGTCCAGACACTAAACACAGAGTCCAGATCCTAAACACAGAGTCCAGACACTAAACACAGAGTCCAGATCCTAAACACAGAGTCCAGACCCAAAACACAGAGTCCAGACCCAAACACAGATTCCAGATCTTAAACACAGAGTCCAGACCCTAAACACAGAGTCCAGACCCTAAACACAGAGTCCAGACCCTAAACACAGAGTCCAGATCCCAAACACAGAGTCCAGATCCCAAACACAGAGTCCAGATCCTAAACACTGTGTCCAGACCCTAAACACAGCGTCCAGAACCTGAACACAGAGTCCAGACCCTAAACACAGAGTCCAGACCCTAAACACTGTGTCCAGAACCTGAACACAGAGTCCAGATCCTAAACACAGAGACCAGACCCTAAACACAGAGTCCAGATCCTAAACACAGAGTCCAGATCCCAAACACAGAGTCCAGATCCTAAACAGAGAGTCCAGATCCCAAACACAGAGTCCAGATCCTAAACACAGAGTCCAGATCCTAAACACAGAGTCCAGATCCTAAACAGAGAGTCCAGATCCCAAACACAGAGTCCAGATACTAAACACAGAGTCCAGACCCTAAACACAGAGTCCAGAACCTGAACACAGAGTCCAGATCCTAAACACGGAGTCCAGATCCCAAACACAGCGTCCAGATCACAAACACAGAGTCCAGATCCTAAACACGGAGTCCAGATCCCAAACACAGAGTCCAGATCACAAACACAGAGTCCAGATCCGAAACACAGAGTCCAAATCCCAAACACAGAGTACAGACACTAAACACGGACTCCAGATCCTAAACACAGAGTCCAGATCCCAAACACTGTTTCCAGACCCTAAACACTGAGTCCAGACCCTAAACACTGTGTCCAGACCCTAAACACAGAGTCCAGAAACTAAACAAGGAGTCCAGACCCTAAACACAGAGTCCAGACCCTAAACACAGAGTCCAGACCCTAAACACAGAGTCCAGATCCCAAACACAGAGTCCAGATCCCAAACACAGAGTCCAGACCCTAAACACAGAGTCCAGACCCTAAACACAGAGTCCAGATCCTGAACACAGAGTCCAGAACCTAAACACAGCTTGCAGACCCTAAACACAGATTCCAGATCCTAAACACAGAGTGCAGACCCTAAACACAGAGTCCTCATCCTAAACACAGAGTGCAGACCCTAAACACAGAGTTCTCATCCTAAACACGGAGTCCAGACCCTAAACACAGAGTCCAGATCCTAAACACAGAGTCCAGACACTAAACACAGAGTCCAGACCCAAACACGGATTCCAGATCCTAAACACAGAGTCCAGACCCTAAACACAGAGTCCAGACCCTAAACACAGAGTCCAGAACCTGAACACAGAGTCCAGATCATAAACACAGAGTCCAGACCCTAAACACAGAGTGCAGACCCTAAACACAGAGTCCTCATCCTAAACACAGAGTCCAGATCCCAAACACAGAGTCCAGATCCTAAACACAGAGTCCAGATCCTAAACACAGAGTCCAGACCCTAAACACGGACTCCAGATCCTAAACACAGAGTCCAGATCCTAAACAGAGATTCCAGATCCCAAACACAGAGTCCAGACCCTAAACACAGAGTCCAGATCCTAAACACAGAGTCCAGACCCTAAACACAGAGTGCAGACCCTAAACACAGAGTCCTGATCCTAAACACAGAATCCAGATCCCAAACACAGAGTCCAGATCCCAAACACAGTCTCCAGATCCTAAACACAGAGTCCAGAACCTGAACACAGAGTGCAGACCCTAAACACAGAGTCCTGATCCTAAACACAGAATCCAGATCCTAAACACAGAGACCAGATACTAAACACAGAGTCCAGATCATAAACACAGAGTCCAGATCCCAAACACAGAGTCCAGATCCCAAACACAGAGTCCAGATCCTAAACAAAGAGTCGAGATCCCAAACACAGAGTCCAGATCCCAAACACAGAGTCCAGATCCCAAACACAGAGTCCAGATCCAAAACACAGAGTCCAGACCCTGAACACAGAGTCCAGACCCTAAACACAGAGTCCTGATCCTAAACACAGAGTCCAGATCATAAACACAGAGTCCAGAACATAAACACAGAGTCCAGGTCCTAAACACAGAGTCCAGATCCTAAACACGGAGTCCAGATCCCAAACACAGAGTCCAGATCACAAATACAGGGTCCAGATCATAAACACAGAGTCCCGATTCTAAACACAGAGTCCAGAACCCAAACAAAGAGTCCAGATCCCAAACACAGTGTCCAGACCCTAAACACGGACTCCAGATCCTAAACACAGAGTCCAGATCCTAAACAGAGAGTCCAGATCCCAAACACAGAGTCCAGATCCGAAGCACAGAGTCCAGATCCTAAACAGAGAGTCCAGATCCCAAACACAGAGTCCAGATCCGAAGCACAGAGTCCAGATCCTAAACAGAGAGTCCAGATCCCAAACACAGAGTCCAGATCCTAAACACAGAGTCCAGATCCTAAACAGAGAGTCCAGATCCCAAACACAGAGTCCAGATCCTAAACACAGAGTCCAGATCACAAACACAGAGTCCAGATCCTAAACACAGAGTCCAGATCCCAAACACAGAGTCCAGACCCTAAACACGGACTCCAGATCCTAAACACAGAGTCCAGATCCTAAACACAGAGTCCAGATCCAAAACACAGAGTCCAGACCCTAAACACTGTTTCCAGACACTAAACACAGAGTCCAGAACCCAAACACAGAGTCCAGACCCTAAACACAGAGTCCAGACCCTAAACACATAGTCCAGACCCTAAACACAGAGTCCAGACCCTAAACACAGTGTCCAGATCCTGAACACAGAGTCCAGAACCTAAACACAGAGTGCAGACCCTAAACACAGAGTCCTCATCCTAAACACAGAGTGCAGAAACTAAACACAGAGTCCTCATCCTAAACACGGAGTCCAGACCCTAAACACAGAGTCCAGATCCTAAACACAGAGTCCAGACCCTAAACACAGAGTCCAGACCCAAACACAGATTCCAGATCCTAAACACAGAGTCCAGACCCTAAACACAGAGTCCAGACCCTAAACATAGAGTCCAGAACCTGAACACAGAGTCCAGACCCTAAACACAGAGTGCAGACCCTAAACACAGAGTCCTCATCCTAAACACAGAGTCCAGATCCTAAACACAGAGTCCAGACCAGAAACACAGAGTCCAGATCCTAAACACAGAGTCCAGATCCTGAACACAGAGTCCAGACCCTAAACACAGAGTCTTGATCCCGAACACAGAGACCAGATCCCAAACACAGAGACCAGATCCAACACACGGAGTCCAGATCCTAAACACAGAGTCCAGATCCCGAACACAGAGACCAGATCCCAAACACAGAGACCAGATCCAACACACGGAGTCCAGATCCTAAACACTGTGTCCAGACCCTAAACACAGAGTCCAGACCCTAAACACAGAGTCCAGACCCTAAACACAGAGTCCAGAGACTAAACACAGAGTGCAGATCCTAAACACAGAGTCCAGAACCTAAACACAGAGTCCAGATCCCAAAAACAGAGTCCAGATCCCAAACACAGAGTCCGAACATAAACACAGAGTCCAGATCCTAAACACAGAGTCCAGATCCCAAACACAGAGTCCAGATCCTAAACACAGAGTCCAGATCCTAAACACAGAGTCCAGATCCCAAGCACAGAGTCCTCATCCCAAACACAGAGGCCAGATCCTAAACACAGAGTCCAGATCCTAAACACAGAGTCCAGATCCCAAGCACAGAGTCCTCATCCCAAACACAGAGTCCAGACCCTAAACACAGAGTGCAGATCCCAAACACAGTGTCCAGACCCTAAACACAGAGTCCAGACCCTAAACACAGAGTCCAGAGCCTGAACACAGAGTCCAGACCCTAAACACAGAGTCCAGACCCTAAACACTGTGTCCAGACCCTAAACACTGAGTCCAGACCCTAAACACAGAGTCCAGACCCTGAACACAGAGTCCAGACCCTAAACACAGAGTCCACACCCTAAACACAGAGTGCAGATCCCAAACACAGAGTCCAGACCCTAAACACAGAGTCCAGACCCTAAACACAGAGTCCAGACCCTAACAACAGAGTCCAGACCCTAAACACAGAGTCCAGACCCTAAACACAGAGTGCAGACCCTAAACACAGAGTCCTCATCCTAAACACAGAGTGCAGACCCTAAACACAGAGTCCTCATCCTAAACACAGAGTCCAGATCCCAAACACAGAGTCCAGATCCTAAACACATGTCCAGACCCTAAACACAGAGTCCAGACCCAAACACAGATTCCTGATCCTAAACACAGAGTCCAGACCCTAAACACAGAGTCCAGACCCTAAATACAGAGTCCAGAACCTGAACACAGAGTCCAGACCCTAAACACAGAGTGCAGACCCTAAACACAGAGTCCTCATCCTAAACACAGAGTCCAGATCCTAAACACAGAGTCCAGATCCCAAACACAGTCTCCAGATCAAAAACACAAAGTCCAGACCCGAAACACAGAGTCCAGACCCTAAACACAGAGTCCTGATGCTAAACACAGTGTCCAGATCCTAAACACAGAGTCCAGATACTAAACACAGAGTCCAGATCATAAACACAGAGTCCAGATCCCAAACACAGATTCCAGATCCCAAACACAGAGTCCAGATCCTAAACAAAGTGTCCAGATCCCAAACACAGAGTCCAGATCCCAAACACTGAGTCCAGACCCTGAACACAGAGTCCAGACCCTAAACACAGAGTCCTGATCCTAAACACAGAGTCCAGATCATAAACACAGAGTCCAGGTCCTAAACACAGAGTCCAGATCCTAAACACAGAGTCCAGACCCTAAACACAGAGTCCAGACCCTAAACACAGAGTCCAGATCCTGAACACAGAGTCCAGAACCTAAACACAGAGTGCAGACCCTAAACACAGAGTCCTCATCCTAAACACAGAGTGCAGACCCTAAACACAGAGTCCTCATCCTTAACACGGAGTCCAGACCCTAAACACAGAGTCCAGATCCTAAACACAGAGTCCAGACCCTAAACACAGAGTCCAGACCCAAACACAGATTCCAGATCCTAAACACAGAGTCCATACCCTAAACACAGAGTCCAGACCCTAAACATAGAGTCCAGAACCTGAACACAGAGTCCAGACCCTAAACACAGAGTCCAGACCCAAACACAGATTCCAGATCCTAAACACAGAGTCCAGACCCTAAACACAGAGTCCAGACCCTAAACACAGAGTCCAGAACCTGAAAACAGAGTCTAGACCCTTAACACAGAGTGCAGACCCTAAACACAGAGTCCTCATCCTAAACACAGAGTCCAGATCCTAAACACAGAGTCCAGATCCTAAACACAGAGTGCAGATCCCAAACACAGTCTCCAGATCCTAAACACAAGTCCAGACCTTAAACACAGAGTCCAGACCCTAAGCACAGAGTCCTGATGCTAAACACAGAGTCCAGATCCTAAACACAGAGTCCAGATAATAAACACAGACTCCAGATCATAAACACAGAGTCCAGACCCTGAACACAGAGTCCAGACCCTAAACACAGAGTCCTGATCCTAAACACAGAGTCCAGATCCTAAACACAGAGTCCAGATCATAAACACAGATTCCAGATCGCAAACACAGAGTCCAGATCCTAAACAAAGAGTCCAGATTCCAAACACAGAGTCCAGATCCCAAACACAGAGTCCAGATCCTAAACACTGAGTCCAGACCCTGAACACAGAGTCCAGACCCTAAACACAGAGTCCTGATCCTAAACACAGAGTCCAGATCCTAAACACAGAGTCCAGATCATAAACACAGAGTCCAGGTCCTAAACACAGAGTCCAGATCCTAAACACGGACTCCAGATCCCAAACACAGAGTCCAGGTCCCAAACACAGAGTCCAGATCCTAAACACAGAGTCCTCATCTTAAACACAGAGTCCCGATTCTAAACACAGAGTCCAGATCCTAAACAGAGAGTCCAGATCCCAAACACAGAGTCCAGATCCTAAACACAGAGTCCAGAACCTGAACACAGAGTCCAGACCCTAAACACAGAGTGCAGACCCTAAACACAGAGTCCTGATCCTAAACACAGAATCCAGATCCTAAACACAGAGACCAGATACTAAACACAGAGTCCAGATCATAAACACAGAGTCCAGATCCCAAACACAGAGTCCAGATCCCAAACACAGAGTCCAGATCCTAAACAAAGAGTCGAGATCCCAAACACAGAGTCCAGATCCCAAACACAGAGTCCAGATCCCAAACACAGAGTCCAGATCCAAAACACAGAGTCCAGACCCTGAACACAGAGTCCAGACCCTAAACACAGAGTCCTGATCCTAAACACAGAGTCCAGATCATAAACACAGAGTCCAGAACATAAACACAGAGTCCAGGTCCTAACCACAGAGTCCAGATCCTAAACACGGAGTCCAGATCCCAAACACAGAGTCCAGATCACAAATACAGGGTCCAGATCATAAACACAGAGTCCCGATTCTAAACACAGAGTCCAGAACCCAAACAAAGAGTCCAGATCCCAAACACAGTGTCCAGACCCTAAACACGGACTCCAGATCCTAAACACAGAGTCCAGATCCTAAACAGAGAGTCCAGATCCCAAACACAGAGTCCAGATCCGAAGCACAGAGTCCAGAACCTAAACACAGAGTCCAGATCACAAACACAGAGTCCAGATCCTAAACACAGAGTCCAGATCCCAAACACAGAGTCCAGACCCTAAACACGGACTCCAGATCCTAAACACAGAGTCCAGATCCTAAACACAGAGTCCAGATCCAAAACACAGAGTCCAGACCCTAAACACTGTTTCCAGACACTAAACACAGAGTCCAGAACCCAAACACAGAGTCCAGACCCTAAACACAGAGTCCAGACCCTAAACACATAGTCCAGACCCTAAACACAGAGTCCAGACCCTAAACACAGTGTCCAGATCCTGAACACAGAGTCCAGAACCTAAACACAGAGTGCAGACCCTAAACACAGAGTCCTCATCCTAAACACAGAGTGCAGAAACTAAACACAGAGTCCTCATCCTAAACACGGAGTCCAGACCCTAAACACAGAGTCCAGATCCTAAACACAGAGTCCAGACCCTAAACACAGAGTCCAGACCCAAACACAGATTCCAGATCCTAAACACAGAGTCCAGACCCTAAACACAGAGTCCAGACCCTAAACATAGAGTCCAGAACCTGAACACAGAGTCCAGACCCTAAACACAGAGTGCAGACCCTAAACACAGAGTCCAGACCCTAAACACAGAGTCCAGATCCCAAACACAGAGTCCAGACCCTAAACACAGAGTCCAGACCCAAACACAGAGTCCAGACCCTAAACACAGAGTCCAGACCAGAAACACAGAGTCCAGATCCTAAACACAGAGTCCAGATCCCGAACACAGAGACCAGATCCCAAACACAGAGACCAGATCCAACACACGGAGTCCAGATCCTAAACACAGAGTCCAGATCCCGAACACAGAGACCAGATCCCAAACACAGAGACCAGATCCAACACACGGAGTCCAGATCCTAAACACAGAGTCCAGACCCTAAACACAGAGTCCAGAGACTAAACACAGAGTGCAGATCCTAAACACAGAGTCCAGAACCTAAACACAGAGTCCAGATCCCAAAAACAGAGTCCAGATCCCAAACACAGAGTCCAGAACATAAACACAGAGTCCAGATCCTAAACACAGAGTCCAGATCCCAAACACAGAGTCCAGATCCTAAACACAGAGTCCAGATCCTAAACACAGAGTCCAGATCCCAAGCACAGAGTCCTCATCCCAAACACAGAGTCCAGATCCTAAACACAGAGTCCAGATCCTAAACACAGAGTCCAGATCCCAAGCACAGAGTCCTCATCCCAAACACAGAGTCCAGATCCCAAACACAGTGTCCAGACCCTAAACACAGAGTCCAGACCCTAAACACAGAGTCCAGAGCCTGAACACAGAGTCCAGACCCTAAACACAGAGTCCACACCCTAAACACAGAGTGCAGATCCCAAACACAGAGTCCAGACCCTAAACACAGAGTCCAGACCCTAAACACAGAGTCCAGATCCTGAACACAGAGTCCAGAACCTAAACACAGAGTGCAGACCCTAAACACAGAGTCCAGATCCTGAACACAGAGTCCAGAACCTAAACACAGAGTGCAGACCCTAAACACAGAGTCCTCATCCTAAACACAGAGTCCAGATCCCAAACACAGAGTCCAGATCCTAAACACATGTCCAGACCCTAAACACAGAGTCCAGACCCAAACACAGATTTCTGATCCTAAACACAGAGTCCAGACCCTAAACACAGAGTCCAGACCCTAAATACAGAGTCCAGAACCTGAACACAGAGTCCAGATCCTAAACACAGAGTCCAGATCCTAAACACAGAGTCCAGATCCCAAACACAGTCTCCAGATCAAAAACACAAAGTCCAGACCCTAAACACAGAGTCCAGACCCTAAACACAGAGTCCTGATGCTAAACACAGTGTCCAGATCCTAAACACAGAGTCCAGATACTAAACACAGAGTCCAGATCATAAACACAGAGTCCAGATCCCAAACACAGATTCCAGATCCCAAACACAGAGTCCAGATCCTAAACAAAGTGTCCAGATCCCAAACACAGAGTCCAGATCCCAAACACTGAGTCCAGACCCTGAACACAGAGTCCAGACCCTAAACACAGAGTCCTGATCCTAAACACAGAGTCCAGATCATAAACACAGAGTCCAGGTCCTAAACACAGAGTCCAGATCCTAAACACAGAGTCCAGACCCTAAACACAGAGTCCAGACCCTAAACACAGAGTCCAGACCCTAAACACAGAGTCCAGATCCTGAAAACAGAGTCTAGACCCTTAACACAGAGTGCAGACCCTAAACACAGAGTCCTCATCCTAAACACAGAGTGCAGACCCTAAACACAGAGTCCTCATCCTTAACACGGAGTCCAGACCCTAAACACAGAGTCCAGATCCTAAACACAGAGTCCAGACCCTAAACACAGAGTCCAGACCCAAACACAGATTCCAGATCCTAAACACAGAGTCCATACCCTAAACACAGAGTCCAGACCCTAAACATAGAGTCCAGAACCTGAACACAGAGTCCAGACCCTAAACACAGAGTCCAGACCCAAACACAGATTCCAGATCCTAAACACAGAGTCCAGACCCTAAACACAGAGTGCAGACCCTAAACACAGAGTCCTCATCCTAAACACAGAGTCCAGATCCTAAACACAGTGTCCAGATCCCAAACACAGTCTCCAGATCCTAAACACAAAGTCCAGACCCGTAACACAGAGTCCAGACCCTAAACACAGAGTCCTGATCATAAACACAGAATCCAGATCCTAAACACAGAGTCCAGATACTAAACACAGAGTCCAGATCATAAACACAGAGTCCACATCCCAAACACAGAGTCCAGATCCCAAACACAGAGTCCAGATCCTAAACAAAGAGTCGAGATCCCAAACACAGAGTCCAGATCCCAAACACAGAGACCAGATCCAAAACACAGAGTCCAGACCCTGAACACAGAGTCCAGACCCTAAACACAGAGTCCTGATCCTAAACACAGAGTCCAGATCCTAAACACAGAGTCCAGATCATAAACACAGAGTCCAGGTCCTAAACACAGAGTCCAGATCCTAAACACGGAGTCCAGATCCCAAACACAGAGTCCAGATCCCAAAAACAGAGTCCAGATCCTAAACACAGAGTCCCGATTCTAAACACAGAGTCCAGAACCCAAACACAGAGTCCAGATCCCAAACACAGAGTCCAGACCCTAAACACGGACTGCAGATCCTAAACACAGAGTCCAGATCCTAAACACAGAGTCCAGATCACAAACACAGAGTCCAGATCCCAAACACAGAGTACAGACACTAAACACGGACTCCAGATCCTAAACACAGAGTCCAGATCCTAAACACAGAGTCCAGATCCCAAACACAGTGTCCAGACCCTAAACACTGTTTCCAGACCCTAAACACTGTGTCCAGACCCTAAACACAGAGTCCAGAAACTAAACAAGGAGTCCAGACCCTAAACACAGAGTCCAGACCCTAAACACAGAGTCCAGACCCTAAACACAGAGTCCAGATCCTGAACACAGAGTCCAGACCCTAAACACAGAGTCCAGATCCCAAACACAGAGTCCAGATCCTAAACACAGAGTCCAGATCCTGAACACAGAGTCCAGATCCCAAACACAGAGTCCAGACCCTAAACACAGAGTCCAGACCCTAAACACAGAGTCCAGATCCTGAACACAGAGTCCAGAACCTAAACACAGTTTGCAGACCCTAAACACAGAGTCCTCATCCTAAACACAGAGTGCAGACCCTAAACACAGATTCCAGTCCCTAAACACAGAGTCCAGATCCTGAACACAGAGTCCAGATCCCGAACACAGAGACCAGATCCCAAACACAGAGACCAGATCCAACACACGGAGTCCAGATCCTAAACACAGAGTCCAGACCGTAAACACTGTGTCCAGACCCTAAACACAGAGTCCAGACCCTAAACACAGCGTCCAGACCCTAAACACAGAGTCCAGACCCTAAACACTGTGTCCAGACCCTAAACACAGAGTCCAGACCCTAAACACTGTGTCCAGACCCTAAACACAGAGTCCAGACCCTAAACACAGCGTCCAGACCCTAAACACAGAGTCCAGACCCTAAACACAGAGTCCAGACCCTAAACACAGAGTCCAGATCCCAAACACAGAGTCCAGAACATAAACACAGAGTCCAGATCCTAAACACAGAGTCCAGATCCCAAACACAGAGTCCAGATCCTGAACACAGAGTCCAGACCCTAAACACAGAGTCCAGACCCTAAACACTGTGTCCAGACCCTAAACACTGAGTCCAGACCCTAAACACAGAGTCCAGACCCTGAACACAGAGTCCAGATCCTGAACACAGAGTCCAGACCCTAAACACAGAGTCCACACCCTAAACACAGAGTGCAGATCCCAAACACAGAGTCCAGACCCTAAACACAGAGTCCAGACCCTAAACACAGAGTCCAGACCCTAACAACAGAGTCCAGACCCTAAACACAGAGTCCAGACCCTAAACACAGAGTCCAGATCCTGAACACAGAGTCCAGAACCTAAACACAGAGTCCAGAACCTAAACACAGAGTCCAGAACCTAAACACAGTTTGCAGACCCTAAACACAGAGTCCTCATCCTAAACACAGAGTGCAGACCCTAAACACAGAGTCCTCATCCTAAACACAGAGTCCAGATCCCAAACACATAGTCCAGATCCTAAACACATGTCCAGACCCTAAACACAGAGTCCAGACCCAAACACAGATTCCTGATCCTAAACACAGAGTCCAGACCCTAAACACAGAGTCCAGACCCTAAATACAGAGTCCAGAACCTGAACACAGAGTCCAGAACCTAAACACAGAGTCCAGACCCTAAACACAGAGTCCTCATCCTAAACACAGAGTCCAGATCCCAAACACAGAGTCCAGATCCTAAACACATGTCCAGACCCTAAACACAGAGTCCAGACCCAAACACAGATTCCTGATCCTAAACACAGAGTCCAGACCCTAAACACAGAGTCCAGACCCTAAATACAGAGTCCAGAACCTGAACACAGAGTCCAGACCCTAAACACAGAGTGCAGACCCTAAACACAGAGTCCTCATCCTAAACACAGAGTCCAGATCCTAAACACAGAGTCCAGATCCCAAACACAGTCTCCAGATCAAAAACACAAAGTCCAGACCCTAAACACAGAGTCCAGACCCTAAACACAGAGTCCTGATGCTAAACACAGTGTCCAGATCCTAAACACAGAGTCCAGATACTAAACACAGAGTCCAGATCATAAACACAGAGTCCAGATCCCAAACACAGATTCCAGATCCCAAACACAGAGTCCAGATCCTAAACAAAGAGTCCAGATCCCAAACACAGAGTCCAGATCCCAAACACTGAGTCCAGACCCTGAACACAGAGTCCAGACACTAAACACAGAGTCCTGATCCTAAACACAGAGTCCAGATCATAAACACAGAGCCCAGGTCCTAAACACAGAGTCCAGATCCTAAACACAGAGTCCAGACCCTAAACACAGAGTCCAGACCCTAAACACAGAGTCCAGATCCTGAACACAGAGTCCAGAACCTAAACACAGAGTGCAGACCCTAAACACAGAGTCCTCATCCTAAACACAGAGTGCAGACCCTAAACACAGAGTCCTCATCCTTAACACGGAGTCCAGACCCTAAACACAGAGTCCAGATCCTAAACACAGAGTCCAGACCCTAAACACAGAGTCCAGACCCAAACACGGATTCCAGATCCTAAACACAGAGTCCATACCCTAAACACAGAGTCCAGACCCTAAACATAGAGTCCAGAACCTGAACACAGAGTCCAGAACCTAAACACAGAGTCCAGACCCAAACACAGATTCCAGATCCTAAACACAGAGTCCAGACCCTAAACACAGAGTCCAGACCCTAAACACAGAGTCCAGAACCTGAAAACAGAGTCTAGACCCTTAACACAGAGTGCAGACCCTAAACACAGAGTCCTCATCCTAAACACAGAGTCCAGATCCTAAACACAGTGTCCAGATCCCAAACACAGTCTCCAGATCCTAAACACAAAGTCCAGACCCGTAACACAGAGTCCAGACCCTAAACACAGAGTCCTGATCATAAACACAGAATCCAGATCCTAAACACAGAGTCCAGATACTAAACACAGAGTCCAGATCATAAACACAGAGTCCACATCCCAAACACAGAGTCCAGATCCCAAACACAGAGTCCAGATCCTAAACAAAGAGTCGAGATCCCAAACACAGAGTCCAGATCCCAAACACAGAGACCAGATCCAAAACACAGAGTCCAGACCCTGAACACAGAGTCCAGACCCTAAACACAGAGTCCTGATCCTAAACACAGAGTCCAGATCCTAAACACAGAGTCCAGATCATAAAAACAGAGTCCAGGTCCTAAACACAGAGTCCAGATCCTAAACACGGAGTCCAGATCCCAAACACAGAGTCCAGATCCCAAAAACAGAGTCCAGATCCTAAACACAGAGTCCCGATTCTAAACACAGAGTCCAGAACCCAAACACAGAGTCCAGATCCCAAACACAGAGTCCAGACCCTAAACACGGACTGCAGATCCTAAACACAGAGTCCAGATCCTAAACAGAGAGTCCAGATCCCAAACACAGAGTCCAGATACTAAACACAGAGTCCAGATCCCAAACACAGAGTACAGACACTAAACACGGACTCCAGATCCTAAACACAGAGTCCAGATCCTATACACAGAGTCCAGATCCCAAACACAGTGTCAAGACCCTAAACACTGTTTCCAGACCCTAAACACTGTGTCCAGACCCTAAACACAGAGTCCAGAAACTAAACAAGGAGTCCAGACCCTAAACACAGAGTCCAGACCCTAAACACAGAGTCCAGACCCTAAACACAGAGTCCAGATCCTGAACACAGAGTCCAGACCCTAAACACAGAGTCCAGATCCCAAACACAGAGTCCAGATCCCAAACACAGAGTCCAGACCCTAAACACAGAGTCCAGACCCTAAACACAGAGTCCAGATCCTGAACACAGAGTCCAGAACCTAAACACAGTTTGCAGACCCTAAACACAGAGTCCTCATCCTAAACACAGAGTGCAGACCCTAAACACAGAGTTCTCATCCTAAACACGGAGTCCAGACCCTAAACACAGAGTCCAGATCCTAAACACAGAGTCCAGACACTAAACACAGAGTCCAGACCCAAACACGGATTCCAGATCCCAAACACAGAGGCCAGAACCCAAACACAGTGTCCAGACCCTAAACACAGAGTCCAGACCCTAAACACGGAGTCCAGAGCCTGAACACAGAGTCCAGATCCTGAACACAGAGTCCAGACCCTAAACACAGAGTCCAGACCCTAAACACTGTGTCCAGACCCTAAACACTGAGTCCAGACCCTAAACACAGAGTCCAGACCCTGAACACAGAGTCCACACCCTAAACACAGAGTGCAGATCCCAAACACAGAGTCCAGACCCTAAACACAGAGTCCAGACCCTGAACACAGAGTCCAGATCCTGAACACAGAGTCCAGACCCTAAACACAGAGTCCACACCCTAAACACAGAGTGCAGATCCCAAACACAGAGTCCAGACCCTAAACACAGAGTCCAGACCCTAAACACAGAGTCCAGACCCTAACAACAGAGTCCAGACCCTAAACACAGAGTCCAGACCCTAAACACAGAGTCCAGATCCTGAACACAGAGTCCAGACCCTAAACACAGAGTCCTCATCCTAAACACAGAGTGCAGACCCTAAACACAGAGTCCTCATCCTAAACACAGAGTCCAGATCCCAAACACAGAGTCCAGATCCTAAACACATGTCCAGACCCTAAACACAGAGTCCAGACCCAAACACAGATTCCTGATCCTAAACACAGAGTCCAGACCCTAAACACAGAGTCCAGACCCTAAATACAGAGTCCAGAACCTGAACACAGAGTCCAGACCCTAAACACAGAATGCAGACCCTAAACACAGAGTCCTCATCCTAAACACAGAGTCCAGATCCTAAACACAGAGTCCAGATCCCAAACACAGTCTCCAGATCAAAAACACAAAGTCCAGACCCTAAACACAGAGTCCAGACCCTAAACACAGAGTCCTGATGCTAAACACAGTGTCCAGATCCTAAACACAGAGTCCAGATACTAAACACAGAGTCCAGATCATAAACACAGAGTCCAGATCCCAAACACAGATTCCAGATCCCAAACACAGAGTCCAGATCCTAAACAAAGAGTCCAGATCCCAAACACAGAGTCCAGATCCCAAACACTGAGTCCAGACCCTGAACACAGAGTCCAGACACTAAACACAGTTTCCTGATCCTAAACACAGAGTCCAGATCATAAACACAGAGTCCAGGTCCTAAACACAGAGTCCAGATCCTAAACACAGAGTCCAGACCCTAAACACAGAGTCCAGACCCTAAACACAGAGTCCAGATCCTGAACACAGAGTCCAGAACCTAAACACAGAGTGCAGACCCTAAACACAGAGTCCTCATCCTAAACACAGAGTGCAGACCCTAAACACAGAGTCCTCATCCTTAACACGGAGTCCAGACCCTAAACACAGAGTCCAGATCCTAAACACAGAGTCCAGACCCTAAACACAGAGTCCAGACCCAAACACAGATTCCAGATCCTAAACACAGAGTCCATACCCTAAACACAGAGTCCAGACCCTAAACATAGAGTCCAGAACCTGAACACAGAGTCCAGACCCTAAACACAGAGTCCAGACCCAAACACAGATTCCAGATCCTAAACACAGAGTCCAGACCCTAAACACAGAGTCCAGACCCTAAACACAGAGTCCTCATCCTAAACACAGAGTCCAGATCCTAAACACAGTGTCCAGATCCCAAACACAGTCTCCAGATCCTAAACACAAAGTCCAGACCCGTAACACAGAGTCCAGACCCTAAACACAGAGTCCTGATCATAAACACAGAATCCAGATCCTAAACACAGAGTCCAGATACTAAACACAGAGTCCAGATCATAAACACAGAGTCCACATCCCAAACACAGAGTCCAGATCCCAAACACAGAGTCCAGATCCTAAACAAAGAGTCGAGATCCCAAACACAGAGTCCAGATCCCAAACACAGAGACCAGATCCTAAACACAGAGTCCAGACCCTGAACACAGAGTCCAGACCCTAAACACAGAGTCCTGATCCTAAACACAGAGTCCAGATCCTAAACACAGAGTCCAGATCATAAACACAGAGTCCAGGTCCTAAACACAGAGTCCAGATCCTAAACACGGAGTCCAGATCCCAAACACAGAGTCCAGATCCCAAAAACAGAGTCCAGATCCTAAACACAGAGTCCCGATTCTAAACACAGAGTCCAGAACCCAAACACAGAGTCCAGATCCCAAACACAGAGTCCAGACCCTAAACACGGACTGCAGATCCTAAACACAGAGTCCAGATCCTAAACACAGAGTCCAGATCCCAAACACAGAGTCCAGACCCTAAACACGGACTCCAGATCCTAAACACAGAGTCCAGATCCTAAACACAGAGTCCAGATCCCAAACACAGTGTCCAGACCCTAAACACTGTTTCCAGACCCTAAACACTGTGTCCAGACCCTAAACACAGAGTCCAGAAACTAAACAAGGAGTCCAGACCCTAAACACAGAGTCCAGACCCTAAACACAGAGTCCAGACCCTAAACACAGAGTCCAGATCCTGAACACAGAGTCCAGACCCTAAACACAGAGTCCAGATCCCAAACACAGAGTCCAGATCCCAAACACAGAGTCCAGACCCTAAACACAGAGTCCAGACCCTAAACACAGAGTCCAGATCCTGAACACAGAGTCCAGAACCTAAACACAGTTTGCAGACCCTAAACACAGAGTCCTCATCCTAAACACAGAGTGCAGACCCTAAACACAGAGTTCTCATCCTAAACACGGAGTCCAGACCCTAAAGACAGAGTCCAGATCCTAAACACAGAGTCCAGACACTAAACACAGAGTCCAGACCCAAACACGGATTCCAGATCCTAAACACAGAGTCCAGACCCTAAACACAGAGTCCAGACCCTAAACACAGAGTCCAGAACCTGAACACAGAGTCCAGACCCTAAACACAGAGTGCAGACCCTAAACACAGAGTCCTCATCCTAAACACAGAGTCCAGATCCCAAACACAGAGTCCAGATCCTAAACACAGAGTCCAGATCCTAAACACAGAGTCCCGATTCTCAACACAGAGTCCAGAACCCAAACACAGAGTCCAGATCCCAAACACAGAGTCCAGACCCTAAACACGGACTCCAGATCCTAAACACAGAGTCCAGATCCTAAACAGAGATTCCAGATCCCAAACACAGAGTCCAGACCCTAAACACAGAGTCCAGATCCTAAACACAGAGTGCAGATCCCAAACACAGTCTCCAGATCCTAAACACAAGTCCAGACCCTAAACACAGAGTCCAGACCCTAAGCACAGAGTCCTGATGCTAAACACAGAGTCCAGATCCTAAACACAGAGTCCAGATACTAAACACAGACTCCAGATCATAAACACAGAGTCCAGATCCCAAACACAGAGTCCAGATCCAAAACACAGAGTCCAGACCCTGAACACAGAGTCCAGACCCTAAACACAGAGTCCTGATCCTAAACACAGAGTCCAGATCATAAACACAGAGTCCAGAACATAAACACAGAGTCCAGGTCCTAAACACAGAGTCCAGATCCTAAACACGGAGTCCAGATCCCAAACACAGAGTCCAGATCACAAATACAGGGTCCAGATCATAAACACAGAGTCCCGATTCTAAACACAGAGTCCAGAACCCAAACAAAGAGTCCAGATCCCAAACACAGTGTCCAGACCCTAAACACGGACTCCAGATCCTAAACACAGAGTCCAGATCCTAAACAGAGAGTCCAGATCCCAAACACAGAGTCCAGATCCGAAGCACAGAGTCCAGATCCTAAACAGAGAGTCCAGATCCCAAACACAGAGTCCAGATCCGAAGCACAGAGTCCAGATCCTAAACAGAGAGTCCAGATCCCAAACACAGAGTCCAGATCCTAAACACAGAGTCCAGATCCTAAACAGAGAGTCCAGATCCCAAACACAGAGTCCAGATCCTAAACACAGAGTCCAGATCCCAAACACAGAGTCCAGACCCTAAACACGGACTCCAGATCCTAAACACAGAGTCCAGATCCTAAACACAGAGTCCAGATCCAAAACACAGAGTCCAGACCCTAAACACTGTTTCCAGACACTAAACACAGAGTCCAGAACCCAAACACAGAGTCCAGACCCTAAACACAGAGTCCAGACCCTAAACACATAGTCCAGACCCTAAACACAGAGTCCAGACCCTAAACACAGTGTCCAGATCCTGAACACAGAGTCCAGAACCTAAACACAGAGTGCAGACCCTAAACACAGAGTCCTCATCCTAAACACAGAGTGCAGAAACTAAACACAGAGTCCTCATCCTAAACACGGAGTCCAGACCCTAAACACAGAGTCCAGATCCTAAACACAGAGTCCAGACCCTAAACACAGAGTCCAGACCCAAACACAGATTCCAGATCCTAAACACAGAGTCCAGACCCTAAACACAGAGTCCAGACCCTAAACATAGAGTCCAGAACCTGAACACAGAGTCCAGACCCTAAACACAGAGTGCAGACCCTAAACACAGAGTCCTCATCCTAAACACAGAGTCCAGATCCTAAACACAGAGTCCAGACCAGAAACACAGAGTCCAGATCCTGAACACAGAGTCCAGACCCTAAACACAGAGTCTTGATCCCGAACACAGAGACCAGATCCCAAACACAGAGACCAGATCCAACACACGGAGTCCAGATCCTAAACACAGAGTCCAGATCCCGAACACAGAGACCAGATCCCAAACACAGAGACCAGATCCAACACACGGAGTCCAGATCCTAAACACTGTGTCCAGACCCTAAACACAGAGTCCAGACCCTAAACACAGAGTCCAGACCCTAAACACAGAGTCCAGAGACTAAACACAGAGTGCAGATCCTAAACACAGAGTCCAGAACCTAAACACAGAGTCCAGATCCCAAAAACAGAGTCCAGATCCCAAACACAGAGTCCGAACATAAACACAGAGTCCAGATCCTAAACACAGAGTCCAGATCCCAAACACAGAGTCCAGATCCTAAACACAGAGTCCAGATCCTAAACACAGAGTCCAGATCCCAAGCACAGAGTCCTCATCCCAAACACAGAGGCCAGAACACAAACACAGAGTCCAGACCCTAAACACAGAGTGCAGATCCCAAACACAGTGTCCAGACCCTAAACACAGAGTCCAGACCCTAAACACAGAGTCCAGAGCCTGAACACAGAGTCCAGACCCTAAACACAGAGTCCAGACCCTAAACACTGTGTCCAGACCCTAAACACTGAGTCCAGACCCTAAACACAGAGTCCAGACCCTGAACACAGAGTCCAGACCCTAAACACAGAGTCCACACCCTAAACACAGAGTGCAGATCCCAAACACAGAGTCCAGACCCTAAACACAGAGTCCAGACCCTAAACACAGAGTCCAGACCCTAACAACAGAGTCCAGACCCTAAACACAGAGTCCAGACCCTAAACACAGAGTGCAGACCCTAAACACAGAGTCCTCATCCTAAACACAGAGTGCAGACCCTAAACACAGAGTCCTCATCCTAAACACAGAGTCCAGATCCCAAACACAGAGTCCAGATCCTAAACACATGTCCAGACCCTAAACACAGAGTCCAGACCCAAACACAGATTCCTGATCCTAAACACAGAGTCCAGACCCTAAACACAGAGTCCAGACCCTAAATACAGAGTCCAGAACCTGAACACAGAGTCCAGACCCTAAACACAGAGTGCAGACCCTAAACACAGAGTCCTCATCCTAAACACAGAGTCCAGATCCTAAACACAGAGTCCAGATCCCAAACACAGTCTCCAGATCAAAAACACAAAGTCCAGACCCGAAACACAGAGTCCAGACCCTAAACACAGAGTCCTGATGCTAAACACAGTGTCCAGATCCTAAACACAGAGTCCAGATACTAAACACAGAGTCCAGATCATAAACACAGAGTCCAGATCCCAAACACAGATTCCAGATCCCAAACACAGAGTCCAGATCCTAAACAAAGTGTCCAGATCCCAAACACAGAGTCCAGATCCCAAACACTGAGTCCAGACCCTGAACACAGAGTCCAGACCCTAAACACAGAGTCCTGATCCTAAACACAGAGTCCAGATCATAAACACAGAGTCCAGGTCCTAAACACAGAGTCCAGATCCTAAACACAGAGTCCAGACCCTAAACACAGAGTCCAGACCCTAAACACAGAGTCCAGATCCTGAACACAGAGTCCAGAACCTAAACACAGAGTGCAGACCCTAAACACAGAGTCCTCATCCTAAACACAGAGTGCAGACCCTAAACACAGAGTCCTCATCCTTAACACGGAGTCCAGACCCTAAACACAGAGTCCAGATCCTAAACACAGAGTCCAGACCCTAAACACAGAGTCCAGACCCAAACACAGATTCCATACCCTAAACACAGAGTCCAGACCCTAAACATAGAGTCCAGAACCTGAACACAGAGTCCAGACCCTAAACACAGAGTCCAGACCCAAACACAGATTCCAGATCCTAAACACAGAGTCCAGACCCTAAACACAGAGTCCAGACCCTAAACACAGAGTCCAGAACCTGAAAACAGAGTCTAGACCCTTAACACAGAGTGCAGACCCTAAACACAGAGTCCTCATCCTAAACACAGAGTCCAGATCCTAAACACAGAGTCCAGATCCTAAACACAGAGTGCAGATCCCAAACACAGTCTCCAGATCCTAAACACAAGTCCAGACCTTAAACACAGAGTCCAGACCCTAAGCACAGAGTCCTGATGCTAAACACAGAGTCCAGATCCTAAACACAGAGTCCAGATAATAAACACAGACTCCAGATCATAAACACAGAGTCCAGACCCTGAACACAGAGTCCAGACCCTAAACACAGAGTCCTGATCCTAAACACAGAGTCCAGATCCTAAACACAGAGTCCAGATCATAAACACAGATTCCAGATCGCAAACACAGAGTCCAGATCCTAAACAAAGAGTCCAGATTCCAAACACAGAGTCCAGATCCCAAACACAGAGTCCAGATCCTAAACACTGAGTCCAGACCCTGAACACAGAGTCCAGACCCTAAACACAGAGTCCTGATCCTAAACACAGAGTCCAGATCCTAAACACAGAGTCCAGATCATAAACACAGAGTCCAGGTCCTAAACACAGAGTCCAGATCCTAAACACGGACTCCAGATCCCAAACACAGAGTCCAGGTCCCAAACACAGAGTCCAGATCCTAAACACAGAGTCCTCATCTTAAACACAGAGTCCCGATTCTAAACACAGAGTCCAGATCCTAAACAGAGAGTCCAGATCCCAAACACAGAGTCCAGATCCTAAACACAGAGTCCAGAACCTGAACACAGAGTCCAGACCCTAAACACAGAGTGCAGACCCTAAACACAGAGTCCTGATCCTAAACACAGAATCCAGATCCTAAACACAGAGACCAGATACTAAACACAGAGTCCAGATCATAAACACAGAGTCCAGATCCCAAACACAGAGTCCAGATCCCAAACACAGAGTCCAGATCCTAAACAAAGAGTCGAGATCCCAAACACAGAGTCCAGATCCCAAACACAGAGTCCAGATCCCAAACACAGAGTCCAGATCCAAAACACAGAGTCCAGACCCTGAACACAGAGTCCAGACCCTAAACACAGAGTCCTGATCCTAAACACAGAGTCCAGATCATAAACACAGAGTCCAGAACATAAACACAGAGTCCAGGTCCTAACCACAGAGTCCAGATCCTAAACACGGAGTCCAGATCCCAAACACAGAGTCCAGATCACAAATACAGGGTCCAGATCATAAACACAGAGTCCCGATTCTAAACACAGAGTCCAGAACCCAAACAAAGAGTCCAGATCCCAAACACAGTGTCCAGACCCTAAACACGGACTCCAGATCCTAAACACAGAGTCCAGATCCTAAACAGAGAGTCCAGATCCCAAACACAGAGTCCAGATCCGAAGCACAGAGTCCAGAACCTAAACACAGAGTCCAGATCACAAACACAGAGTCCAGATCCTAAACACAGAGTCCAGATCCCAAACACAGAGTCCAGACCCTAAACACGGACTCCAGATCCTAAACACAGAGTCCAGATCCTAAACACAGAGTCCAGATCCAAAACACAGAGTCCAGACCCTAAACACTGTTTCCAGACACTAAACACAGAGTCCAGAACCCAAACACAGAGTCCAGACCCTAAACACAGAGTCCAGACCCTAAACACATAGTCCAGACCCTAAACACAGTGTCCAGATCCTGAACACAGAGTCCAGAACCTAAACACAGAGTGCAGACCCTAAACACAGAGTCCTCATCCTAAACACAGAGTGCAGAAACTAAACACAGAGTCCTCATCCTAAACACGGAGTCCAGACCCTAAACACAGAGTCCAGATCCTAAACACAGAGTCCAGACCCTAAACACAGAGTCCAGACCCAAACACAGATTCCAGATCCTAAACACAGAGTCCAGATCCTAAACACTGAGTCCAGACCCTAAACACAGAGTCCAGACCCTAAACATAGAGTCCAGAACCTGAACACAGAGTCCAGACCCTAAACACAGAGTGCAGACCCTAAACACAGAGTCCAGACCCTAAACACAGAGTCCAGATCCCAAACACAGAGTCCAGACCCTAAACACAGAGTCCAGACCCAAACACAGAGTCCAGACCCTAAACACAGAGTCCAGACCAGAAACACAGAGTCCAGATCCTAAACACAGAGTCCAGATCCCGAACACAGAGACCAGATCCCAAACACAGAGACCAGATCCAACACACGGAGTCCAGATCCTAAACACAGAGTCCAGATCCCGAACACAGAGACCAGATCCCAAACACAGAGACCAGATCCAACACACGGAGTCCAGATCCTAAACACAGAGTCCAGACCCTAAACACAGAGTCCAGAGACTAAACACAGAGTGCAGATCCTAAACACAGAGTCCAGAACCTAAACACAGAGTCCAGATCCCAAAAACAGAGTCCAGATCCCAAACACAGAGTCCAGAACATAAACACAGAGTCCAGATCCTAAACACAGAGTCCAGATCCCAAACACAGAGTCCAGATCCTAAACACAGAGTCCAGATCCTAAACACAGAGTCCAGATCCCAAGCACAGAGTCCTCATCCCAAACACAGAGTCCAGATCCTAAACACAGAGTCCAGATCCTAAACACAGAGTCCAGATCCCAAGCACAGAGTCCTCATCCCAAACACAGAGTCCAGATCCCAAACACAGTGTCCAGACCCTAAACACAGAGTCCAGACCCTAAACACAGAGTCCAGAGCCTGAACACAGAGTCCAGACCCTAAACACAGAGTCCACACCCTAAACACAGAGTGCAGATCCCAAACACAGAGTCCAGACCCTAAACACAGAGTCCAGACCCTAAACACAGAGTCCAGATCCTGAACACAGAGTCCAGAACCTAAACACAGAGTGCAGACCCTAAACACAGAGTCCAGATCCTGAACACAGAGTCCAGAACCTAAACACAGAGTGCAGACCCTAAACACAGAGTCCTCATCCTAAACACAGAGTCCAGATCCCAAACACAGAGTCCAGATCCTAAACACATGTCCAGACCCTAAACACAGAGTCCAGACCCAAACACAGATTTCTGATCCTAAACACAGAGTCCAGACCCTAAACACAGAGTCCAGACCCTAAATACAGAGTCCAGATCCTAAACACAGAGTCCAGATCCCAAACACAGTCTCCAGATCAAAAACACAAAGTCCAGACCCTAAACACAGAGTCCAGACCCTAAACACAGAGTCCTGATGCTAAACACAGTGTCCAGATCCTAAACACAGAGTCCAGATACTAAACACAGAGTCCAGATCATAAACACAGAGTCCAGATCCCAAACACAGATTCCAGATCCCAAACACAGAGTCCAGATCCTAAACAAAGTGTCCAGATCCCAAACACAGAGTCCAGATCCCAAACACTGAGTCCAGACCCTGAACACAGAGTCCAGACCCTAAACACAGAGTCCTGATCCTAAACACAGAGTCCAGATCATAAACACAGAGTCCAGGTCCTAAACACAGAGTCCAGATCCTAAACACAGAGTCCAGACCCTAAACACAGAGTCCAGACCCTAAACACAGAGTCCAGACCCTAAACACAGAGTCCAGATCCTGAAAACAGAGTCTAGACCCTTAACACAGAGTGCAGACCCTAAACACAGAGTCCTCATCCTAAACACAGAGTGCAGACCCTAAACACAGAGTCCTCATCCTTAACACGGAGTCCAGACCCTAAACACAGAGTCCAGATCCTAAACACAGAGTCCAGACCCTAAACACAGAGTCCAGACCCAAACACAGATTCCAGATCCTAAACACAGAGTCCATACCCTAAACACAGAGTCCAGACCCTAAACATAGAGTCCAGAACCTGAACACAGAGTCCAGACCCTAAACACAGAGTCCAGACCCAAACACAGATTCCAGATCCTAAACACAGAGTCCAGACCCTAAACACAGAGTGCAGACCCTAAACACAGAGTCCTCATCCTAAACACAGAGTCCAGATCCTAAACACAGTGTCCAGATCCCAAACACAGTCTCCAGATCCTAAACACAAAGTCCAGACCCGTAACACAGAGTCCAGACCCTAAACACAGAGTCCTGATCATAAACACAGAATCCAGATCCTAAACACAGAGTCCAGATACTAAACACAGAGTCCAGATCATAAACACAGAGTCCACATCCCAAACACAGAGTCCAGATCCCAAACACAGAGTCCAGATCCTAAACAAAGAGTCGAGATCCCAAACACAGAGTCCAGATCCCAAACACAGAGACCAGATCCAAAACACAGAGTCCAGACCCTGAACACAGAGTCCAGACCCTAAACACAGAGTCCTGATCCTAAACACAGAGTCCAGATCCTAAACACAGAGTCCAGATCATAAACACAGAGTCCAGGTCCTAAACACAGAGTCCAGATCCTAAACACGGAGTCCAGATCCCAAACACAGAGTCCAGATCCCAAAAACAGAGTCCAGATCCTAAACACAGAGTCCCGATTCTAAACACAGAGTCCAGAACCCAAACACAGAGTCCAGATCCCAAACACAGAGTCCAGACCCTAAACACGGACTGCAGATCCTAAACACAGAGTCCAGATCCTAAACACAGAGTCCAGATCACAAACACAGAGTCCAGATCCCAAACACAGAGTACAGACACTAAACACGGACTCCAGATCCTAAACACAGAGTCCAGATCCTAAACACAGAGTCCAGATCCCAAACACAGTGTCCAGACCCTAAACACTGTTTCCAGACCCTAAACACTGTGTCCAGACCCTAAACACAGAGTCCAGAAACTAAACAAGGAGTCCAGACCCTAAACACAGAGTCCAGACCCTAAACACAGAGTCCAGACCCTAAACACAGAGTCCAGATCCTGAACACAGAGTCCAGACCCTAAACACAGAGTCCAGATCCCAAACACAGAGTCCAGATCCTAAACACAGAGTCCAGATCCTGAACACAGAGTCCAGATCCCAAACACAGAGTCCAGACCCTAAACACAGAGTCCAGACCCTAAACACAGAGTCCAGATCCTGAACACAGAGTCCAGAACCTAAACACAGTTTGCAGACCCTAAACACAGAGTCCTCATCCTAAACACAGAGTGCAGACCCTAAACACAGATTCCAGTCCCTAAACACAGAGTCCAGATCCTGAACACAGAGTCCAGATCCCGAACACAGAGACCAGATCCCAAACACAGAGACCAGATCCAACACACGGAGTCCAGATCCTAAACACAGAGTCCAGACCGTAAACACTGTGTCCAGACCCTAAACACAGAGTCCAGACCCTAAACACAGCGTCCAGACCCTAAACACAGAGTCCAGACCCTAAACACTGTGTCCAGACCCTAAACACAGAGTCCAGACCCTAAACACTGTGTCCAGACCCTAAACACAGAGTCCAGACCCTAAACACAGCGTCCAGACCCTAAACACAGAGTCCAGACCCTAAACACAGAGTCCAGACCCTAAACACAGAGTCCAGATCCCAAACACAGAGTCCAGAACATAAACACAGAGTCCAGATCCTAAACACAGAGTCCAGATCCCAAACACAGAGGCCAGAACACAAACACAGAGTCCAGATCCCAAACACAGTGTCCAGACCCTAAACACAGAGTCCAGACCCTAAACACAGAGTCCAGATCCTGAACACAGAGTCCAGACCCTAAACACAGAGTCCAGACCCTAAACACTGTGTCCAGACCCTAAACACTGAGTCCAGACCCTAAACACAGAGTCCAGACCCTGAACACAGAGTCCAGATCCTGAACACAGAGTCCAGACCCTAAACACAGAGTCCACACCCTAAACACAGAGTGCAGATCCCAAACACAGAGTCCAGACCCTAAACACAGAGTCCAGACCCTAAACACAGAGTCCAGACCCTAACAACAGAGTCCAGACCCTAAACACAGAGTCCAGACCCTAAACACAGAGTCCAGATCCTGAACACAGAGTCCAGAACCTAAACACAGAGTCCAGAACCTAAACACAGAGTCCAGAACCTAAACACAGTTTGCAGACCCTAAACACAGAGTCCTCATCCTAAACACAGAGTGCAGACCCTAAACACAGAGTCCTCATCCTAAACACAGAGTCCAGATCCCAAACACATAGTCCAGATCCTAAACACATGTCCAGACCCTAAACACAGAGTCCAGACCCAAACACAGATTCCTGATCCTAAACACAGAGTCCAGACCCTAAACACAGAGTCCAGACCCTAAATACAGAGTCCAGAACCTGAACACAGAGTCCAGAACCTAAACACAGAGTCCAGACCCTAAACACAGAGTCCTCATCCTAAACACAGAGTCCAGATCCCAAACACAGAGTCCAGATCCTAAACACATGTCCAGACCCTAAACACAGAGTCCAGACCCAAACACAGATTCCTGATCCTAAACACAGAGTCCAGACCCTAAACACAGAGTCCAGACCCTAAATACAGAGTCCAGAACCTGAACACAGAGTCCAGACCCTAAACACAGAGTGCAGACCCTAAACACAGAGTCCTCATCCTAAACACAGAGTCCAGATCCTAAACACAGAGTCCAGATCCCAAACACAGTCTCCAGATCAAAAACACAAAGTCCAGACCCTAAACACAGAGTCCAGACCCTAAACACAGAGTCCTGATGCTAAACACAGTGTCCAGATCCTAAACACAGAGTCCAGATACTAAACACAGAGTCCAGATCATAAACACAGAGTCCAGATCCCAAACACAGATTCCAGATCCCAAACACAGAGTCCAGATCCTAAACAAAGAGTCCAGATCCCAAACACAGAGTCCAGATCCCAAACACTGAGTCCAGACCCTGAACACAGAGTCCAGACACTAAACACAGAGTCCTGATCCTAAACACAGAGTCCAGATCATAAACACAGAGCCCAGGTCCTAAACACAGAGTCCAGATCCTAAACACAGAGTCCAGACCCTAAACACAGAGTCCAGACCCTAAACACAGAGTCCAGATCCTGAACACAGAGTCCAGAACCTAAACACAGAGTGCAGACCCTAAACACAGAGTCCTCATCCTAAACACAGAGTGCAGACCCTAAACACAGAGTCCTCATCCTTAACACGGAGTCCAGACCCTAAACACAGAGTCCAGATCCTAAACACAGAGTCCAGACCCTAAACACAGAGTCCAGACCCAAACACAGATTCCAGATCCTAAACACAGAGTCCATACCCTAAACACAGAGTCCAGACCCTAAACATAGAGTCCAGAACCTGAACACAGAGTCCAGAACCTAAACACAGAGTCCAGACCCAAACACAGATTCCAGATCCTAAACACAGAGTCCAGACCCTAAACACAGAGTCCAGACCCTAAACACAGAGTCCAGAACCTGAAAACAGAGTCTAGACCCTTAACACAGAGTGCAGACCCTAAACACAGAGTCCTCATCCTAAACACAGAGTCCAGATCCTAAACACAGTGTCCAGATCCCAAACACAGTCTCCAGATCCTAAACACAAAGTCCAGACCCGTAACACAGAGTCCAGACCCTAAACACAGAGTCCTGATCATAAACACAGAATCCAGATCCTAAACACAGAGTCCAGATACTAAACACAGAGTCCAGATCATAAACACAGAGTCCACATCCCAAACACAGAGTCCAGATCCCAAACACAGAGTCCAGATCCTAAACAAAGAGTCGAGATCCCAAACACAGAGTCCAGATCCCAAACACAGAGACCAGATCCAAAACACAGAGTCCAGACCCTGAACACAGAGTCCAGACCCTAAACACAGAGTCCTGATCCTAAACACAGAGTCCAGATCCTAAACACAGAGTCCAGATCATAAAAACAGAGTCCAGGTCCTAAACACAGAGTCCAGATCCTAAACACGGAGTCCAGATCCCAAACACAGAGTCCAGATCCCAAAAACAGAGTCCAGATCCTAAACACAGAGTCCCGATTCTAAACACAGAGTCCAGAACCCAAACACAGAGTCCAGATCCCAAACACAGAGTCCAGACCCTAAACACGGACTGCAGATCCTAAACACAGAGTCCAGATCCTAAACAGAGAGTCCAGATCCCAAACACAGAGTCCAGATACTAAACACAGAGTCCAGATCCCAAACACAGAGTACAGACACTAAACACGGACTCCAGATCCTAAACACAGAGTCCAGATCCTATACACAGAGTCCAGATCCCAAACACAGTGTCAAGACCCTAAACACTGTTTCCAGACCCTAAACACTGTGTCCAGACCCTAAACACAGAGTCCAGAAACTAAACAAGGAGTCCAGACCCTAAACACAGAGTCCAGACCCTAAACACAGAGTCCAGACCCTAAACACAGAGTCCAGATCCTGAACACAGAGTCCAGACCCTAAACACAGAGTCCAGATCCCAAACACAGAGTCCAGATCCCAAACACAGAGTCCAGACCCTAAACACAGAGTCCAGACCCTAAACACAGAGTCCAGATCCTGAACACAGAGTCCAGAACCTAAACACAGTTTGCAGACCCTAAACACAGAGTCCTCATCCTAAACACAGAGTGCAGACCCTAAACACAGAGTTCTCATCCTAAACACGGAGTCCAGACCCTAAACACAGAGTCCAGATCCTAAACACAGAGTCCAGACACTAAACACAGAGTCCAGACCCAAACACGGATTCCAGATCCCAAACACAGAGGCCAGAACCCAAACACAGTGTCCAGACCCTAAACACAGAGTCCAGACCCTAAACACGGAGTCCAGAGCCTGAACACAGAGTCCAGATCCTGAACACAGAGTCCAGACCCTAAACACAGAGTCCAGACCCTAAACACTGTGTCCAGACCCTAAACACTGAGTCCAGACCCTAAACACAGAGTCCAGACCCTGAACACAGAGTCCACACCCTAAACACAGAGTGCAGATCCCAAACACAGAGTCCAGACCCTAAACACAGAGTCCAGACCCTGAACACAGAGTCCAGATCCTGAACACAGAGTCCAGACCCTAAACACAGAGTCCACACCCTAAACACAGAGTGCAGATCCCAAACACAGAGTCCAGACCCTAAACACAGAGTCCAGACCCTAAACACAGAGTCCAGACCCTAACAACAGAGTCCAGACCCTAAACACAGAGTCCAGACCCTAAACACAGAGTCCAGATCCTGAACACAGAGTCCAGACCCTAAACACAGAGTCCTCATCCTAAACACAGAGTGCAGACCCTAAACACAGAGTCCTCATCCTAAACACAGAGTCCAGATCCCAAACACAGAGTCCAGATCCTAAACACATGTCCAGACCCTAAACACAGAGTCCAGACCCAAACACAGATTCCTGATCCTAAACACAGAGTCCAGACCCTAAACACAGAGTCCAGACCCTAAATACAGAGTCCAGAACCTGAACACAGAGTCCAGACCCTAAACACAGAATGCAGACCCTAAACACAGAGTCCTCATCCTAAACACAGAGTCCAGATCCTAAACACAGAGTCCAGATCCCAAACACAGTCTCCAGATCAAAAACACAAAGTCCAGACCCTAAACACAGAGTCCAGACCCTAAACACAGAGTCCTGATGCTAAACACAGTGTCCAGATCCTAAACACAGAGTCCAGATACTAAACACAGAGTCCAGATCATAAACACAGAGTCCAGATCCCAAACACAGATTCCAGATCCCAAACACAGAGTCCAGATCCTAAACAAAGAGTCCAGATCCCAAACACAGAGTCCAGATCCCAAACACTGAGTCCAGACCCTGAACACAGAGTCCAGACACTAAACACAGTTTCCTGATCCTAAACACAGAGTCCAGATCATAAACACAGAGTCCAGGTCCTAAACACAGAGTCCAGATCCTAAACACAGAGTCCAGACCCTAAACACAGAGTCCAGACCCTAAACACAGAGTCCAGATCCTGAACACAGAGTCCAGAACCTAAACACAGAGTGCAGACCCTAAACACAGAGTCCTCATCCTAAACACAGAGTGCAGACCCTAAACACAGAGTCCTCATCCTTAACACGGAGTCCAGACCCTAAACACAGAGTCCAGATCCTAAACACAGAGTCCAGACCCTAAACACAGAGTCCAGACCCAAACACAGATTCCAGATCCTAAACACAGAGTCCATACCCTAAACACAGAGTCCAGACCCTAAACATAGAGTCCAGAACCTGAACACAGAGTCCAGACCCTAAACACAGAGTCCAGACCCAAACACAGATTCCAGATCCTAAACACAGAGTCCAGACCCTAAACACAGAGTCCAGACCCTAAACACAGAGTCCTCATCCTAAACACAGAGTCCAGATCCTAAACACAGTGTCCAGATCCCAAACACAGTCTCCAGATCCTAAACACAAAGTCCAGACCCGTAACACAGAGTCCAGACCCTAAACACAGAGTCCTGATCATAAACACAGAATCCAGATCCTAAACACAGAGTCCAGATACTAAACACAGAGTCCAGATCATAAACACAGAGTCCACATCCCAAACACAGAGTCCAGATCCCAAACACAGAGTCCAGATCCTAAACAAAGAGTCGAGATCCCAAACACAGAGTCCAGATCCCAAACACAGAGACCAGATCCTAAACACAGAGTCCAGACCCTGAACACAGAGTCCAGACCCTAAACACAGAGTCCTGATCCTAAACACAGAGTCCAGATCCTAAACACAGAGTCCAGATCATAAACACAGAGTCCAGGTCCTAAACACAGAGTCCAGATCCTAAACACGGAGTCCAGATCCCAAACACAGAGTCCAGATCCCAAAAACAGAGTCCAGATCCTAAACACAGAGTCCCGATTCTAAACACAGAGTCCAGAACCCAAACACAGAGTCCAGATCCCAAACACAGAGTCCAGACCCTAAACACGGACTGCAGATCCTAAACACAGAGTCCAGATCCTAAACACAGAGTCCAGATCCCAAACACAGAGTCCAGACCCTAAACACGGACTCCAGATCCTAAACACAGAGTCCAGATCCTAAACACAGAGTCCAGATCCCAAACACAGTGTCCAGACCCTAAACACTGTTTCCAGACCCTAAACACTGTGTCCAGACCCTAAACACAGAGTCCAGAAACTAAACAAGGAGTCCAGACCCTAAACACAGAGTCCAGACCCTAAACACAGAGTCCAGACCCTAAACACAGAGTCCAGATCCTGAACACAGAGTCCAGACCCTAAACACAGAGTCCAGATCCCAAACACAGAGTCCAGATCCCAAACACAGAGTCCAGACCCTAAACACAGAGTCCAGACCCTAAACACAGAGTCCAGATCCTGAACACAGAGTCCAGAACCTAAACACAGTTTGCAGACCCTAAACACAGAGTCCTCATCCTAAACACAGAGTGCAGACCCTAAACACAGAGTTCTCATCCTAAACACGGAGTCCAGACCCTAAAGACAGAGTCCAGATCCTAAACACAGAGTCCAGACACTAAACACAGAGTCCAGACCCAAACACGGATTCCAGATCCTAAACACAGAGTCCAGACCCTAAACACAGAGTCCAGACCCTAAACACAGAGTCCAGAACCTGAACACAGAGTCCAGACCCTAAACACAGAGTGCAGACCCTAAACACAGAGTCCTCATCCTAAACACAGAGTCCAGATCCCAAACACAGAGTCCAGATCCTAAACACAGAGTCCAGATCCTAAACACAGAGTCCCGATTCTCAACACAGAGTCCAGAACCCAAACACAGAGTCCAGATCCCAAACACAGAGTCCAGACCCTAAACACGGACTCCAGATCCTAAACACAGAGTCCAGATCCTAAACAGAGATTCCAGATCCCAAACACAGAGTCCAGACCCTAAACACAGAGTCCAGATCCTAAACACAGAGTGCAGATCCCAAACACAGTCTCCAGATCCTAAACACAAGTCCAGACCCTAAACACAGAGTCCAGACCCTAAGCACAGAGTCCTGATGCTAAACACAGAGTCCAGATCCTAAACACAGAGTCCAGATACTAAACACAGACTCCAGATCATAAACACAGAGTCCAGATCCCAAACACAGATTCCAGATCGCAAACACAGAGTCCAGATCCTAAACACAGAGTCCAGATCCCAAACACAGTCTCCAGATCAAAAACACAAAGTCCAGACCCTAAACACAGAGTCCAGATCCCAAACACAGTCTCCAGATCAAAAACACAAAGTCCAGACCCTAAACACAGTGTCCAGATCCTAAACACAGAGTCCAGATACTAAACACAGAGTCCAGATCATAAACACAGAGTCCAGATCCCAAACACAGATTCCAGATCCCAAACACAGAGTCCAGATCCTAAACAAAGAGTCCAGATCCCAAACACAGAGTCCAGATCCCAAACACTGAATCCAGACCCTGAACACAGAGTCCAGACCCTAAACACAGAGTCCTGATCCTAAACACAGAGTCCAGATCATAAACACAGAGTCCAGGTCCTAAACACAGAGTCCAGATCCTAAACACAGAGTCCAGACCCTAAACACAGAGTCCAGACCCTAAACACAGAGTCCAGATCCTGAACACAGAGTCCAGAACCTAAACACAGAGTGCAGATCCTGAACACAGAGTCCAGAACCTAAACACAGAGTCCAGACCCTGAACACAGAGTCCAGATCCCAAACACAGAGGCCAGAACACAAACACAGAGTCCAGATCCCAAACACAGTGTCCAGACCCTAAACACAGAGTCCAGACCCTAAACACGGAGTCCAGAGCCTGAACACAGAGTCCAGATCCTGAACACAGAGTCCAGACCCTAAACACAGAGTCCAGACCCTAAACACTGTGTCCAGACCCTAAACACTGAGTCCAGACCCTGAACACAGAGTCCAGATCCTGAACACAGAGTCCAGATCCTGAACACAGAGTCCAGACCCTAAACACAGAGTCCACACCCTAAACACAGAGTCCAGACCCTGAACACAGAGTCCAGATCCTGAACACAGAGTCCAGATCCCAAACACAGAGTCCAGACCCAAAACACAGAGTCCAGACCCTAAACACAGAGTCCAGACCCTAACAACAGAGTCCAGACCCTAAACACAGAGTCCAGACCCTAAACACAGAGTCCAGACCCTAAACACAGAGTCCAGATCCTGAACACAGAGTCCAGAACCTAAACACAGAGTGCAGACCCTAAACACAGAGTCCTCATCCTAAACACAGAGTGCAGACCCTAAACACAGAGTCCTCATCCTAAACACAGAGTCCAGATCCTAAACACATGTCCAGACCCTAAACACAGAGTCCAGACCCAAACACAGATTCCTGATCCTAAACACAGAGTCCAGACCCTAAATACAGAGTCCAGAACCTGAACACAGAGTCCAGACCCTAAACACAGAGTCCTCATCCTAAACACAGAGTCCAGATCCTAAACACAGAGTCCAGATCCCAAACACAGTCTCCAGATCAAAAACACAAAGTCCAGACCCTAAACACAGAGTCCAGACCCTAAACACAGAGTCCTGATGCTAAACACAGTTTCCAGATCCTAAACACAGAGTCCAGATACTAAACACAGAGTCCAGATCATAAACACAGAGTCCAGATCCCAAACACAGATTCCAGATCCCAAACACAGAGTCCAGATCCTAAACAAAGAGTCCAGATCCCAAACACAGAGTCCAGATCCCAAACACTGAGTCCAGACCCTGAACACAGAGTCCAGACACTAAACACAGTTTCCTGATCCTAAACACAGAGTCCAGATCATAAACACAGAGTCCAGGTCCTAAACACAGAGTCCAGATCCTAAACACAGAGTCCAGACCCTAAACACAGAGTCCAGACCCTAAACACAGAGTCCAGATCCTGAACACAGAGTCCAGAACCCAAACACAGAGTGCAGACCCTAAACACAGAGTCCTCATCCTAAACACAGAGTGCAGACCCTAAACACAGAGTCCTCATCCTTAACACGGAGTCCAGACCCTAAACACAGAGTCCAGATCCTAAACACAGAGTCCAGACCCTAAACACAGAGTCAAGACCCAAACACAGATTCCAGATCCTAAACACAGAGTCCATACCCTAAACACAGAGTCCAGACCCTAAACATAGAGTCCAGAACCTGAACACAGAGTCCAGACCCTAAACACAGAGTCCAGACCCAAACACAGATTCCAGATCCTAAACACAGAGTCCAGACCCTAAACACAGAGTCCAGACCCTAAACACAGAGTCCAGAACCTGAAAACAGAGTCTAGACCCTTAACACAGATTGCAGACCCTAAACACAGAGTCCTCATCCTAAACACAGAGTCCAGATCCTAAACACAGTGTCCAGATCCCAAACACAGTCTCCAGATCCTAAACACAAAGTCCAGATCCTAAACACAGAGTCCAGAACCTAAACACAGAGTCCTGATCATAAACACAGAATCCAGATCCTAAACACAGAGTCCAGATACTAAACACAGAGTCCAGATCATAAACACAGAGTCCACATCCCAAACACAGAGTCCAGATCCCAAACACAGAGTCCAGATCCTAAACAAAGAGTCGAGATCCCAAACACAGAGTCCAGATCCCAAACACAGAGACCAGATCCAAAACACAGAGTCCAGACCCTGAACACAGAGTCCAGACCCTAAACACAGAGTCCTGATCCTAAACACAGAGTCCAGATCCTAAACACAGAGTCCAGGTCCTAAACACAGAGTCCAGATCCTAAACACGGAGTCCAGATCCCAAACACAGAGTCCAGATCCCAAAAACAGAGTCCAGATCCTAAACACAGAGTCCCGATTCTAAACACAGAGTCCAGAACCCAAACACAGAGTCCAGATCCCAAACACAGAGTCCAGACCCTAAACACGGACTGCAGATCCTAAACACAGAGTCCAGATCCTAAACAGAGAGTCCAGATCACAAACACAGAGTCCAGATCCTAAACACAGAGTCCAGATCCCAAACACAGAGTACAGACACTAAACACGGACTCCAGATCCTAAACACAGAGTCCAGATCCTAAACACAGAGTCCAGATCCCAAACACAGTGTCCAGACCCTAAACACTGTTTCCAGACCCTAAACACTGTGTCCAGACCCTAAACACAGAGTCCAGAAACTAAACAAGGAGTCCAGACCCTAAACACAGAGTCCAGACCCTAAACACAGAGTCCAGACCCTAAACACAGAGTCCAGATCCTGAACACAGAGTCCAGACCCTAAACACAGAGTCCAGATCCCAAACACAGAGTCCAGATCCCAAACACAGAGTCCAGACCCTAAACACAGAGTCCAGACCCTAAACACAGAGTCCAGATCCTGAACACAGAGTCCAGAACCTAAACACAGTTTGCAGACCCTAAACACAGAGTCCTCATCCTAAACACAGAGTGCAGACCCTAAACACAGAGTTCTCATCCTAAACACGGAGTCCAGACCCTAAAGACAGAGTCCAGATCCTAAACACAGAGTCCAGACACTAAACACAGAGTCCAGACCCAAACACGGATTCCAGATCCTAAACACAGAGTCCAGACCCTAAACACAGAGTCCAGACCCTAAACACAGAGTCCAGAACCTGAACACAGAGTCCAGACCCTAAACACAGAGTGCAGACCCTAAACACAGAGTCCTCATCCTAAACACAGAGTCCAGATCCCAAACACAGAGTCCAGATCCTAAACACAGAGTCCAGATCCTAAACACAGAGTCCCGATTCTCAACACAGAGTCCAGAACCCAAACACAGAGTCCAGATCCCAAACACAGAGTCCAGACCCTAAACACGGACTCCAGATCCTAAACACAGAGTCCAGATCCTAAACAGAGATTCCAGATCCCAAACACAGAGTCCAGACCCTAAACACAGAGTCCAGATCCTAAACACAGAGTGCAGATCCCAAACACAGTCTCCAGATCCTAAACACAAGTCCAGACCCTAAACACAGAGTCCAGACCCTAAGCACAGAGTCCTGATGCTAAACACAGAGTCCAGATCCTAAACACAGAGTCCAGATACTAAACACAGACTCCAGATCATAAACACAGAGTCCAGATCCCAAACACAGATTCCAGATCGCAAACACAGAGTCCAGATCCTAAACACAGAGTCCAGATCCCAAACACAGTCTCCAGATCAAAAACACAAAGTCCAGACCCTAAACACAGAGTCCAGATCCCAAACACAGTCTCCAGATCAAAAACACAAAGTCCAGACCCTAAACACAGTGTCCAGATCCTAAACACAGAGTCCAGATACTAAACACAGAGTCCAGATCCCAAACACAGAGTCCAGATCATAAACACAGAGTCCAGATCCCAAACACAGATTCCAGATCCCAAACACAGAGTCCAGATCCTAAACAAAGAGTCCAGATCCCAAACACAGAGTCCAGATCCCAAACACTGAATCCAGACCCTGAACACAGAGTCCAGACCCTAAACACAGAGTCCTGATCCTAAACACAGAGTCCAGATCATAAACACAGAGTCCAGGTCCTAAACACAGAGTCCAGATCCTAAACACAGAGTCCAGACCCTAAACACAGAGTCCAGATCCTGAACACAGAGTCCAGAACCTAAACACAGAGTGCAGACCCTAAACACAGAGTCCTCATCCTAAACACAGAGTGCAGACCCTAAACACAGAGTCCTCATACTTAACACGGAGTCCAGACCCTAAACACAGAGTCCAGATCCTAAACACTGAGTCCAGACCGTAAACACAGAGTCCAGACCCAAACACAGATTCCAGATCCTAAACACAGAGTCCATACCCTAAACACAGAGTCCAGACCCTAAACATAGAGTCCAGAACCTGAACACAGAGTCCAGACCCTAAACACAGATTCCAGATCCTAAACACAGAGTCCAGACCCTAAACACAGAGTCCAGACCCTAAACACAGAGTCCAGACCCAAACACAGATTCCAGATCCTAAACACAGAGTCCAGACCCTAAACACAGAGTCCAGACCCTAAACACAGAGTCCAGACCCTAAACACAGAGTCCAGAACCTGAACACAGAGTCTAGACCCTTAACACAGAGTGCAGACCCTAAACACAGAGTCCTCATCCTAAACACAGAGTCCAGATCCTAAACACAGTGTCCAGATCCCAAACACAGTCTCCAGATGCTAAACACAAAGTCCAGACCCGTAACACAAAGTCCAGACCCTAAACACAGAGTCCTGATCATAAACACAGAATCCAGATCCTAAACACAGAGTCCAGATACTAAACACAGAGTCCAGATCATAAACACAGAGTCCACATCCCAAACACAGAGTCCAGATCCCAAACACAGAGTCCAGATCCTAAACAAAGAGTCGAGATCCCAAACACAGAGTCCAGATCCCAAACACAGAGACCAGATCCAAAACACAGAGTCCAGACCCTGAACACAGAGTCCAGACCCTAAACACAGAGTCCTGATCCTAAACACAGAGTCCAGATCCTAAACACAGAGTCCAGATCATAAACACAGAGTCCAGGTCCTAAACACAGAGTCCAGATCCTAAACACGGAGTCCAGATCCCAAAAACAGAGTCCAGATCCCAAAAACAGAGTCCAAATCCTAAACACAGAGTCCCGATTCTAAACACAGAGTCCAGAACCCAAACACAGAGTCCAGATCCCAAACACAGAGTCCAGACCCCAAACACGGACTGCAGATCCTAAACACAGAGTCCAGATCCTAAACAGAGAGTCCAGACCCTAAACACAGAGTCCAGAACCCAAACACAGAGTCCAGATCCCAAACACAGAGTCCAGACCCCAAACACGGAGTCCAGATCCTAAACACAGAGTCCAGATCCCAAACACAGAGTCCAGATACTAAACACAGTGTCCAGAACCTGAACACAGAGTCCAGATCACAAACACAGAGTCCAGATCCCAAACACAGAGTCCAGATCCCAAACACAGTGTCCAGACCCTAAACACTGTTTCCAGACCCTAAACACTGTGTCCAGACCCTAAACACAGAGTCCAGAAACTAAACAAGGAGTCCAGACCCTAAACACAGAGTCCAGACCCTAAACACAGAGTCCAGACCCTAAACACAGAGTCCAGATCCTAAACACAGAGTCCAGACCCTAAACACAGAGTCCAGATCCCAAACACAGAGTCCAGATCCCAAACACAGAGTCCAGACCCTAAACACAGAGTCCAGACCCTAAACACAGAGTCCAGATCCTGAACACAGAGTCTAGAACCTAAACACAGCTTGCAGACCCTAAACACAGAGTCCTCATCCTAAACACAGAATGCAGACCCTAAACACAGAGTTCTCATCCTAAACACGGAGTCCAGACCCTAAACACAGAGTCCAGATCCTAAACACAGAGTCCAGACACTAAACACAGAGTCCAGACCCAAACACGGATTCCAGATCCTAAACACAGAGTACAGACCCTAAACACAGAGTCCAGACCCTAAACACAGAGTCCAGAACCTGAACACAGAGTCCAGACCCTAAACACAGAGTCCAGATCCTAAACACAGAGTCCAGATCCTAAACACAGAGTCCCGATTCTCAACACAGAGTCCAGAACCCAAACACAGAGTCCAGATCCCAAACACAGAGTCCAGACCCTAAACACGGACTCCAGATCCTAAACACAGAGTCCAGATCCTAAACAGAGATTCCAGATCCCAAACACAGAGTCCAGACCCTAAACACAGAGTCCAGATCCTAAACACAGAGTGCAGATCCCAAACACAGTCTCCAGATCCTAAACACAAGTCCAGACCCTAAACACAGAGTCCAGACCCTAAGCACAGAGTCCTGATGCTAAACACAGAGTCCAGATCCTAAACACAGAGTCCAGATACTAAACACAGACTCCAGATCATAAACACAGAGTCCAGATCCCAAACACAGATTCCAGATCGCAAACACAGAGTCCAGATCCTAAACAAAGAGTCCAGATCCCAAACACAGAGTCCAGATCCTAAACACTGAGTCCAGACCCTGAACACAGAGTCCAGACCCTAAACACAGAGTCCTGATCCTAAACACAGAGTCCAGATCCTAAACACAGAGTCCAGATCATAAACACAGAGTCCAGGTCCCAAACACAGAGTCCAGATCCTAAACACAGAGTCCAGATCCTAAACACAGAGTCCCGATTCTAAACACAGAGTCCAGATCCTAAACAGAGAGTCCAGATCCCAAACACAGAGTCCAGATCCTAAACACAGAGTCCAGAACCTGAACACAGAGTCCAGACCCTAAACACAGAGTGCAGACCCTAAACACAGGGTCCTGATCCTAAACACAGAATCCAGATCCTAAACACAGAGACCAGATACTAAACACAGAGTCCAGATCATAAACACAGAGTCCAGATCCCAAACACAGAGTCCAGATCCCAAACACAGAGTCCAGATCCTAAACAAAGAGTCGAGATCCCAAACACAGAGTCCAGATCCCAAACACAGAGTCCAGATCCCAAACACAGAGTCCAGATCCAAAACACAGAGTCCAGACCCTGAACACAGAGTCCAGACCCTAAACACAGAGTCCTGATCCTAAACACAGAGTCCAGATCATAAACACAGAGTCCAGAACATAAACACAGAGTCCAGGTCCTAAACACAGAGTCCAGATCCTAAACACGGAGTCCAGATCCCAAACACAGAGTCCAGTCACAAATACAGGGTCCAGATCATAAACACAGAGTCCCGATTCTAAACACAGAGTCCAGAACCCAAACAAAGAGTCCAGATCCCAAACACAGTGTCCAGACCCTAAACACGGACTCCAGATCCTAAACACAGAGTCCAGATCCTAAACAGAGAGTCCAGATCCCAAACACAGAGTCCAGATCCGAAGCACAGAGTCCAGAACCTAAACACAGAGTCCAGATCACAAACACAGAGTCCAGATCCTAAACACAGAGTCCAGATCCCAAACACAGAGTCCAGACCCTAAACACGGACTCCAGATCCTAAACACAGAGTCCAGATCCTAAACACAGAGTCCAGATCCAAAACACAGAGTCCAGACCCTAAACACTGTTTCCAGACACTAAACACAGAGTCCAGAACCCAAACACAGAGTCCAGACCCTAAACACAGAGTCCAGACCATAAACACATAGTCCAGACCCTAAACACAGAGTCCAGACCCTAAACACAGTGTCCAGATCCTGAACACAGAGTCCAGAACCTAAACACAGAGTGCAGACCCTAAACACAGAGTCCTCATCCTAAACACAGAGTGCAGAAACTAAACACAGAGTCCTCATCCTAAACACGGAGTCCAGACCCTAAACACAGAGTCCAGATCCTAAACACAGAGTCCAGACCCTAAACACAGAGTCCAGACCCAAACACAGATTCCAGATCCTAAACACAGAGTCCAGACCCTAAACACAGAGTCCAGACCCTAAACATAGAGTCCAGAACCTGAACACAGAGTCCAGACCCTAAACACAGAGTGCAGACCCTAAACACTGAGTCCAGACCAGAAACACAGAGTCCAGATCCTAAACACAGAGTCCAGATCCTGAACACAGAGTCCAGACCCTAAACACAGAGTCCAGATCCCAAACACAGATTCCAGATCCCAAACACAGAGTCCAGACCCTAAACACAGATTCCACACCCTAAACATAGAGTCCAGAACCTAAACACAGAGTCCAGACCCTAAACACAGAGTCCAGATCCTGAACACAGAGTCCAGAACCTAAACACAGAGTGCAGACCCAAAACACAGAGTCCTCATCCTAAACACAGAGTGCCGACCATAAACACAGAGTCCTCATCCTAAACACGGAGTCCAGACCCTAAACACAGAGTCCAGATCCTAAACACAGAGTCCAGACCCTAAACACAGAGGCCAGACCCAAACACAGAGTCCAGATCCTAAACACAGAGTCCTCATCCTAAACACAGAGTCCAGATCCTAAACACAGAGTCCAGATCCTAAACACAGAGTCCAGACCAGAAACACAGAGTCCAGATCCTAAACACAGAGTCCAGATCCTGAACACAGAGTCCAGACCCTAAACACAGAGTCCAGATCCCAAACACAGATTCCAGATCCCAAACACAGAGTCCCGACCCTAAACACAGATTCCACACCCTAAACACAGAGTCCAGAACCTAAACACAGAGTGCAGACCCTAAACACAGAGTCCTCATCCTAAACACAGAGTGCCGACCCTAAACACAGAGTCCTCATCCTAAACACGGAGT
Source organism: Isurus oxyrinchus (assembly GCA_026770705.1). Classification (NCBI taxonomy): domain Eukaryota; kingdom Metazoa; phylum Chordata; class Chondrichthyes; order Lamniformes; family Lamnidae; genus Isurus; species Isurus oxyrinchus. Next base: position 507,082 of record JANJGN010000309.1, on the reverse strand, counting down.
CCAGACCCTAAACACAGAGTCCAGATCCTAAACACAGAGTCCAGACCCTAAACACAGAGTCCAGACCCAAACACAGATTCCAGATCCTAAACACAGAGTCCAGACCCTAAACACAGAGTCCAGACCCTAAACACAGAGTCCAGACACTAAACACAGAGTCCAGACCCTAAACACAGAGTCCAGACCCTAAACACAGAGTCCAGATCCTAAACACAGAGTCCTCATCCTAAACACGGAGTCCAGACCCTAAACACAGAGTCCAGATCCTAAACACAGAGTCCAGACCCTAAACACAGAGTCCAGACCCAAACACAGATTCCAGATCCTAAACACAGAGTCCAGACCCTAAACACAGAGTCCAGACACTAAACACAGAGTCCAGACCCTAAACACTGTGTCCAGACCCTAAACACAGAGTCCAGAACCTGAACACAGAGTCCAGACCCTGAACACAGAGTCCAGACCCTGAACACAGAGTCCAGACCCTAAACACAGAGTCCAGACCCTAAACACAGAGTCCAGATCCTGAACACAGTGTCCAGACCCTAAACACAGAGTCCAGATCCTAAACAAAGAGTCCAGATCCTGAACACAGAGTCCAGAGCATAAACACAGCGTGCAGATCCTAAACACAGAGACCTCATCCTAAGCACAGAGTGCAGACCCTAAACACAGAGTCCAGACCCTAAACACAGAGTCCAGACCCTAAACACAGAGTCCAGATCCTAAAAACAGAGTCCAGATCATAAACACAGAGTGCAGATCCCGAACACAGAGACCAGATCCCAAACACAGAGACCAGATCCAACACACGGAGTCCAGATCCTAAACACAGAGTCCAGATCCCGAACACAGAGACCAGATCCCAAACACAGAGACCAGATCCAACACACGGAGTCCAGATTCTAAACACAGAGTCCAGACCGTAAACACTGTGTCCAGACCCTAAACACAGAGTCCAGTCCCTAAACACAGAGTCCAGACCCTAAACACAGAGTCCAGATCCCAAAAACAGAGTCCAGATCCCAAACACAGAGTCCAGAACCTAAACACAGAGTCCAGATCCTAAACACAGAGTCCAGATCCCAAAAACAGAGTCCAGATCCCAAACACAGAGTCCAGAACATAAACACAGAGTCCAGATCCTAAACACAGAGTCCAGATCCCAAACACAGAGTCCAGATCATAAACACAGAGTCCAGATCCTAAACACAGAGTCCAGATCCCAAGCACAGAGTCCAGATCCCAAACACAGAGGCCAGAACCCAAACACAGAGTCCAGATCCCAAACACAGATTCCAGATCCCAAACACAGAGTCCAGACCCTAAACACAGATTCCACACCCTAAACACAGAGTCCAGAACATAAACACAGAGTCCAGACCCTAAACACAGAGTCCTCATCCTAAACACAGAGTGCCGACCCTAAACACAGAGTCCTCATCCTAAACACGGAGTCCAGACACTAAACACAGAGTCCAGATCCTAAACACAGAGTCCAGACCCTAAACACAGAGTCCAGACCAAAACACAGATTCCAGATCCTAAACACAGAGTCCAGACCCTAAACACAGAGTCCAGATCCTGAACACAGAGTCCTCATCCTAAACACAGAGTGCCGACCCTAAACACAGAGTCCTCATCCTAAACACGGAGTCCAGACACTAAACACAGAGTCCAGATCCTAAACACAGAGTCCAGACCCTAAACACAGAGTCCAGACCAAAACACAGATTCCAGATCCTAAACACAGAGTCCAGACCCTAAACACAGAGTCCAGACCCTAAACACAGAGTCCAGACCCTAAACACAGAGTCCAGATCCTAAACACAGAGTCCAGACACTAAACACAGAGTCCAGACCCTAAACACTGTGTCCAGACCCTAAACACAGCGTCCAGACACTAAACACAGAGTCCAGACCCTGAACACAGAGTCCAGATCCTGAACACAGAGTCCAGACCCTAAACACAGAGTGCAGATCCTAAACACAGAGACCTCATCCTAAGCACAGAGTGCAGACCCTAAACACAGAGTCCTCATCCTAAACACAGATTCCAGACCCTAAACACAGAGTCCAGATCCTAAACACAGAGTCCAGACCCTGAACACAGAGTCCAGAGCATAAACACAGCGTGCAGACCCTAAACACAGAGTCCAGATCCGAAACACAGAGTCTAGATCATAAACACAGAGTCCAGATCCCAAACACAGAGTCCAGATCCTATACACAGAGTCCAGATCCCGAACACAGAGACCAGATCCCAAACACAGAGACCAGATCCAACACACGGAGTCCAGATCCTAAACACAGAGTCCAGATCCCGAACACAGAGACAAGATCCCAAACACAGAGACCAGATCCAACACACGGAGTCCAGATCCTAAACACAGAGTCCAGACCGTAAACACTGTGTCCAGACCCTAAACACAGAGTCCAGATCCTAAACACAGAGTCCAGATCACAAACACAGATTTCAGAACCCAAACACAGAGTCCAGATCCTAAACACAGAGTCCAGATCCCAAACACAGAGTCCAGATCCTAAACACAGAGTCCAGATCCCAAACACAGTGTCCAGATCCTAAACACAGTGTCCAGATCCTAAACACTGAGTCCAGATCCCAAACACAGAGTCCAGATCCCAAACACAGAGTCCAGATCCTAAACGCAGAGTCCAGATCCTAAACACAGAGTCCAGATCCCAAACACAGAGTCCAGAACCCAAACACAGAGTCCAGATCCCAAACACAGAGTCCAGACCCTAAACACGGACTCCAGATCCTAAACACAGAGTCCAGATCCTAAACACAGAGTCCAGATCCCAAACACAGAGTCCAGATCCTAAACACAGAGTCCAGACCCTAAAAACTGAGTCCAGATCATAAACACAGATTCCAGATCCTAAACACAGAGTCCAGAACCCAAACACAGAGTCTAGACCCTAAAGGCAGAGTCCAGACCCTAAACACAGAGTCCAGACCCTAAATACGGACTCCAGATACTAAACACAGAGTCCAGATCCGAAACACAGAGTCCAGATAATAAACACAGAGTCCAGATCCCAAACACAGAGTCCAGATCCCAAACACAGAGTCCAGATCCCAAACACAGAGTCCAGATCCCAAACACCGAGTCCAGATCCCAAACACAGAGTCCAGATCCTAAACACAGAGTCCAGATCCCGAACACAGAGACCAGATGCCAAACACAGAGACCAGATCCTAAACACAGAGTCCAGATCCTAAACACAGAGTCCAGACCCTAAACACTGTGTCCAGACCCTAAACACAGAGTCCAGACCCTAAACACTGTGTACAGACCCTAAACACAGAGTCCAGAAACTAAACACAGAGTCCAGGCCCCAAACACAGAGTCCAGACCCTAAACACAGAGTCCAGAGCCTAAACACAGAGTCCAGAGCCTAAACACAGAGTGCAGACCCTCAACACAGAGTGCTGACCCTAAACACAGAGTCCATATCCTAAACACAGAGTCCAGATCCCAAACACAGAGTCCAGATCCCGAACACAGAGACCAGATCCCAAACACAGAGACCAGATCCAACACACAGACTCCAGATGCTAAACACAGCGTCCAGATCCCAAACACAGAGTCCAGACCCTAAACACAGAGTCCAGACCCTAAACACTGTGTCCAGACCCTAAACACAGCGTCCAGACCCTAAACACAGAGTCCAGAACCTGAACACAGAGTCCACACCCTAAACACAGAGTCCAGATCCTAAACAAAGAGTCCAGATCCTGAACACAGAGTCCAGAACCTAAAAACAGAGTGCAGATCCTAAACACAGAGACCTCATCCTAAGCACAGAGTGCAGACCCTAAACACAGAGACCTCATCCTAAGCACAGAGTGCAGACCCTAAACACAGAGTCCTCATCCTAAACACAGATTCCAGACCCTAAACACAGCGTGCAGACCCTAAACACAGAGTCCAGATCCTAAACACGGAGTCCAGATCCGAAACACAGAGTCCAGATCATAAACACAGAGTCCAGATCCCAAACACAGAGTCCAGATCCTAAACACGGAGTCCAGACCCTAAACACAGAGTCCAGATCCTGAACACAGAGTCCAGACCCTAAACACAGAGTCCAGATCCTAAACACAGAGTCCAGATCCTGAACACAGAGTCCAGACCCTAAACACAGAGTCCAGATCCCAAACACAGATTCCAGATCCCAAACACAGAGTCCAGACCCTAAACACAGATTCCACACCCTAAACACAGAGTCCAGACCCTAAACACAGAGTCCAGAACCTAAACACAGAGTCCAGACCCTAAACACAGAGTCCAGATCCTGAACACAGAGTCCAGATCCTAAACACAGAGTCCAGAACCTAAACACAGAGTCCAGACCCTAAACACAGAGTCCAGCCCCTAAACACAGAGTCCTCATCCTAAACACAGAGTGCCGACCCTAAACACAGAGTCCTCATCCTAAACACAGAGTGCAGACCCTAAACACAGAGTCCTCATCCTAAACACAGAGTGCCGACCCTAAACACAGAGTCCTCATCCTAAACACGGAGTCCAGACCCTCAACACAGAGTCCAGACCCTAAACACAGAGTCCAGATCCTAAACACAGAGTCCAGACACAAAACACAGAGTCCAGACCCTAAACACAGAGTCCAGATCCTAAACATAGAGTCCAGATCCTGAACACAAAGTCCAGACACAAAACACAGAGTGCAGACCCTAAACACTGTGTCCAGACCCTAAACACAGCGTCCAGACCCTAAACACAGAGTCCAGACCCTGAACACAGAGTCCAGAACCTGAACACAGAGTCCAGACCCTAAACACTGAGTCCAGACCCTAAACACAGAGTCCAGATCCTGAACACAAAGTCCAGAACCTAAAAACAGAGTCCTGATCCTAAACACAGAGACCTCATCCTAAGCACAGAGTGCAGACCCTAAACACAGAGTCCTCATCCTAAACACAGATTCCAGACCCTAAACACAGAGTCCAGACCCTAACCACAGAGTCCAGATCCGAAACACAGAGTCCAGATCATAAACACAGAGTCCAGATCCCAAACACAGAGTCCAGATCCTAAACACAGAGTCCAGATCCCGAACACAGAGACCAGATCCCAAACACAGAGACCAGATCCAACACACGGAGTCCAGATCCTAAACACAGAGTCCAGATCCCGAACACAGAGACCAGATCCCAAACACAGAGACCAGATCCAACACACGGGGTCCAGATCCTAAACACAGAGTCCAGACCGTAAACACTGTGTCCAGACCCTAAACACAGAGTCCAGACCCTAAACACAGAGTCCAGACCCTAAACACAGAGTCCAGAGACTAAACACAGAGTCCAGACCCTAAACACAGAGTCCAGACCCTAAACACAGAGTGCAGATCCTAAACACAGAGTCCAGATCCCAAAAACAGAGTCCAGATCCCAAACACAGAGTCCAGAACCTAAACACAGAGTCCAGATCCTAAACACAGAGTCCAGAACCTAAACACAGAGTCCAGATCCCAAAAACAGAGTCCAGATCCCAAACAAAGAGTCCAGAACATAAACACAGAGTCCAGATCCTAAACACAGAGTCCAGATCCCAAACACAGAGTCCAGATCCTAAACACAGAGTCCAGATCCTAAACACAGAGTCCAGATCCCAAGCACAGAGTCCAGATCCCAAACACAGTGTCCAGACCCTAAACACGGACTCCAGATCCTAAACACAGAGTCCAGATCCTAAACACAGAGTCCAGATCCCAAACACAGAGTCCAGACCCTAAACGCAGTGTCCAGACCCAAAACACTGTGTCCAGACCCTAAACCCAGAGTCCAGACCCGAAACACAGAATCCAGACCCTAAACACAGAATCCAGACCCTAAACACAGAGTGCATACCCTAAACACAGAGTCCAGATCCTAAACACAGAGTCAGATCGTAAACACAGAGTCCAGATCCCAAACACGGAGTCCATATGCTAAACACAGAGTCCAGTTCCCGAACACAGAGACCAGATCCCAAACACAGAGTGCAGACCCTAAACACTGTGTCCAGACCCTAAACTTAGATTACAGACCCGAAACACAGAGTCCAGACCCTAAACACAGAATCCAGAGCCTAAACACAGAGTGCAGACCCTAAACACAGAGTCCAGACCCTAAACACAGAGTGCAGACCCTAAACACAGAGTCCAGATCCTAAACACAGAGTCCAGATCCTAAACACAGAGACCAGATCATAAACACAGAGTCCAGATCCCAAACACAGAGTCCAGATCCCAAACACAGAGTCCAGATCCCAAACACGGAGTCCATATCCTAAACACAGAGTCCAGATCCCGAATACAGAGTCCAGACCCTAAACACAGTGTCCAGACCCTATACACATAGTCCAGACCCTAAACACAGTGTCCAGAACCTGAACACAGAGTCTAGACCCTAAACACAGAGTGCAGACCCTAAGCACAGAGTCCTCATCCTATACACAGAGTCCAGATCCCAAAAACAGTGTCCAGATCCTAAACACAGAGTCCAGACCCTAAACACAGAGTCCAAACCCTAAACACAGAGTCCTGATCCTAAACACAGAATCCAGATCCGAAACACAGAGTTCAGATCCAAACACAGAGTCCAGATCCTAAACACAGAGTCCAGATCCTAAACACAGAGTCCAGATCACAAACACAGATTCCAGAACCCAAACACAGAGTCCAGATCCTAAACACAGAGTCCAGATCCCAAACACAGAGTCCAGATCCTAAACACAGAGTCCAGATCCCAAACACAGAGTCCAGATCCTAAACACAGTGTCCAGATCCTAAACACTGAGTCCAGATCCCAAACACAGAGTCCAGATCCCAAACACAGAGTCCAGATCCTAAACACAGAGTCCAGATCCTAAACACAGAGTCCAGATCCCAAACACAGAGTCCAGAACCCAAACACAGAGTCCAGATCCCAAACACAGAGTCCAGACCCTAAACACGGACTCCAGATCCTAACCACAGAGTCCAGATCCTAAACACAGAGTCCAGATCCCAAACACAGAGTCCAGATCCTAAACACAGAGTCCAGACCCTAAAAACTGAGTCCAGATCATAAACACAGATTCCAGATCCTAAACACAGAGTCCAGAACCCAAACACAGAGTCTAGACCCTAAAGGCAGAGTCCAGACCCTAAACACAGAGTCCAGACCCTAAATACGGACGCCAGATCCTAAACACAGAGTCCAGATCCGAAACGCAGAGTCCAGATAATAAACACAGAGTCCAGATCCCAAACACAGAGTCCAGATCCCAAACACAGAGTCCACATCCCAAACACAGAGTCCAGTTCCCAAACACCGAGTCCAGATCCCAAACACAGAGTCCAGATCCTAAACACAGAGTCCAGATCCCGAACACAGAGAACAGATGCCAAACACAGAGACCAGATCCTAAACACAGAGTCCAGATCCTAAACACAGAGTCCAGACCCTAAACACTGTGTCCAGACCCTAAACACAGAGTCCAGACCCTAAACACTGTGTCCAGACCCTAAACACAGAGTCCAGAAACTAAACACAGAGTCCAGGCCCCAAACACAGAGTCCAGACCCTAAACACAGAGTCCAGAGCCTAAACACAGAGTCCAGAGCCTAAACACAGAGTGCAGACCCTCAACACAGAGTGCTGACCCTAAACACAGAGTCCATATCCTAAACACAGAGTCCAGATCCCAAACACAGAGTCCAGATCCCGAACACAGAGACCAGATCCCAAACACAGAGACCAGATCCAACACACAGACTCCAGATGCTAAACACAGCGTCCAGATCCCAAACACAGAGTCCAGACCCTAGACACAGAGTCCAGACCCTAAACACTGTGTCCAGACCCTAAACACAGCGTCCAGACCCTAAACACAGAGTCCAGACCCTGAACACAGAGTCCAGAACCTGAACACAGAGTCCAGACCCTAAACACTGAGTCCAGACCCTAAACACAGAGTCCAGATCCTAAACAAAGAGTCCAGATCCTGAACACAGAGTCCAGAACCTAAAAACAGAGTGCAGACCCTAAGCACAGAGTCCTCATCCTAAACACAGAGTGCAGACCCTAAACACAGAGTCCTCATCCTAAACACAGAGTCCAGATCCTAAACACAGATTCCAGACCCTAAACACAGAGTCCAGACCCTAACCACAGAGTCCAGATCCAAACACAGAGTCCAGATCCTAAACACGGAGTCCAGATCCGAAACACAGAGTCCAGAGCATAAACACAGAGTCCAGATCCTAAACACGGAGTCCAGATCCTAAACACGGAGTCCAGATCCGAAACACAGAGTCCAGATCATAAACACAGAGTCCAGATCCCAAACACAGAGTCCAGATCCTAAACACGGAGTCCAGACCCTAAACACTGTGTCCAGACCCTAAACACAGAGTCCAGACCGTAAACACTGTGTCCAGACCCTAAACACAGAGTCCAGACCGTAAACACTGTGTCCAGACCCTAAACACAGAGTCCAGACCGTAAACACTGTGTCCAGACCCTAAACACAGAGTCCAGACCCTAAACACAGCGTCCAGACCCTAAACACAGAGTCCAGATCCTAAACACAGAGTCCAGAACCTAAACACAGAGTCCAGATCCCAAAAACAGAGTCCAGATCCCAAACACAGAGTCCAGAACATAAACACGGAGTCCAGATCCTAAACACAGAGTCCAGATCCCAAACACAGAGTCCACATCCTAAACACAGAGTCCAGATCCTAAACACAGAGTCCAGATCCCAAGCACAGAGTCCAGATCCCAAACACAGAGGCCAGAACCCAAACACAGAGTCCAGACCCTAAACGCAGTGTCCAGACCCAAAACACAGAGTCCAGACCCTAAACACTGTGTCCAGACCCTAAACCCAGAGTCCAGACCCGAAACACAGAATCCAGAGCATAAACACAGAGTCAGATCGTAAACACAGAGTCCAGATTTCCAAACACAGAGTCCAGATCCCAAACACGGAGTCCATATGCTAAACACAGAGTCCAGTTCCCGAACACAGAGACCAGATCCCAAATACAGAGTGCAGACCCTAAACACTGTGTCCAGACCCGAAACTTAGATTACAGACCCGAAACACAGAGTCCAGACCCTAAACACAGAATCCAGAGCCTAAACACAGAGTGCAGACCCTAAACACAGAGTCCAGACCCTAAACACAGAGTGCAGACCCTAAACACAGAGTCCAGATCCTAAACACAGAGTCCAGACCCTAAACACAGAGTCCAGATCCCAAACACAGAGTCCAGATCCTAAACACAGAGTCCAGATCCTAAACACAGAGACCAGATCATAAACACAGAGTCCAGATCCCAAACACAGAGTCCAGATCCCAAACACAGAGTCCAGATCCCAAACACGGAGTCCATATCCTAAACACAGAGTCCAGATCCCGAACACAGAGTCCAGAACCTGAACACAGAGTCTAGACCCTAAGCACAGAGTCCTCATCCTATACACAGAGTCCAGATCCCAAAAACAGTGTCCAGATCCTAAACACAGAGTCCAGACCCTAAACACAGAGTCCAAACCCTAAACACAGAGTAATGATCCTAAACACAGAATCCAGATCCGAAACACAGAGTTCAGATCCTAAAAACAGAGTCCAGATCCTAAACACAGAGTCCAGATCCTAAACACAGAGTCCAGATCACAAACACAGATTCCAGAACCCAAACACAGAGTCCAGATCCTAAACACAGAGTCCAGATCCCAAACACAGAGTCCAGATCCTAAACACAGAGTCCAGATCCCAAACACAGAGTCCAGATCCTAAACACAGAGTCCAGATCCTAAACACTGAGTCCAGACCCTAAACACTGTGTCCAGACCCTAAACACAGAGTCCAGACCGTAAACACTGTGTCCAGACCCTAAACACAGAGTCCAGACCCTAAACACAGAGTCCAGACCCTAAACACAGAGTCCAGAGACTAAACACAGAGTGCAGATCCTAAACACAGAGTCCAGAACCTAAACACAGAGTCCAGATCCTAAACAGAGTCCTCATCCTAAACACAGAGTCCAGACCCTAAACACAGAGTCCAGATCCTAAACAGAGTCCTCATCCTAAACACAGAGTCCAGAACCTAAACACAGAGTCCAGATCCCAAAAACAGAGTCCAGATCCCAAACACAGAGTCCAGATCATAAACACAGAGTCCAGATCCCAAACACAGAGTCCAGATCCTAAACACAAAGTCTAGATCCTAAACACAGAGTCCAGATCCCAAGCACAGAGTCCAGATCCCAAACACAGAGGCCAGATCCCAAACACAGTGTCCAGACCATAAACACGGACTCCAGATCCTAAACACAGAGTCCAGATCCTAAACACAGAGTCCAGATCCCAAACACAGAGTCCAGACCCTAAACGCAGTGTCCAGACCCTAAACACAGAGTCCAGACCCTAAACACTGTGTCCAGACCCTAAACCCAGAGTCCAGACCCGAAACACAGAATCCAGACCCTAAACACAGAATCCAGAGCATAAACACAGAGTGCATACCCTAAACACAGAGTCCAGATCCTAAACACAGAGTCAGATCGTAAACACAGAGACCAGATCATAAATACAGAGTCCAGTTCCCGAACACAGAGACCAGATCCCAAACACAGAGTGCAGACCCTAAACACTGTGTCCAGACCCTAAACTTAGATTACAGACCCGAAACACAGAGTCCAGACCCTAAACACAGAATCCAGAGCCTAAACACAGAGTGCAGACCCTAAACACAGAGTCCAGACCCTAAACACAGAGTGCAGACCCTAAACACAGAGTCCAGATCCTAAACACAGAGTCCAGATCCTAAACACAGAGACCAGATCATAAACACAGAGTCCAGATCCCAAACACAGAGTCCAGATCCCAAACACAGAGTCCATATCCCAAACACGGAGTCCATATCCTAAACACAGAGTCCAGATCCCGAACACAGAGTCCAGACCCTAAACACAGTGTCCAGACCCTATACACATAGTCCAGACCCTAAACACAGTGTCCAGAACCTGGACACAGAGTCTAGACCCTAAGCACAGAGTCCTCATCCTATACACAGAGTCCAGATCCCAAAAACAGTGTCCAGATCCTAAACACAGAGTCCAGACCCTAAACACAGAGTCCAAACCCTAAACACAGAGTAATGATCCTAAACACAGAATCCAGATCCGAAACACAGAGTTCAGATCCTAAACACAGAGTGCAGATCCTAAACACAGAGTCCAGATCCTAAACACAGAGTCCAGATCCCAAACACAGATTCCAGAACCCAAACACAGAGTCCAGATCCTAAACACAGAGTCCAGATCCCAAACACAGAGTCCAGATCCTAAACACAGAGTCCAGATCCCAAACACAGAGTCCAGATCCTAAACACAGAGTCCAGATCCTAAACACTGAGTCCAGATCCCAAACACAGAGTCCATATCCCAAACACAGAGTCCAGATCCTAAACACAGAGTCCAGATTCTAAACACAGAGTCCAGATCCCAAACACAGAGTCCAGAACCCAAACACAGAGTCCAGATCCGAAACACAGAGTCCAGACCCTAAACACGGACTCCAGATCCTAAACACAGAGTCCAGATCCTAAACACAGAGTCCAGATCCCAAACACAGAGTCCAGATCCTAAACACAGAGTCCAGATCCTAGACACAGAGTCCAGAACCCAAACACAGAGTCTAGACCCTAAAGACAGAGTCCAGACCCTAAACACAGAGTCCAGACCCTAAATACGGACTCCAGATCCTAAACACTGGGTCCAGATCATAAACACAGAGTCCAGATCCTAAACACAGAGTCCAGAACCCAAACACAGAGTCTAGACCCTAAAGGCAGAGTCCAGACCCTAAACACAGAGTCCAGACCCTAAATACGGACTCCAGATGCTAATCACAGCGTCCAGACCCTAAACACAGAGTCCAGATCATAAACACAGAGTCCAGATCCTAAACACAGAGTCCAGAACCCAAACACAGAGTCTAGACCCTAAGGACAGAGTCCAGACCCTAAACACAGAGTCCAGACCCTAAATACGGACTCCAGATCCTAAACACTGAGTCCAGATCATAAACACAGAGTCCAGATCCTAAACACAGAGTCCAGAACCCAAACACAGAGTCTAGACCCTAAATACGGACTCCAGATCCTAAACACAGATTCCAGATCCGAAACACAGAGTCCAGATAATAAACACAGAGTCCAGATCCCAAACACAGAGTCCAGATCCCAAACACTGAGTCCAGATCCCAAACACAGAGTCCAGATCCCAAACACCGAGTCCAGATCCAAACACGGAGTCCATATCCTAAACACAGAGTCCAGATCCCGAACACAGAGACCAGATGCCAAACACAGAGACAGATCCTAAACACAGAGTCCAGATCCTAAACACAGAGTCCAGACCCTAAACACTGTGTCCAGACCCTAAACACAGAGTCCAGAAACTAAACACAGAGTCCAGACCCTAAACACAGAGTCCAGACCCTGAACACAGAGTCCAGAGCCTAAACACAGAGTCCAGAGCCTAAACACAGAGTGCAGACCCGCAACACAGAGTGCTGACCCTAAACACAGAGTCCATATCCTAAACACAGTGTCCAGATCCCAAATACAGAGTCCAGATCCCGAACACAGAGACCAGATCCCAAACACAGAGACCAGATCCAACACACAGACTCCAGATGCTAAACACAGCGTCCAGATCCCAAACACAGAGTCCAGACCCTAAACACAGAGTCCAGACCCTAAACACTGTGTCCAGACCCTAAACACAGAGTCCAGACCCTAAACACTGAATCCAGACCCTAAACACAGAGTCCAGATCCTAAACAAAGAGTCCAGATCCTGAACACAGAGTCCAGAACCTAAAAACAGAGTGCAGACCCTAAACACAGAGACCTCATCTTAAACACAGAGTGCAGACCCTAAACACAGAGTCCTCATCCTAAACACAGATTCCAGACCCTAAACACAGAGTCCAGACCCTAACCACAGAGTCCAGAGCATAAACACAGCGTGCAGACCCTAAACACAGAGTCCAGATCATAAACACAGAGTCCAGATCCCAAACACAGAGTCCAGATCCCAAACACAGAGTCCAGATCCCACACATAGTCCAGATCCCAAACACAGAGTCCAGATCCCAAACACAGAGTCCAGATCCCACACACAGTCCAGATCCCAAACACAGAGTCCAGATCCTAAACACAGAGTCCAGATCCCGAACACAGAGACCAGATCCCAAACACAGAGACCAGATACAAAACACGGAGTCCAGATCCTAAACACGGAGTCCAGACCCTAAACACTGTGTCCAGACCCTAAACACAGAGACCAGACCCTAAACACTGTGTCCAGACCCTAAAAACAGAGTCCAGACCCTAAACACAGAGTCCAGACCCTAAACACAGAGTCCAGAGACTAAACACAGAGTCCAGATCCCAAAAACAGAGTCCAGATCCCAAACACAGAGTCCAGAACATAAACACAGAGTCCAGATCCTAAACACAGAGTCCAGATCCCAAACACAGAGTCCAGATCCTAAACACAGAGTCCAGATCCTAAACACAGAGTCCAGATCCCAAGCACAGAGTCCAGATCCCAAACACAGAGGCCAGAATCCACACACAGAGTCCAGCTCCCAAACACAGTGTCCAGACCATAAACACGGACTCCAGATCCCAAAAACAGAGTCCAGATCCCAAACACAGAGTCCAGAACATAAACACAGTTTCCAGATCCTAAACACAGAGTCCAGATCCCAAACACAGAGTCCAGATCCTAAACACAGAGTCCAGATCCTAAACACAGAGTCCAGATCCCAAACACAGAGGCCAGAACCCAAACACAGAGTCCAGATCCCAAACACAGTGTCCAGACCATAAACACGGACTCCAGATCCTAAACACAGAGTCCAGATCCCAAACACAGAGTCCAGACCCTAAACGCAGTGTCCAGACCCTAAACACAGAGTCCAGAGCATAAACACAGAGTGCAGACCCTAATCACAGAGTCCCGACCCTAAACACAGAGTGCATACCCTAAACACAGAGTCCAGATCCCGAACACAGAGTGCATACCCTAAACACAGAGTCCACTTCCTAAACACAGAGTCAGATCGTAAACACAGAGACCAGATCATAAACACAGAGTCCAGATTTCCAAACACAGAGTCCAGATCCCAAACACGGAGTCCATATCCTAAACACAGAGTCCAGTTCCCGAACACAGAGACCAGATCCCAAAAACAGAGTGCAGACCCTAAACACTGTGTCCAGACCCTAAACTTAGATTACAGACCCGAAACACAGAGTCCAGACCCTAAACACAGAATCCAGAGCCTAAACACAGAGTGCAGACCCTAAACACAGAGTCCAGACCCTAAACACAGAGTGCAGACCCTAAACACAGAGTCCAGATCCTAAACACAGAGTCCAGATCCTAAACACAGAGACCAGATCATAAACACAGAGTCCAGATCCCAAACACAGAGTCCAGATCCCAAACACAGAGTCCAGATCCCAAACACGGAGTCCATATCCTAAACACAGAGTCCAGATCCCGAACACAGAGTGCATACCCTAAACACAGAGTCCACTTCCTAAACACAGAGTCAGATCGTAAACACAGCGACCAGATCATAAACACAGAGTCCAGATTTCCAAACACAGAGTCCAGATCCCAAACACGGAGTCCATATCCTAAACACAGAGTCCAGTTCCCGAACACAGAGACCAGATCCCAAAAACAGAGTGCAGACCCTAAACACTGTGTCCAGACCCTAAACTTAGATTACAGACCCGAAACACAGAGTCCAGACCCTAAACACAGAATCCAGAGCCTAAACACAGAGTGCAGACCCTAAACACAGAGTCCAGACCCTAAACACAGAGTGCAGACCCTAAACACAGAGTCCAGACCCTAAACACAGAGTCCAGACCCTAAACACAGAGTCCAGACCCTAAACACAGAGTCCAGAGACTAAACACAGAGTGCAGACCCTAAACACAGAGTCCAGACAATAAACACACAGTGCAGAAACTAAACACAGAGTCCAGATCCTAAACACAGAGTCCAGATCCCAAACACAGAGTCCAGATCCCAAACACAGAGTCCAGATCCCAAACACAGAGTCCAGATCCCAAACACAGACTCCAGATCCTAAACACACAGTCCAGATACCGAACACAGAGACCAGATCCCAAACACAGAGTCCTGATCCAACACACAGAGTCCAGATCCTAAACACAGAGTCCAGACCCTAAACACTGTGTCCAGACCCTAAACACAGAGTCCAGACCCTAAACACTGTTTCATACTCTAAACACAGAGTCCAGACCCAAAAAACAGAGTCCAGAGCCTGAACACAGACTCCAGATCCTGAACACAGAGTCCAGACCCTAAACACAGAGTCCAGACCCTAAACACAGAGTCCAGACCCTAAAATAGAGTCCAGATCCTAAACACAGAGTCCAGATCCTGAACACAGAGACCAGACCCTAAACACAGAGTCCAGACCCTAAACACAGAGTCCAGACCCTAAACACAGAGTCCAGACCCTAAACACTGTGTGCAGACCCTAAACACTGATTCCAGATCCCAAACACAGAGTCCAGACCCTAAACACAGAGTCCAGACCCTAAACACAGAGTCCAGACCCTAAACACAGAGTCCTCATACTAAACACAGAGTCCAGATCCTAAACACAGAGTCCAGATCCTAAACACAGAGTCCAGATCCCAAACACAGAGTCCAGATCCTAAACACAGAGTCCAGATCCTAAACACACAGTCCAGACCTAAAACACAGTGTCCAGATCCCAAACACAGAGTCCAGATACAAAACAAAGAGTCCAGACCCTATACACGGAGTCCAGATCCTAAACACAGAGTCCAGATCCCAAACACAGAGTCCAGATCCTAAACACAGAGTCCAGATCCCAAAAACAGAGTCCAGATCCCAAACACAGAGTCCAGAACCCAAACACAGAGTCCAGACCCTAAACAAGGACTCCAGATCCTAAACACAGAGTTCAGATCCTAAACACAGAGTCCAGATCCCAAACACAGAGTCCAGATCCTAAACACAGAGTCCAGACCCTAAACACAGAGTCCAGATCATAAACACAGAGTCCAGATCCTAAACACAGAGTCCAGACCCTAAACACAGAGTCCAGACCCTAAACACGGACTCCAGATCCTAAACACAGAGTCCTGATCCGAACCGCAGAGTCCAGATAACAAACACAGTGTCCAGATCCCAAACACAGAGTCCAGATCCCAAACACAGAGTGCAGATCCCAAACACAGAGTCCAGATCCCGAACACTGAGACCAGATCCCAAACACAGAGACCAGATCCAACACACAGATTCCAGATGCTAAACACAGAGTCCAGACCCTAAACACTGTGTCCAGACCCTAAACACAGAGTCCATTCCCTAAACACTGTGTCCAGACCCTAAACACAGAGTCCAGACCCTGAACACAGAGTCCAGATCCTGAACACAGTGTCCAGCCCCTAAACACTGAGTCCAGACCCTAAACACAGAGTCCAGATCCTAAACACAGACTCCAGATCCTGAACACAGTGTCCAGACCCTAAACACAGATTCCACACCCTAAACACAGAGTCCAGATCCTAAACACAGAGTCCAGACCCTAAACACAGAGTCCAGACCCTAAACACAGAGTCCAGATCCTGAACACAGAGTCCAGAACCTAAAAACAGAGTGCAGACCCTAAACACAGAGTCCAGATCCTGAACACAGAGTCCAGATCCTAAACACTGAGTCCAGACCCTAAACACAGAGTCCAGATCCTGAACACAGAGTCCAGATCCTAAACACTGAGTCCAGACCCTAAACACAGAGTCCAGATCCTGAACACAGAGTCCAGATCCTAAACACTGAGTCCAGATCCCAAACACAGAGTCCAGATCCTAAACACAGAGTCCAGATCCTAAACACTGAGTCCAGACCCTAAACACAGAGTCCAGATCCTGAACACAGAGTCCAGATCCTAAACACTGAGTCCAGACCCTAAACACAGAGTCCAGATCCTGAACACAGAGTCCAGATCCTAAACACAGAGTCCAGATCCTAAACACAGACTCCAGATCCTGAACACAGTGTCCAGACCCCAAACACAGAGTCCAGACCCTAAACACAGAGTCCAGATCCTAAACACAGAGTCCAGACCCTAAACACAGATTCCAGACCCTAAACACAGAGTCCAGACCCTAAACACAGAGTCCAGACCCTAAACACAGTGTCCAGAACCTGAACACAGAGTCTAGACCCTAAACACAGAGTCCTCATCCTATACACAGAGTCCAGATCCCAAAAACAGTGTCCAGATCCTAAACACAGAGTCCAGACCCTAAACACAGAGTCCAAACCCTAAACACAGAGTAATGATCCTAAACACAGAATCCAGATCCGAAACACAGAGTTCAGATCCTAAACACAGAGTCCAGATCCTAAACACAGAGTCCAGATCCTAAACACAGAGTCCAGATCCAAAACACAGATTCCAGAACCCAAACACAGAGTCCAGATCCTAAACACAGAGTCCAGATCCCAAACACAGAGTCCAGATCCTAAACACAGAGTCCAGATCCCAAACACAGAGTTCAGATCCTAAACACAGAGTCCAGATCCTAAACACTGAGTCCAGATCCCAAACACAGAGTCCAGATCCCAAACACAGAGTACAGATCCTAAACACAGAGTCCAGATCCCAAACACAGAGTCCAGATCCCAAACACAGAGTCCAGAACCCAAACACAGAGTCCAGATCCCAAACACAGAGTCCAGACCCTAAACACGGACTCCAGATCCTAAACACAGAGTCCAGATCCTAAACACAGAGTCCAGATCCCAAACACAGAGTCCAGATCCTAAACACAGAGTCCAGACCCTAAACACATAGTCCAGATCATAAACACAGAGTCCAGATCCTAAACACAGAGTCCAGAACCCAAACACAGAGTCTAGACCCTAAAGACAGAGTCCAGACCCTAAACACAGAGTCCAGACCCTAAATACGGACTCCAGATCCTAAACACAGAGTCCAGATCCGAAACGCCGAGTCCAGATAATAAACACAGAGTCCAGATCCCAAACACAGAGTCCAGATCCCAAACACAGAGTCCAGATCCCAAACACCGAGTCCAGATCCCAAACACCGAGTCCAGATCCTAAACATGGGGTCCTGATCCCAAACACAGAGTCCAGATCCCGAACACAGAGACCAGATCACAAACACAGAGACCAGATCCAACACACAGACTCCAGATGCTATACACAGCGTCCAGATCCCAAACACAGAGTCCAGACCCTAAACACAGAGTCCAGAACCTAAACACAGATTCCAGATCCTAAAAAGAGAGTCCAGATCCCAAACACAGAGTCCAGATCATAAACACAGAGTCCAGATCCTAAACACAGAGTCCAGATCCCAAACACAGAGTCCAGATCCCAAACACAGCGTCCAGACCCTAAACACAGAGTCCAGACCCTGAACACAGAGTCCAGATCCTGAACACAGTGTCCAGACCCTAAACACAGATTCCACACCCTAAACACAGAGTCCAGATCCTAAACACAGAGTCCAGACCCTAAACACAGAGTCCAGACCCTAAACACAGAGTCCAGATCCTGAACACAGAGTCCAGAACCTAAAAACAGAGTGCAGACCCTAAACACAGAGTCCTCATCCTAAACACAGAGTGCAGACCCTAAACACAGAGTCCTCATCCTAAACACAGAGTGCAGACCCTAAACACAGAGTCCTCATCCTAAGCACAGAGTGCAGACCCTAAACACAGAGTCCTCATCCTAAACACAGAGTCCAGACCCTAAACACAGATTCCAGTCCCTAAACACAGAGTCCAGACCCTAACCACAGAGTCCAGAGCATAAACACAGCGTGCAGACCCTAAACACAGAGTCCAGATCCTAAACACTGAGTCCAGACCCTAAACACAGAGACCAGATCCCAAACACAGTGTCCAGACCCCAAACACAGAGTCCAGACCCTAAACACAGATTCCACACCCTAAACACAGAGTCCAGATCCTAAACACAGAGTCCAGACCCTAAACACAGAGTCCAGACCCTAAACACAGAGTCCAGATCCTGAACACAGAGTCCAGAACCTAAAAACAGATTGCAGACCCTAAACACAGAGACCTCATCCTAAGCACAGAGTGCAGAACCCTAAACACAGAGTCCAGACCCTAACCACAGAGTGCAGAACCTAAACACAGAGTCCAGATCCCAAAAACAGAGTCCAGATCCCAAACACAGAGTCCAGAACATAAACACAGAGTCCAGATCCCAAACACAGAGTCCAGATCCCAAACACAGAGTCCAGATCCCACCACAGAGTCCAGATCCCAAACACAGAGTCCAGATCCTAAACACAGAGTCCAGAACCCAAACACAGAGTCCAGATCCCAAACACAGAGTCCAGACCCTAAACACGGACTCCTGATCCTAAGCACAGAGTCCAGATCCTAAACACAGTGCCCAGATCCCAAACACACAGTCCAGATCCTAAACACAGATTCCAGACCCTAAACACAGAGTACAGATCACAAACACAGAGACCAGATCCTAAAGACAGAGTCCAGATCCAACACACAGAGTCCAGACCCTTAACACAGAGTCCAGATCACAAAAATAGAGACCAGATCCTAAACAGAGAGTCCAGATCCCAAACAAAGTGTCCAGATCCTAAACACAGAGTCCAGATCCTAAACACAGAGTCCTGATCCTAAACACAGAGTTCAGATCCTAAACACAGAGTCCAGACCTATAACACAGTGTCCAGATCCCAAACACAGAGTCCAGATACAAAACAAAGAGTCCAGACCCTAAAGACGGAGTCCAGATCCTAAACACAGTGTCCAGATCCTAAACACAGAGTCCAGATCCTAAACACAGAGTCCGGATCCCAAACACAGAGTCCAGATCCTAAACACAGAGTCCAGATCCTAAACACTGAGTCCAGAACCCAAACACCGAGTCCAGATCCCAAACACAGAGTCCAGATCCTAAACACAGAGTCCAGATCCTAAACACAGAGTCCAGATCCCAAACACAGAGTCCAGAAACCAAACAGAGAGTCCAGATCCCAAACACAGAGTCCAGACCCTAAACACAGAGTCCAGATCCCAAACACAGAGTCCAGATCCCAAACACAGAGTCCAGATCCTAAACACAGAGTCCAGATCCTAAACACAGAGTCCAGATCCTAAACACAGATTCCAGATCCTAAAAAGAGAGTCCAGATCCCAAACACAGAGTCCAGATCATAAACACAGAGTGCAGATCCTAAACACAGAGTCCAGATCCCAAACACAGAGTCCAGATCCCAAACACAGAGTCCAGGCCCTAAACACAGAGTCCTGATCAAAAACACACAGTCCAGATCCTAAACACACAGTCCAAAACCCAAACATAGAGTCCAGATCCCAAACACAGAGTCCAGACCCTAAACACAGAGTCCAGACCCTAAACACAGAGTCCAGACAATAAACACACAGTGCAGAAACTAAACACAGAGTGCAGACCCTAAACACAGAGTCCAGACAATAAACACACAGTGCAGAAACTAAACACAGAGTCCAGATCCTAAACACAGAGTCCAGATCCCAAACACAGAGTCCAGATCCCAAACACAGAGTCCAGATCCCAAACACAGAGTCCAGATCCTAAACACACAGTCCAGATACCGAACACAGAGACCAGATCCCAAACACAGAGACCTGATCCAACACACAGAGTCCAGATCCTAAACACAGAGTCCAGACCCTAAACACTGTGTCCAGACCCTAAACACAGAGTCCAGACCCAAAAAACAGAGTCCAGAGGCTGAACACAGAGTCCAGATCCTGAACACAGAGTCCAGACCCTAAACACAGAGTCCAGACGCTGAACACAGAGTCCAGATTCGGAACACAGAGTCCAGACCCTAAACACAGAGTCCAGACCCTAAACACAGAGTCCAGAACCTAAACACAGAGTCCAGACCCTAAACACAGAGTCCAGACCCTAAACACAGAGTGCAGACCCTAAACACAGAGTGCAGACCCTAAACACAGAGTCCAGACCCTAAACACAGAGTCCAGACCCTAAACACAGAGTCCAGACCCTAAAATATAGTCCAGATCCTAAACACAGAGTCCAGATCCTGAACACAGAGACCAGACCCTAAACACAGAGTCCAGACCCTAAACACAGAGTCCAGACCCTAAACACAGAGTCCAGACCCTAAACACTGTGTCCAGACCCTAAACACTGATTCCAGATCCCAAACACAGAGTCCAGACCCTAAACACAGAGTCCCGACCCTAAACACAGAGTCCAGACCCTAAACACAGAGTCCTCATACTAAACACAGAGTCCAGATCCTAAACACAGAGTCCAGATCTTAAACACAGAGTCCAGATCCCAAACACAGAGTCCAGATCCTAAACACAGTGTCCAGATCCCAAACACAGAGTCCAGAACATAAACACAGAGTCCAGATCCCAAACACAGAGTCCAGATCCCAAACACAGAGTCCAGATCCCACCACAGAGTCCAGATCCCAAACACAGAGTCCAGATCCTAAACACAGAGTCCAGAACCCAAACACAGAGTCCAGATCCCAAACACAGAGTCCAGACCCTAAACACGGACTCCTGATCCTAAGCACAGAGTCCAGATCCTAAACACAGTGCCCAGATCCCAAACACACAGTCCAGATCCTAAACACAGATTCCAGACCCTAAACACAGAGTACAGATCACAAACACAGAGACCAGATCCTAAAGACAGAGTCCAGATCCAACACACAGAGTCCAGACCCTTAACACAGAGTCCAGATCACAAAAATAGAGACCAGATCCTAAACAGAGAGTCCAGATCCCAAACAAAGTGTCCAGATCCTAAACACAGAGTCCAGATCCTAAACACAGAGTCCTGATCCTAAACACAGAGTTCAGATCCTAAACACAGAGTCCAGACCTATAACACAGTGTCCAGATCCCAAACACAGAGTCCAGATACAAAACAAAGAGTCCAGACCCTAAAGACGGAGTCCAGATCCTAAACACAGTGTCCAGATCCTAAACACAGAGTCCAGATCCTAAACACAGAGTCCGGATCCCAAACACAGAGTCCAGATCCTAAACACAGAGTCCAGATCCTAAACACTGAGTCCAGAACCCAAACACCGAGTCCAGATCCCAAACACAGAGTCCAGATCCTAAACACAGAGTCCAGATCCTAAACACAGAGTCCAGATCCCAAACACAGAGTCCAGAAACCAAACAGAGAGTCCAGATCCCAAACACAGAGTCCAGACCCTAAACACAGAGTCCAGATCCCAAACACAGAGTCCAGATCCCAAACACAGAGTCCAGATCCTAAACACAGAGTCCAGATCCTAAACACAGAGTCCAGATCCTAAACACAGATTCCAGATCCTAAAAAGAGAGTCCAGATCCCAAACACAGAGTCCAGATCATAAACACAGAGTGCAGATCCTAAACACAGAGTCCAGATCCCAAACACAGAGTCCAGATCCCAAACACAGAGTCCAGGCCCTAAACACAGAGTCCTGATCAAAAACACACAGTCCAGATCCTAAACACACAGTCCAAAACCCAAACATAGAGTCCAGATCCCAAACACAGAGTCCAGACCCTAAACACAGAGTCCAGACCCTAAACACAGAGTCCAGACAATAAACACACAGTGCAGAAACTAAACACAGAGTGCAGACCCTAAACACAGAGTCCAGACAATAAACACACAGTGCAGAAACTAAACACAGAGTCCAGATCCTAAACACAGAGTCCAGATCCCAAACACAGAGTCCAGATCCCAAACACAGAGTCCAGATCCCAAACACAGAGTCCAGATCCTAAACACACAGTCCAGATACCGAACACAGAGACCAGATCCCAAACACAGAGACCTGATCCAACACACAGAGTCCAGATCCTAAACACAGAGTCCAGACCCTAAACACTGTGTCCAGACCCTAAACACAGAGTCCAGACCCAAAAAACAGAGTCCAGAGGCTGAACACAGAGTCCAGATCCTGAACACAGAGTCCAGACCCTAAACACAGAGTCCAGACGCTGAACACAGAGTCCAGATTCGGAACACAGAGTCCAGACCCTAAACACAGAGTCCAGACCCTAAACACAGAGTCCAGAACCTAAACACAGAGTCCAGACCCTAAACACAGAGTCCAGACCCTAAACACAGAGTGCAGACCCTAAACACAGAGTGCAGACCCTAAACACAGAGTCCAGACCCTAAACACAGAGTCCAGACCCTAAACACAGAGTCCAGACCCTAAAATATAGTCCAGATCCTAAACACAGAGTCCAGATCCTGAACACAGAGACCAGACCCTAAACACAGAGTCCAGACCCTAAACACAGAGTCCAGACCCTAAACACAGAGTCCAGACCCTAAACACTGTGTCCAGACCCTAAACACTGATTCCAGATCCCAAACACAGAGTCCAGACCCTAAACACAGAGTCCCGACCCTAAACACAGAGTCCAGACCCTAAACACAGAGTCCTCATACTAAACACAGAGTCCAGATCCTAAACACAGAGTCCAGATCTTAAACACAGAGTCCAGATCCCAAACACAGAGTCCAGATCCTAAACACAGTGTCCAGATCCCAAACACAGAGTCCAGATACAAAACAAAGAGTCCAGACCCTATACACGGAGTCCAGATCCTAAACACAGAGTCCAGATCCCAAACACAGAGTCAAGATCCCAAACACAGAGTCCAGATCCTAAACACAGAGTCCAGATCCCAAACACAGAGTCCAGATCCCAAACACAGAGTCCAGAACCCAAACACAGAGTCCAGACCCTAAACAAGGACTCCAGATCCTAAACACAGAGTTCAGACCCTAAACACAGAGTCCAGATCCCAAACACAGAGTCCAGATCCCAAACACAGAGTCCAGATCCTAAACACAGAGTCCAGATCCTAAACACAGAGTCCAGATCCTAAACACAGATTCCAGATCCTAAAAAGAGAGTCCAGATCCCAAACACAGAGTCCAGATCATAAACACAGAGTGCAGATCCTAAACACAGAGTCCAGATCCCAAACACAGAGTCCAGATCCCAAACACAGAGTCCAGGCCCTAAACACAGAGTCCTGATCAAAAACACACAGTCCAGATCCTAAACACACAGTCCAAAACCCAAACATAGAGTCCAGATCCCAAACACAGAGTCCAGATCCTGAACACAGAGTCTAGACCTTAAAGACAGAGTCCAGACCCTAAACACAGAGTCCAGACCCTAAACACAGAGTCCAGACAATAAACACACAGTGCAGAAACTAAACACAGAGTCCAGATCCTAAACACAGAGTCCAGATCCTAAACACAGAGTCCAGATACCGAACACAGAGACCAGATCCCAAACACAGAGACCTGATCCAACACACAGAGTCCAGATCCTAAACACAGAGTCCAGACCCTAAACACTGTGTCCAGACCCTAAACACAGAGTCCAGACCCAAAAAACAGAGTCCAGAGGCTGAACACAGAGTCCAGATCCTGAACACAGAGTCCAGACCCTAAACACAGAGTCCAGACGCTGAACACAGAGTCCAGATTCGGAACACAGAGTCCAGACCCTAAACACAGAGTCCAGACCCTAAACACAGAGTCCAGAACCTAAACACAGAGTCCAGACCCTAAACACAGAGTCCAGACCCTAAACACAGAGTCCAGATCCTAAACACAGAGTCCAGACCCTAAACACAGAGTCCAGACCCTAAAATATAGTCCAGATCCTAAACACAGAGTCCAGATCCTGAACACAGAGACCAGACCCTAAACACAGAGTCCAGACCCTAAACACAGAGTCCAGACCCTAAACACAGAGTCCAGACCCTAAACACTGTGTCCAGACCCTAAACACTGATTCCAGATCCCAAACACAGAGTCCAGACCCTAAACACAGAGTCCCGACCCTAAACACAGAGTCCAGACCCTAAACACAGAGTCCTCATACTAAACACAGAGTCCAGATCCTAAACACAGAGTCCAGATCTTAAACACAGAGTCCAGATCCCAAATACAGAGTCCAGATCCTAAACACAGAGTCCAGATCCTAAACACACAGTCCAGACCTAAAACACAGTGTCCAGATCCCAAACACAGAGTCCAGATACAAAACAAAGAGTCCAGACCCTATACACGGAGTCCAGATCCTAAACACAGAGTCCAGATCCCAAACACAGAGTCAAGATCCCAAACACAGAGTCCAGATCCTAAACACAGAGTCCAGATCCCAAACACAGAGTCCAGATCCCAAACACAGAGTCCAGAACCCAAACACAGAGTCCAGACCCTAAACAAGGACTCCAGATCCTAAACACAGAGTTCAGATCCTAAACACAGAGTCCAGATCCCAAACACAGAGTCCAGATCCTAAACACAGAGTCCAGACCCTAAACACAGAGTCCAGATCATAAACACAGAGTCCAGATCCTAAACACAGAGTCCAGAACCCAAACACAGAGTCTAGACCCTAAAGACAGAGTCCAGACCCTAAACACAGAGTCCAGACCCTAAACACGGACTCCAGATCCTAAACACAGAGTCCAGATCCGAAACGCAGAGTCCAGATAACAAACACAGTGTCCAGATCCCAAACACAGAGTCCAGATCCCAAACACAGAGTGCAGATCCCAAACACAGAGTCCAGATCCCAAACACCGAGTCCAGATCCCAAACACGGAGTCCATATCCTAAACACAGAGTCCAGATCCCGAACACAGAGACCAGATGCCAAACACAGAGACCAGATCCAACACACAGAGTCCAGATCCTAAACACAGAGTCCAGACCCTAAACACTGTGTCCAGACCCTAAACACAGAGTGCAGACCCTAAACACTGTGTCCAGACCCTAAACACAGAGTCCAGAAACTAAACACAGAGTCCAGACCCTAAACAAAGAGTCCAGACCCTAAACACAGAGTCCAGAGCCTAAACACAGAGTCCAGAGCCTAAACACAGAGTGCAGACCCTAAACACAGAGTGCTGACCCTAAACACAGAGTCCAGACCCTAAACACAGATTCCACACCCTAAACACAGAGTCCAGACCCTAAACACAGAGTCCAGACCCTAAACACAGAGTCCAGATCCTGAACACAGAGTCCAGAACCTAAAAACAGAGTGCAGACCCTAAACACAGAGACCTCATCCTAAGCACAGAGTGCAGACCCTAAACACAGAGTCCTCATCCTAAACACAGATTCCAGTCCCTAAACACAGAGTCCAGACCCTAAACACTGTGCCCAGACCCTAAACACAGAGTCCAGACCCTAAACACTGTGTCCAGACCCTAAACACAGAGTCCAGACCCTAAACACAGAGTCCAGACCCTAAACACAGAGTCCAGATCCCAAACACAGAGTCCAGATCCTAAACACTGAGTCCAGATCCCAAACACAGAGTCCAGATCCCAAACACAGAGTCCAGATCCTAAACACAGAGTCCAGATCCCAAACACAGAGTCCAGATCCCAAACACAGAGTCCAGATCCCAAACACAGAGTCCAGATCCTAAACACAGAGTCCAGACCCTAAACACAGAGTCCAGATCATAAATACAGAGTCCAGATCCTAAACACAGAGTCCAGAAACCAAACACAGTGTCTAGACCCTAAAGACAGAGTCCAGACCCTAAACACTGAGTCCAGACCCTAAATACGGACTCCAGATGTTAAACACAGAGTCCAGATCCGAAACGCAGAGTCCAGATAATAAACACAGAGTCCAGATCCCAAACACAGAGTCCAGATCCCAAACACAGAGTCCAGATCCCAAACACAGAGTCCAGATCCCAAACACCGAGTCCAGATCCAAACACAGAGACCAGATCCAACACAAAGAGTCCAGATCCTAAACACAGAGTCCAGACCCTAAACACTGTGTCCAGACCCTAAACACTGTGTCCAGACCCTAAACACTGTGTCCAGACCCTAAACACAGTGTCCAGAAACTAAACACAGAGTCCAGACGCTAAACACAGAGTCCAGACCCTAAACACAGAGTCCAGAGCCTAAACACAGAGTCCAGAGCCTAAACACTGAGTGCAGACCCTAAACACAGAGTGCGGACCCTAAACACAGAGTCCAGATCCTAAACACAGAGTCCAGATCCTAAACACAGAGTCCAGATCCTAAACACAGAGTACAGATCATAAACACAGAATCCAGATACCAAACACAGAGTCCAGATCCAAAACACAGAGTCCAAATCCCAAACACAGAGTCCAGATCCCAAACATGGGGTCCAGATCCCAAACACAGAGTCCAGATCCCGAACACAGAGACCAGATCCCAAACACAGAGACCAGAACCAACACACAGATTCCAGATGCTAAACACAGAGTCCAGACCCTAAACACTGTGTCCAGACCCTAAACACAGAGTCCAGCCCTAAACACTGTGTCCAGACCATAAACACAGCGTCCAGACCCTAAACACAGAGTCCAGACCCTGAACACAGAGTCCAGAACCTGAACACAGAGTCCAGAACCTAAACACAGAGTCCAGACCCTGAACACAGAGTCCAGACCCTAAACACTGAGTCCAGACCCTAAACACAGAGTCCAGACCCTAAACACAGAGTCCAGATCCTAAACACAGAGTCCAGATCCTGAACACAGAGTCCAGAACCTAAAAACAGCGTGCAGACCCTAAACACAGTGTCCTCATCCTAAACACAGATTCCAGACCCTAAAGACAGAGTCCAGACCCTAACGACAGAGTCCAGAGCATAAACACAGAGTCCATATCCTAAACACAGAGTCCAGATCCCGAACACAGAGACCAGATCCAACACACGGAGTCCAGATCCTAAACACGGAGTCCAGACCCTAAACACTGTGTCCAGACCCTAAACACAGAGTCCAGACCGTAAACACTGTGTCCAGACCCTAAACACAGAGTCCAGACCCTAAACACAGAGTCCAGAGCCTAAACACAGAGTCCAGAGCCTAAACACTGAGTGCAGACCCTAAACACAGAGTGCAGATCGTAAACACAGAGTCCAGATCCTAAACACAGAGTCCAGATCCTAAACACAGAGTCCAGATCCTAAACACAGAGTACAGATCATAAACACAGAATCCAGATACCAAACACAGAGTCCAGATCCAAAACACAGAGTCCAGATCCCAAACACGGGGTCCAGATCCCAAACACAGAGTCCAGATCCCGAACACAGAGAACAGATCCCAAACACAGAGACCAGATCCAACACACAGATTCCAGATGCTAAACACAGAGTCCAGACCCTAAACACTGTGTCCAGACCCTAAACACAGAGTCCAGACCCTTAACACTGTGTCCAGACTATAAACACAGAGTCCAGACCCTTAACACTGTGTCCAGACTATAAACACAGAATCCAGATCCTAAACACGGAGTCCAGATCCTAAACACCGAGTCCAGATCCTAAACACAGAGTCCAGATCTGAAACACAGAATCCAGATCCTAAACACGGAGTCCAGATCCTAAACACCGAGTCCAGATCCTAAACACAGAGTCCAGATCTGAAACACAGAGACCAGATCCCAAACACAGAGACCAGATCCAACACACGGAGTCCAGATCCTAAACACGGAGTCCAGACCCTAATCACTGTGTCCAGACCCTAAACACAGAGTCCAGACCGTAAAAACTGTGTCCAGACCCTAAACACAGAGTCCAGATCCTAAACACAGAGTCCAGATCCTGAACACAGTGTCCAGACCCTAAACACAGTGTCCAGACCCTAAACACAGAGTCCACACCCTAAACACAGAGTCCAGACCCTAAACACAGAGACCAGACCCTAAACACAGAGTCCAGATCCTGAACACAGAGTCCAGAACCTAAAAACAGACTGCAGACCCTAAACACAGAGACCTCATCCTAAGCACAGAGTGCAGACCCTAAACACAGAGTCCTCATCCTAAACACAGATTCCAGTCCCTAAACACAGAGTCCAGACCCTAACCACAGAGTCCAGAGCATAAACACAGCGTGCAGACCCTAAACACAGAGTCCAGATCCTAAACACGGAGTCCAGACCCTAAACACAGAGTCCAGATCATAAACACAGAGTCCAGATCCCAAACACAGAGTCCAGATCCCAAACACAGAGTCCAGATCCCACACAGAGTCCAGATCCCAAACACCGAGTCCAGATCCCAAACAAAGAGTCCATATCCTAAACACAGTGTCCAGATCCCGAACACAGAGACCAGATCCCAAACACAGAGACCAGATCCAACACACGGAGTCCAGATCCTAAACACGGAGTCCAGACCCTAAACACTGTGTCCAGACCCTAAACACAGAGTCCAGACCATAAACACTGTGTCCAGACCCTAAACACAGAGTCCAGACCCTAAACACAGAGTCCAGACCCTAAACACAGAGTCCAGAGCCTAAACACAGAGTGCAGATCCTAAACACAGAGTCCAGAACCTAAACACAGAGTCCAGATCCCAAACACAGAGTCCAGATCCCAAACACAGAGTCCAGAACATAAACACAGAGTCCAGATCCCACCACAGAGTCCAGATCCCAAACACAGAGTCCAGATCCTAAACACAGAGTCCAGAACCCAAACACAGAGTCCAGATCCCAAACACAGAGTCCAGACCCTAAACACGGACTCCAGATCCTAAGCACAGAGTCCAGATCCTAAACACAGAGCCCAGATCCCAAACACACAGTCCAGATCCTAAACACAGATTCCAGACCCTAAACACAGAGTACAGATCACAAACACAGAGACCAGATCCTAAACACAGAGTCCACATCCTAAACACAGAGTCCAGATATCAAACAGAGAGACCAGATCCTAAAGACAGAGTCCAGATCCAACACAAAGAGTCCAGACCCTTAACACAGAGTCCAGATCACAAAAATAGAGACCAGATCCTAAACAGAGAGTCCAGATCTCAAACAAAGAGTCCAGATCCTAAACACAGGGTCCAGATCCTAAACACAGAGTCCAGATCCTAAACACAGAGTCCAGATCCTAAACACAGAGTCCAGACCTATAACACAGTGTCCAGATCCCAAACACAGAGTCCAGATACAAAACAAAAAGTCCAGACCCTAAAGACGGACTCCAGATCCTAAACACAGAGTCCAGATCCGAAACGCAGAGTCCAGATAATAAACTCAGTGTCCAGATCCCAAACATAGAGTCCAGATCCCAAACACAGAGTCCAGATCCCAAACATAGAGTCCAGATCCCAAACACCGAGTCCAGATCCCAAACACGGAGTCCATATCCTAAACACAGAGTCCATATCCCGAACACAGAGACCAGATGCAAAACACAGAGACCAGATCCAACACAAAGAGTCCAGATCCTAAACACAGAGTCCAGACCCTAAACACTGTGTCCAGACCCTAAACACAGAGTCCAGACCCTAAACACTGTGTCCAGACCCTAAACACAGAGTCCAGAAACTAAACACAGAGTCCAGACCCTAAACACAGAGTCCAGACCCTAAACACAGAGTCCAGAGCCTAAACACAGAGTCCAGAGCCTAATCACAGAGTGCAGAACCTAAACACAGAGTGCTGACCCTAAACACAGAGTCCAGATCCTAAACACAGAGTCCAGATCCTAAACACAGAGTCCAGATCCTAAACACAGAGACCAGATCATAAACACAGAATCCAGATACCAAACACAGAGACCAGATCCAAAACACAGAGTCCAGATCCAAAACACAGATTCCAGATCCCAAACACGGGGTCCAGATCCCAAACACAGAGACCAGTTCCAACACACAGATTCCAGATGCTAAACACAGAGTCCAGACCCTAAACACTGTGTCCAGACCCTAAACACAGCGTCCAGACCCTAAACATAGAGTTCAGACCCTGAACACAGAGACCAGATCCTGAACACAGTGTCCAGACCCTAAACACTGAGTCCAGACCCTAAACACAGAGTCCAGATCCTAAACACAGAGTCCAGATCCTGAACACAGTGTCCAGACCCTAAACACAGTGTCCAGACCCTAAACACAGAGACCACACCCTAAACACAGAGTCCAGATCCTAAACACAGAGTCCAGACCCTAAACACAGAGTCCAGACCCGAAACACAGAGTCCAGACCCGAAACACAGAGTCCAGATCCTGAACACAGAGTCCAGAACCTAAAAACAGACTGCAGACCCTAAACACAGAGACCTCATCCTAAGCACAGAGTGCAGACCCTAAACACAGGGTCCTCATCCTAAACACAGATTCCAGTCCCTAAACACAGAGTCCAGACCCTAACCACAGAGTCCAGAGCATAAACACAGCGTGCAGACCCTAAACACAGAGTCCAGATCCTAAACACAGAGTCCAGATCCCAAACACAGAGT
The DNA here is from genome assembly GCA_026770705.1 of Isurus oxyrinchus. Lineage (NCBI taxonomy): Eukaryota > Metazoa > Chordata > Chondrichthyes > Lamniformes > Lamnidae > Isurus > Isurus oxyrinchus. The sequence goes on along the minus strand of JANJGN010000309.1, from coordinate 475,591 downwards.
CCAGATCCCAAACACAGAGTCCAGATCCCACACACAGTCCAGATCCCAAACACCGAGTCCAGATCCCAAACAAAGAGTCCATATCCTAAACACAGAGTCCAGATCCCGAACACAGAGACCAGATCCCAAACACAGAGACCAGATCCAACACACGGAGTCCAGATCCTAAACACGGAGTCCAGACCCTAAACACTGTGTCCAGACCGTAAACACAGAGTCCAGACCGTAAACACTGTGTCCAGACCCTAAACACAGAGTCCAGACCCTAAACACAGAGTCCAGACCCTAAACACAGAGTCCAGAGCCTAAACACAGAGTGCAGATCCTAAACACAGAGTCCAGAACCTAAACACAGAGTCCAGATCCCAAGCACAGAGTCCAGATCCCAAACACAGAGTCCAGAACATAAACACAGAATCCAGATCCCAAACACAGATTCCAGATCCCAAACACAGAGTCCAGATCCCACCACAGAGTCCAGATCCCAAACACAGAGTCCAGATCCTAAACACAGAGTCCAGAAGCCAAATACAGAGTCCAGATCCCAAGCACAGAGTCCAGACCCTAAACACGGACTCCAGATCCTAAGCACAGAGTCCAGATCCTAAACACAGAGTCCAGATCCTAAACACAGAGTCCAGACCCTAAACACAGAGACCAGATCCTAAACACAGAGTCCACATCCTAAACACAGAGTCCAGATCTCAAACACAGAGACCAGATCCTAAAGACAGAGTCCAGATCCAACACACAGAGTCCAGACCCTTAACACAGAGTCCAGATCACAAAAATAGAGACCAGATCCTAAACAGAGTGTCCAGATCTCAAACAGAGAGTCCAGATCCTAAACACAGAGTCCAGATCCTAAACACAGAGTCCGGATCCTAAACACAGAGTCCAGACCTATAACAAAGTGTCCAGATCCCAAACAAAGAGTCCAGACACAAAACAAAGAGTCCAGACCCTAAAGACCGAGTCCAGATCCTAAACACAGTGTCCAGATCCTAAACACAGAGTCCAGATCCTAAACACAGAGTCCAGATCCCAAACACCGAGTCCAGATCCCAAACACAGAGTCCAGATCCTAAACACAGAGTCCAGATCCCAAAAACAGAGTCCAGATCCTAAACACAGAGTCCAGATCCCAAACACAGAGTCCAGATCCCAAACACGGAGTCCAGAACCCAAACACAGATTCCAGATCCCAAACACAGAGTCCAGACAATAAACACAGAGTCCAGATCCTAAACACAGAGTCCAGATCCCAAACACAGAGTCCAGATCCCAAACACAGAGTCCAGGCCCTAAACACAGAGTCCTGATCATAAACACAGAGTCCAGATCCTAAACACACAGTCCAAAACCCAAACATAGAGTCCAGACCCTAAACACAGAGTCCAGATGCTAAACACAGAGTCCAGATCCCAAACACAGAGTCCAGATCCCAAACACAGAGTCCAGGCCCTAAACACAGAGTCCTGATCACAAACACAGAGTCCAGATCCTAAACACACAGTCCAAAACCCAAACATAGAGTCCAGATCCCAAACACAGAGACCAGATCCTGAACACAGAGTCTAGACACTAAAGACAGAGTCCAGATCCCAAACACAGAGTCCAGATCCCAAACACTGAGTCCAGATCCCAAACACAGAGTCCAGATCCTAAACACACAGTCCAGATACCGAACACAGAGACCAGATCCCAAACACAGAGACCTGATCCAACACACAGAGTCCAGATCCTAAACACAGAGTCCAGACCTAAACACTGTGTCCAGACCCTAAACACAGAGTCCAGACCCTAAGCACTATTTCATACCCTAAACACAGAGTCCAGACCCAAAAAACAGAGTCCAGTGGCTGAACACAGAGACCAGATCCTGAACACAGAGTCCAGATCCTAAACACAGAGTCCAGACCCTAAACAGAGTGTCCAGAACCTAAATACAGAGTCCAGACCCTAAACACAGAGTCCAGACGCTGAACACAGAGTCCAGATCCTGAACACAGAGTCCAGACCCTAAACACAGAGTCCAGACCCTAAACACAGAGTCCAGATCCTGAACACAGAGTCCAGACCCTAAACACAGAGACCAGACTTTAAACACAGATTCCAGACCCTAAACACAGAATCCAGACCCTAAACACAGAGTCCAGACCCTAAACACAGATTCCAGATCCCAAACACAGAGTCCAGACCCTAAACACAGAGTCCAGACCCTAAACACAGAGTCCAGACCCTAAACACAGAGTCCAGATCTCAAACACAGAGTCTAGAACCTAAACACAGAGTGCAGACCCTAAACACAGAGTCCTCATCCTAAACACAGACTGCAGACCCAAAACACAGAGTCCAGAACCCAAACACAGAGTCCAGATCCCAAACACAAAGTCCAGACCCTAAACACGGACTCCAGATCCTAAACACAGAGCCCAGATCCCAAACACGCAGTCCAGATCCTAAACACAGAGTCCAGAGCCTAAACACAGAGTACAGATCACAAACACAGAGACCAGATCCTAAACAAAGAGTCCACATCCTAAACACAGAGTCCAGTTCTCAAACAGAGAGACCAGATCCTAAAGACAGAGTCCAGATCCAACACACAGAGTCCAGACCCTTAACACAGAGTCCAGATCACAAAAATAGAGACCAGATCCTAAACAGAGAGTCCAGATCTCAAACAAAGAGTCCAGATCCTAAACACAGGGTCCAGATCCTAAACACAGAGTCCAGATCCTAAACACAGAGTCCAGATCCTAAACACAAAGTCCAGACCTATAACACAGTGTCCAGATCCCAAACACAGAGTCCAGATACAAAACAAAAAGTCCAGACCCTAAAGACGGACTCCAGATCCTAAACACAGAGTCCAGATCCGAAACGCAGAGTCCAGATAATAAACACAGTGTCCAGATCCCAAACACAGAGTCCAGATCCCAAACACAGAGTCCAGATCCCAAACACAGAGTCCAGATCCCAAACACGGAGTCGATATCCTAAACACAGAGTCCATATCCCGAACACAGAGACCAGATGCCAAACACAGAGACCAGATCCAACACACAGAGTCCACATCCTAAACACAGAGTCCAGACCCTAAACACTGTGTCCAGACCCTAAACACAGAGTCCAGACCCTAAACACTGTGTCCAGACCCTAAACACAGAGTCCAGAAACTAAACACAGAGTCCAGACCCTAAACACAGAGTCCAGAGCCTAAACACAGAGTCCAGAGCCTAAACACAGAGTGCAGAACCTAAACACAGAGTGCTGACCCTAAACACAGAGTCCAGATCCTAAACACAGAGTCCAGATCCTAAACACAGAGTACAGATCATAAACACAGAATCCAGATACCAAACACAGAGACCAGTTCCAAAACACAGAGTCCAGATCCAAAACACAGAGTCCAGATCCCAAAAACAGGGTCCAGATCCCAAACACAGAGTCCAGATCCCGAACACAGAGACCAGATCCCAAACACAGAGACCAGTTCCAACACACAGATTCCAGATGCTAAACACAGAGTCCAGACCCTAAACACTGTGTCCAGACCCTAAACACAGAGTCCAGACCCTAAACACTGTGTCCAGACCCGAAACACAGCGTCCAGACCCTAAACATAGAGTCCAGACCCTGAACACAGAGTCCAGATCCTGAACACAGTGTCCAGACCCTAAACACTGAGTCCAGACCCTAAACACAGAGTCCAGATCCTGAACACAGTGTCCAGACCCTGAACACAGAGTCCAGACCCTAAACACAGAGTCCACACCCTAAACACAGAGTCCAGATCCTAAACACAGAGTCCAGACCCAAAACACGGACTCCAGATCCTAAGCACAGAGTCCAGATCCTAAACACAGAGTCCAGATCTCAAACACAGAGACCAGATCCTAAAGACAGAGTCCAGATCCAACACACAGAGTCCAGACCCTTAACACAGAGTCCAGATCACAAAAATAGAGACCAGATCCTAAACAGAGAGTCCAGATCTCAAACACACAGTCCAGATCCTAAACACAGAGTCCAGATCCTAAACACAGAGTCCAGATCCTAAACACAGAGTCCAGACCTATAACACAGTGTCCAGATCCCAAACAAAGAGTCCAGATACAAAACAAAGAGTCCAGACCCTGAAGACGGAGTCCAGATCCTAAACACAGTGTCCAGATCCTAAACACAGAGTCCAGATCCTAAACACTGAGTCCAGATCCCAAACACCGAGTCCAGATCCCAAACACAGAGTCCAGATCCGAAACACAGAGTCCAGATCCCAAACACAGAGTCCAGATCCCAAACACAGAGTCCAGAACCCAAACACAGAGTCCAGATCCCAAACACAGAGTCCAGACCATAAACACAGAGTCCAGATCCTAAACACAGAGTCCAGATCCCAAACACAGAGTCCAGATCCCAAACACAGAGTCCAGGCCCTAAACACAGAGTCCTGATCATAAACACAGAGTCCAGATCCTAAACATACAGTCCAAAACTCAAACATAGAGTCCAGACCCTAAACACAGAGTCCAGATGCTAAACACAGATTCCAGATCCCAAACACAGAGTCCAGATCCCAAACACAGAGTCCAGGCCCTAAACACAGAGTCCTGATCACAAACACAGAGTCCAGATCCTAAACACACAGTCCAAAACCCAAACATAGAGTCCAGATCCAAAACACAGAGACCAGACCCTTAACACAGAGTCCAGACCCTTAACACAGAGTCCAGATCACAAAAATAGAGACCAGATCCTAAACAGAGAGTCCAGATCTCAAACACACAGTCCAGATCCTAAACACAGAGTCCAGATCCTAAACACAGAGTCCAGATCCTAAACACAGAGTCCAGACCTATAACACAGTGTCCAGATCCCAAACAAAGAGTCCAGATACAAAACAAAGAGTCCAGACCCTGAAGACGGAGTCCAGATCCTAAACACAGTGTCCAGATCCTAAACACAGAGTCCAGATCCTAAACACTGAGTCCAGATCCCAAACACCGAGTCCAGATCCCAAACACAGAGTCCAGATCCGAAACACAGATTCCAGATCCCAAACACAGAGTCCAGATCCCAAACACAGAGTCCAGAACCCAAACACAGAGTCCAGATCCCAAACACAGAGTCCAGACCATAAACACAGAGTCCAGATCCTAAACACTGAGTCCAGATCCCAAACACCGAGTCCAGATCCCAAAAACAGAGTCCAGATCCTAAACACAGAGTCCAGATCCCAAACACAGAGTCCAGATCCCAAACACGGAGTCCAGAACCCAAACACAGATTCCAGATCCCAAACACAGAGTCCAGACCATAAACACAGAGTCCAGATCCTAAACACTGAGTCCAGATCCCAAACACCGAGTCCAGATCCCAAAAACAGAGTCCAGATCCTAAACACAGAGTCCAGATCCCAAACACAGAGTCCAGATCCCAAACACGGAGTCCAGAACCCAAACACAGATTCCAGATCCCAAACACAGAGTCCAGACAATAAACACAGAGTCCAGATCCTAAACACAGAGTCCAGATCCAAAACACAGAGTCCAGATCCCAAACACAGAGTCCAGGCCCTAAACACAGAGTCCTGATCATAAACACAGAGTCCAGATCCTAAACACACAGTCCAAAACCCAAACATAGAGTCCAGACCCTAAACACAGAGTCCAGATGCTAAACACAGAGTCCAGATCCCAAACACAGAGTCCAGATCCCAAACACAGAGTCCAGGCCCTAAACACAGAGTCCTGATCACAAACACAGAGTCCAGATCCTAAACACACAGTCCAAAACCCAAACATAGAGTCCAGATCCCAAACACAGAGACCAGATCCTGAACACAGAGTCTAGACACTAAAGACAGAGTCCAGAGCCTAAACACAGAGTGCAGACCCTAAACACAGTGTCCAGACAATAAACACACAGTGCAGAAACTAAACACAGAGTCCAGATCCCAAACACTGAGTCCAGATCCCAAACACAGAGTCCAGATCCTAAACACACAGTCCAGATACCGAACACAGAGACCAGATCCCAAACACAGAGACCTGATCCAACACACAGAGTCCAGATCCTAAACACAGAGTCCAGACCTAAACACTGTGTCCAGACCCTAAACACAGAGTCCATACCCTAAGCACTATTTCATACCCTAAACACAGAGTCCAGACCCAAAAAACAGAGTCCAGTGGCTGAACACAGAGACCAGATCCTGAACACAGAGTCCAGATCCTAAACACAGAGTCCAGACCCTAAACAGAGTGTCCAGAACCTAAATACAGAGTCCAGACCCTAAACACAGAGTCCAGACGCTGAACACAGAGTCCAGATCCTGAACACAGAGTCCAGACCCTAAACACAGAGTCCAGACCCTAAAATAGAGTCCAGATCCTAAACACAGAGTCCAGATCCTGAACACAGAGTCCAGACCCTAAACACAGAGACCAGACTTTAAACACAGATTCCAGACCCTAAACACAGAGTCCAGACCCTAAACACAGAGTCCAGACCCTAAACACAGATTCCAGATCCCAAACACAGAGTCCAGACCCTAAACACAGAGTCCAGACCCTAAACACAGAGTCCAGACCCTAAACACAGAGTCCAGATCTCAAACACAGAGTCTAGAACCTAAACACAGAGTGCAGACCCTAAACACAGAGTCCTCATCCTAAACACAGACTGCAGACCCAAAACACAGAGTCCAGAACCCAAACACAGAGTCCAGATCCCAAACACAAAGTCCAGACCCTAAACACGGACTCCAGATCCTAAACACAGAGCCCAGATCCCAAACACGCAGTCCAGATCATAAACACAGAGTCCAGAGCCTAAACACAGAGTACAGATCACAAACACAGAGACCAGATCCTAAACACAGAGTCCACATCCTAAACACAGAGTCCAGTTCTCAAACAGAGAGACCAGATCCTAAAGACAGAGTCCAGATCCAACACACAGAGTCCAGACCCTTAACACAGAGTCCAGATCACAAAAATAGAGACCAGATCCTAAACAGAGAGTCCAGATCTCAAACAAAGAGTCCAGATCCTAAACACAGGGTCCAGATCCTAAACACAGAGTCCAGATCCTAAACACAGAGTCCAGATCCTAAACACAAAGTCCAGACCTATAACACAGTGTCCAGATCCCAAACACAGAGTCCAGATACAAAACAAAAAGTCCAGACCCTAAAGACGGACTCCAGATCCTAAACACAGAGTCCAGATCCGAAACGCAGAGTCCAGATAATAAACACAGTGTCCAGATCCCAAACACAGAGTCCAGATCCCAAACACAGAGTCCAGATCCCAAACACAGAGTCCAGATCCCAAACACGGAGTCGATATCCTAAACACAGAGTCCATATCCCGAACACAGAGACCAGATGCCAAACACAGAGACCAGATCCAACACACAGAGTCCACATCCTAAACACAGAGTCCAGACCCTAAACACTGTGTCCAGACCCTAAACACAGAGTCCAGACCCTAAACACTGTGTCCAGACCCTAAACACAGAGTCCAGAAACTAAACACAGAGTCCAGACCCTAAACACAGAGTCCAGACCCTAAACACAGAGTCCAGAGCCTAAACACAGAGTCCAGAGCCTAAACACAGAGTGCAGAACCTAAACACAGAGTGCTGACCCTAAACACAGAGTCCAGATCCTAAACACAGAGTCCAGATCCTAAACACAGAGTACAGATCATAAACACAGAATCCAGATACCAAACACAGAGACCAGTTCCAAAACACAGAGTCCAGATCCAAAACACAGAGTCCAGATCCCAAAAACGGGGTCCAGATCCCAAACACAGAGTCCAGATCCCGAACACAGAGACCAGATCCCAAACACAGAGACCAGTTCCAACACACAGATTCCAGATGCTAAACACAGAGTCCAGACCCTAAACACTGTGTCCAGACCCTAAACACAGAGTCCAGACCCTAAACACTGTGTCCAGACCCGAAACACAGCGTCCAGACCCTAAACATAGAGTCCAGACCCTGAACACAGAGTCCAGATCCTGAACACAGTGTCCAGACCCTAAACACTGAGTCCAGACCCTAAACACAGAGTCCAGATCCTAAACACAGAGTCCAGATCCTGAACACAGTGTCCAGACCCTAAACACAGAGTCCAGACCCTAAACACAGAGTCCAGATCCTAAACACAGAGTCCAGACCCAAAACACGGACTCCAGATCCTAAGCACAGAGTCCAGATCCTAAACACAGAGTCCAGATCTCAAACACAGAGACCAGATCCTAAAGACAGAGTCCAGATCCAACACACAGAGTCCAGACCCTTAACACAGAGTCCAGATCACAAAAATAGAGACCAGATCCTAAACAGAGAGTCCAGATCTCAAACACACAGTCCAGATCCTAAACACAGAGTCCAGATCCTAAACACAGAGTCCAGATCCTAAACACAGAGTCCAGACCTATAACACAGTGTCCAGATCCCAAACAAAGAGTCCAGATACAAAACAAAGAGTCCAGACCCTGAAGACGGAGTCCAGATCCTAAACACAGTGTCCAGATCCTAAACACAGAGTCCAGATCCTAAACACTGAGTCCAGATCCCAAACACCGAGTCCAGATCCCAAACACAGAGTCCAGATCCGAAACACAGAGTCCAGATCCCAAACACAGAGTCCAGATCCCAAACACAGAGTCCAGAACCCAAACACAGAGTCCAGATCCCAAACACAGAGTCCAGACCATAAACACAGAGTCCAGATCCTAAACACAGAGTCCAGATCCCAAACACAGAGTCCAGATCCCAAACACAGAGTCCAGGCCCTAAACACAGAGTCCTGATCATAAACACAGAGTCCAGATCCTAAACATACAGTCCAAAACTCAAACATAGAGTCCAGACCCTAAACACAGAGTCCAGATGCTAAACACAGATTCCAGATCCCAAACACAGAGTCCAGATCCCAAACACAGAGTCCAGGCCCTAAACACAGAGTCCTGATCACAAACACAGAGTCCAGATCCTAAACACACAGTCCAAAACCCAAACATAGAGTCCAGATCCAAAACACAGAGACCAGACCCTTAACACAGAGTCCAGACCCTTAACACAGAGTCCAGATCACAAAAATAGAGACCAGATCCTAAACAGAGAGTCCAGATCTCAAACACACAGTCCAGATCCTAAACACAGAGTCCAGATCCTAAACACAGAGTCCAGACCCTAAACACAGAGTCCAGATGCTAAACACAGATTCCAGATCCCAAACACAGAGTCCAGATCCCAAACACAGAGTCCAGGCCCTAAACACAGAGTCCTGATCACAAACACAGAGTCCAGATCCTAAACACACAGTCCAAAACCCAAACATAGAGTCCAGATCCAAAACACAGAGACCAGATCCCAAACACAGAGTCCAGGCCCTAAACACAGAGTCCTGATCACAAACACAGAGTCCAGATCCTAAACACACAGTCCAAAACCCAAACATAGAGTCCAGATCCAAAACACAGAGACCAGACCCTTAACACAGAGTCCAGACCCTTAACACAGAGTCCAGATCACAAAAATAGAGACCAGATCCTAAACAGAGAGTCCAGATCTCAAACACACAGTCCAGACCCTAAAGACAGAGTCCAGAGCCTAAACACAGAGTGCAGACCCTAAACACAGTGTCCAGACAATAAACACACAGTGCAGAAACTAAACACAGAGTCCAGATCCTAAACACAGAGTCCAGATACCGAACACAGAGACCAGATCCCAAACACAGAGACCAGATCCTGAACACAGAGTCCAGATCCTAAACACAGAGTCCAGACCCTAAACAGTGTGTCCAGAACCTAAATACAGAGTCCAGACCCTAAACACAGAGTCCAGACGCTGAACACAGAGTCCAGATCCTGAACACAGAGTCCAGACCCTAAACACAGAGTCCAGACCCTAAAATAGAGTCCAGATCCTAAACACAGAGTCCAGATCCTGAACACAGAGTCCAGACCCTAAACACAGAGTCCAGACTTTAAACACAGATTCCAGACCCTAAACACAGAGTCCAGACCCTAAACACTGTGTCCAGACCCTAAACACAGATTCCAGATCCCAAACACAGAGTCCAGACCCTAAACACAGTGTCCAGACCCTAAACACAGAGTCCAGATCTCAAACACAGAGTCTAGAACCTAAACACAGAGTGCAGACCCTAAACACAGAGTCCTCATCCTAAACACAGAGTGCAGACCCAAAACACAGAGTCCAGAACCAAAACACAGAGTCCAGATCCCAAACACAAAGTCCAGACCCTAAACACGGACTCCAGATCCTAAACACAGAGTCCAGATCCTAAACACTGAGTCCAGATCCCAAACCCACAGTCCAGATCCTAAACACAGATTCCAGACCCTAAACACAGAGTACAGATCACAAACACAGAGACCAGATCCTAAACACAGAGTCCACATCCTAAACACAGAGTCCAGATCCGAAACTCAGAGACCAGATCCTAAACACAGAGTCCAGATCCTAAACACAGAGCCCAGATCCTAAACACAGAGTCCAGACCTATAACACAGTGTCCAGATCCCAAACACAGAGTCCAGATACAAAACAAAAAGTCCAGACCCTAAAGACGGACTCCAGATCCTAAACACAGAGTCCAGATCCGAAACGCAGAGTCCAGATAATAAACACAGTGTCCAGATCCCAAACACAGAGTCCAGATCCCAAACACAGAGTCCAGATCCCAAACACAGAGTCCAGATCCCAAACACGGAGTCCTGATCACAAACACAGAGTCCATATCCCGAACACAGAGACCAGATGCCAAACACAGAGACCAGATCCAACACACAGAGTCCAGATCCTAAACACAGAGTCCAGACCCTAAACACTGTGTCCAGACCCTAAACACAGAGTCCAGACCCTAAACACTGTGTCCAGACCCTAAACACAGAGTCCAGAAACTAAACACAGAGTCCAGACCCTAAACACAGAGTCCAGACCCTAAACACAGAGTCCAGAGCCTAAACACAGAGTCCAGAGCCTAAACACAGAGTGCAGAACCTAAACACAGAGTGCTGACCCTAAACACAGAGTCTAGATCCTAAACACAGAGTCCAGACCTAAACACTGTGTCCAGACCCTAAACACAGAGTCCAGACCCTAAGCACTATTTCATACCCTAAACACAGAGTCCAGACCCAAAAAACAGAGTCCAGTGGCTGAACACAGAGACCAGATCCTGAACACAGAGTCCAGATCCTAAACACAGAGTCCAGACCCTAAACAGTGTGTCCAGAACCTAAATACAGAGTCCAGACCCTAAACACAGAGTCCAGACGCTGAACACAGAGTCCAGATCCTGAACACAGAGTCCAGACCCTAAAATAGAGTCCAGATCCTAAACACAGAGTCCAGATCCTGAACACAGAGTCCAGACCCTAAACACAGAGACCAGACTTTAAACACAGATTCCAGACCCTAAACACAGAGTCCAGACCCTAAACACAGAGTCCAGACCCTAAACACAGATTCCAGATCCCAAACACAGAGTCCAGACCCTAAACACAGAGTCCAGACCCTAAACACAGAGTCCAGATCTCAAACACAGAGTCTAGAACCTAAACACAGAGTGCAGACCCTAAACACAGAGTCCTCATCCTAAACACAGACTGCAGACCCAAAACACAGAGTCCAGAACCCAAACACAGAGTCCAGATCCCAAACACAAAGTCCAGACCCTAAACACGGACTCCAGATCCTAAACACAGAGCCCAGATCCCAAACACGCAGTCCAGATCCTAAACACAGAGTCCAGAGCCTAAACACAGAGTACAGATCACAAACACAGAGACCAGATCCTAAACACAGAGTCCACATCCTAAACACAGAATCCAGTTCTCAAACAGAGAGACCAGATCCTAAAGACAGAGTCCAGATCCAACACACAGAGTCCAGACCCTTAACACAGAGTCCAGATCACAAAAATAGAGACCAGATCCTAAACAGAGAGTCCAGATCTCAAACAAAGAGTCCAGATCCTAAACACAGGGTCCAGATCCTAAACACAGAGTCCAGATCCTAAACACAGAGTCCAGATCCTAAACACAAAGTCCAGACCTATAACACAGTGTCCAGATCCCAAACACAGAGTCCAGATACAAAACAAAAAGTCCAGACCCTAAAGACGGACTCCAGATCCTAAACACAGAGTCCAGATCCGAAACGCAGAGTCCAGATAATAAACACAGTGTCCAGATCCCAAACACAGAGTCCAGATCCCAAACACAGAGTCCAGATCCCAAACACAGAGTCCAGATCCCAAACACGGAGTCCATATCCTAAACACAGAGTCCATATCCCGAACACAGAGACCAGATGCCAAACACAGAGACCAGATCCAACACACAGAGTCCACATCCTAAACACAGAGTCCAGACCCTAAACACTGTGTCCAGACCCTAAACACAGAGTCCAGACCCTAAACACTGTGTCCAGACCCTAAACACAGAGTCCAGAAACTAAACACAGAGTCCAGACCCTAAACACAGAGTCCAGACCCTAAACAAAGAGTCCAGAGCCTAAACACAGAGTCCAGAGCCTAAACACAGAGTGCAGAACCTAAACACAGAGTGCTGACCCTAAACACAGAGTCCAGATCCTAAACACAGAGTCCAGATCCTAAACACAGAGTACAGATCATAAACACAGAATCCAGATACCAAACACAGAGACCAGATCCAAAACACAGAGTCCAGATCCAAAACACAGAGTCCAGATCCAAAACACGGGGTCCAGATCCCAAACACAGAGTCCAGATCCCGAACACAGAGACCAGATCCCAAACACAGAGACCAGTTCCAACACACAGATTCCAGATGCTAAACACAGAGTCCAGACCCTAAACACTGTGTCCAGACCCTAAACACAGAGTCCAGACCCTAAACACTGTGTCCAGACCCGAAACACAGCGTCCAGACCCTAAACATAGAGTCCAGACCCTGAACACAGAGTCCAGATCCTGAACACAGTGTCCAGACCCTAAACACTGAGTCCAGACCCTAAACACAGAGTCCAGATCCTAAACACAGAGTCCAGATCCTGAACACAGTGTCCAGACCCTAAACACAGAGTCCAGACCCTAAACACAGAGTCCACACCCTAAACACAGAGTCCAGATCCTAAACACAGAGTCCAGACCCTAAACACGGACTCCAGATCCTAAGCACAGAGTCCAGATCCTAAACACAGAGCCCAGATCCCAAACACACAGTCCAGATCCTAAACACAGATTCCAGACCCTGAACACAGAGTACAGATCACAAACACAGAGACCAGATCCTAAACAAAGAGTCCACATCCTAAACACAGAGTCCAGATCTCAAACACAGAGACCAGATCCTAAAGACAGAGTCCAGATCCAACACACAGAGTCCAGACCCTTAACACAGAGTCCAGATCACAAAAATAGAGACCAGATCCTAAACAGAGAGTCCAGATCTCAAACACACAGTCCAGATCCTAAACACAGAGTCCAGATCCTAAACACAGTGTCCAGATCCTAAACACAGAGTCCAGACCTATAACACAGTGTCCAGATCCCAAACAAAGAGTCCAGATACAAAACAAAGAGTCCAGACCCTGAAGACGGAGTCCAGATCCTAAACACAGTGTCCAGATCCTAAACACAGAGTCCAGATCCTAAACACTGAGTCCAGATCCCAAACACCGAGTCCAGATCCCAAACACAGAGTCCAGATCCTAAACACAGAGTCCAGATCCCAAACACAGAGTCCAGATCCCAAACACAGAGTCCAGAACCCAAACACAGAGTCCAGATCCCAAACACAGAGTCCAGACCATAAACACAGAGTCCAGATCCTAAACACAGAGTCCAGATCCCAAACACAGAGTCCAGACCATAAACACAGAGTCCAGATCCTAAACACAGAGTCCAGATCCCAAACACAGAGTCCAGATCCCAAACACAGAGTCCAGGCCCTAAACACAGAGTCCTGATCATAAACACAGAGTCCAGATCCTAAACATACAGTCCAAAACTCAAACATAGAGTCCAGACCCTAAACACAGAGTCCAGATGCTAAACACAGAGTCCAGATCCCAAACACAGAGTCCAGATCCCAAACACAGAGTCCAGGCCCTAAACACAGAGTCCTGATCACAAACACAGAGTCCAGATCCTAAACACACAGTCCAAAACCCAAACATAGAGTCCAGATCCAAAACACAGAGACCAGATCCTGAACACAGAGTCTAGACCCTAAAGACAGAGTCCAGAGCCTAAACACAGAGTGCAGACCCTAAACACAGTGTCCAGACAATAAACACACAGTGCAGAAACTAAACACAGAGTCCAGATCCTAAACACAGAGTCCAGATCCCAAACACAGAGTCCAGATCCCAAACACAGAGTCCAGATCCCAAACACAGAGTCCAGATCCTAAACACAGAGTCCAGATACCGAACACAGAGACCAGATCCCAAACACAGAGACCTGATCCAACACACAGAGTCCAGATCCTAAACACAGAGTCCAGACCTAAACACTGTGTCCAGACCCTAAACACAGATTCCAGACCCTAAACACTATTTCATACCGTAAACACAGAGTCCAGAGGCTGAACACAGAGACCAGATCCTGAACACAGAGTCCAGATCCTAAACACAGAGTCCAGACCCTAAACAGTGTGTCCAGAACCTAAATACAGAGTCCAGACGCTGAACACAGAGTCCAGATCCTAAACACAGAGTCCAGATCCTGAACACAGAGTCCAGACCCTAAACACAGAGTCCAGACTTTAAACACAGATTCCAGACCCTAAACACAGAGTCCAGACCCTAAACACTGTGTCCAGACCCTAAACACAGATTCCAGATCCCAAACACAGAGTCCAGACCCTAAACACAGAGTCCAGACCCTAAACACAGAGTCCAGATCTCAAACACAGAGTCTAGAACCTAAACACAGAGTGCAGACCCTAAACACAGAGTCCTCATCCTAAACACAGAGTGCAGACCCAAAACACAGAGTCCAGAACCCAAACACAGAGTCCAGATCCCAAACACAAAGTCCAGACCCTAAACACGGACTCCAGATCCTAAACACAGAGTCCAGATCCTAAACACTGAGTCCAGATCCCAAACCCACATTCCAGATCCTAAACACAGATTCCAGACCCTAAACACAGAGTACAGATCACAAACACAGAGACCAGATCCTAAACACAGAGTCCACATCCTAAACACAGAGTCCAGATCCGAAACTCAGAGACCAGATCCTAAACACAGAGTCCAGATCCTAAACACAGAGCCCAGATCCTAAACACAGAGTCCAGACCTATAACACAGTGTCCAGATCCCAAACACAGAGTCCAGATACAAAACAAAAAGTCCAGACCCTAAAGACGGACTCCAGATCCTAAACACAGAGTCCAGATCCGAAACGCAGAGTCCAGATAATAAACACAGTGTCCAGATCCCAAACACAGAGTCCAGATCCCAAACACAGAGTCCAGATCCCAAACACAGAGTCCAGATCCCAAACACGGAGTCCATATCCTAAACACAGAGTCCATATCCCGAACACAGAGACCAGATGCCAAACACAGAGACCAGATCCAACACACAGAGTCCAGACCCTAAACACAGAGTCCAGACCCTAAACACTGTGTCCAGACCCTAAACACAGAGTCCAGACCCTAAACACTGTGTCCAGACCCTAAACACAGAGTCCAGAAACTAAACACAGAGTCCAGACCCTAAACACAGAGTCCAGACCCTAAACACAGAGTCCAGAGCCTAAACACAGAGTCCAGAGCCTAAACACAGAGTGCAGAACCTAAACACAGAGTGCTGACCCTAAACACAGAGTCTAGATCCTAAACACAGAGTCCAGATCCTAAACACAGAGTACAGATCATAAACACAGAATCCAGATACCAAACACAGAGACCAGATCCAAAACACAGAGTCCAGATCCAAAACACAGAGTCCAGATCCCAAACACGGGGTCCAGATCCAAACACAGAGTCCAGATCCCGAACACAGAGACCAGATCCCAAAGACAGAGACGAGTTCCAACACACAGATTCCAGATGCTAAACACAGAGTCCAGACCCTAAACACTGTGTCCAGACCCTAAACACAGAGTCGAGACCCTAAACACTGTGTCCAGACCCTAAACACAGCGTCCAGACCCTAAACATAGAGTCCAGACCCTGAACACAGAGTCCAGACCCTAAACACAGAGTCCAGATCCTAAACACAGAGTCCAGATCCTGAACACAGTGTCCAGACCCTAAACACAGTGTCCAGACCCTAAACACAGAGTCCACACCCTAAACACAGAGTCCAGATCCTAAACACAGAGCCCAGACCCTAAACACAGAGTCCAGACCCTAAACACAGAGTCCAGATCCTGAACACAGAGTCCAGAACCTAAAAACAGAGTGCAGACCCTAAACACAGAGTCCAGATCCTAAACACAGAGTCCAGATCTGAAACACAGAGTCCAGATCATAAACACAGAGTCCAGATCCCAAACACAGAGTCCAGATCCCAAACACAGAGTCCAGATCCCACACACAGTCCAGATCCCAAACACCAAGTCCAGATCCCAAACAAAGAGTCCATATCCTAAACACAGAGTCCAGATCCCGAACACAGAGACCAGATCCCAAACACAGAGACCAGATCCAACACACGGAGTCCAGATCCTAAACACGGAGTCCAGACCCTAAACACTGTGTCCAGACCCTAAACACAGAGTCCAGACCCTAAACACTGTGTCCAGACCGTAAACACAGAGTCCAGACCCTAAACACAGAGTCCAGACCCTAAACACAGAGTCCAGAGCCTAAACACAGAGTGCAGATCCTAAACACAGAGTCCAGATCCCAAACACGGGGTCCAGATCCCAAACACAGAGTCCAGATCCCGAACACAGAGACCAGATCCCAAACACAGAGACCAGTTCCAACACACAGATTCCAGATGCTAAACACAGAGTCCAGACCCTAAACACTGTGTCCAGACCCTAAACACAGAGTCCAGACCCTAAACACTGTGCCCAGACCCTAAACACAGCGTCCAGACCCTAAACATAGAGTCCAGACCCTGAACACAGAGTCCAGATCCTGAACACAGTGTCCAGACCCTAAACACTGAGTCCAGACCCTAAACACAGAGTCCAGATCCTAAACACAGAGTCCAGATCCTGAACACAGCGTCCAGACCCTAAACACAGAGTCCAGACCCTAAACACAGAGTCCACACCCTAAACACAGAGTCCAGATCCTAAACACAGAGTCCAGACCCGAAACACAGAGTCCAGACCCTAAACAGAGAGTCCAGATCCTAAACACAGAGTCCAGATCCGAAACACAGAGTCCAGATCATAAACACAGAGTCCAGATCCCAAATACAGAGTCCAGATCCCAAACACAGAGTCCAGATCCCACACACAGTCCAGATCCCAAACACCGAGTCCAGATCCCAAACACAGAGTCCAGATCCCACCACAGAGTCCAGATCCCAAACACAGAGTCCAGATCCTGAACACAGAGTCCAGAACCCAAACACAGAGTCCAGATCCCAAACACAGAGTCCAGACCCTAAACACGGACTCCAGATCCTAAGCACAGAGTCCAGATCCTAAACACAGAGCCCAGATCCCAAACACACAGTCCAGATCCTAAACACAGATTCCAGACCCTAAACACAGAGTACAGATCACAAACAGAGAGACCAGATCCTAAACAAAGAGTCCACATCCTAAACACAGAGTCCAGATCTCAAACACAGAGACCAGATCCTAAAGACAGAGTCCAGATCCAACACACAGAGTCCAGACCCTTAACACAGAGTCCGGATCACAAAAATAGAGACCAGGTCCTAAACAGAGAGTCCAGATCTCAAACACAGAGTCCAGATCCTAAACACAGAGTCCAGATCCTAAACACAGAATCCAGATCCTAAACACAGAGTCCAGACCTATAACACAGTGTCCAGATCCCAAACAAAGAGTCCAGATACAAAACAAAGAGTCCAGACCCTGAAGACGGAGTCCAGATCCTAAACACAGTGTCCAGATCCTAAACACAGAGTCCAGATCCTAAACACTGAGTCCAGATCCCAAACACCGAGTCCAGATCCCAAACACAGAGTCCAGATCCGAAACACAGAGTCCAGATCCCAAACACAGAGTCCAGATCCCAAACACAGAGTCCAGAACCCAAACACAGAGTCCAGATCCCAAACACAGAGTCCAGACCATAAACACAGAGTCCAGATCCTAAACACAGAGTCCAGATCCCAAACACAGAGTCCAGATCCCAAACACAGAGTCCAGGCCCTAAACACAGAGTCCTGATCATAAACACAGAGTCCAGATCCTAAACATACAGTGCAAAATTCAAACATAGAGTCCAGACCCTAAACACAGAGTCCAGATGCTAAACACAGAGTCCAGATCCCAAACACAGAGTCCAGATCCCAAACACAGAGTCCAGGCCCTAAACACAGAGTCCTGATCACAAACACAGAGTCCAGATCCTAAACACACAGTCCAAAACCCAAACATAGAATCCAGATCCAAAACACATAGACCAGATCCTGAACACAGAGTCTAGACCCTAAAGACAGAGTCCAGAGCCTAAACACAGAGTGCAGACCCTAAACACAGTGACCAGACAATAAACACACAGTGCAGAAACTAAACACAGAGTCCAGATCCTAAACACAGAGTCCAGATCCCAAACACGGAGTCCAGATCCCAAACACAGAGTCCAGATCCCAAACACAGAGTCCAGATCCTAAACACAGAGTCCAGATACCGAACACAGAGACCAGATCCCAAACACAGAGACCTGATCCAACACACAGAGTCCAGATCCTAAACACAGAGTCCAGACCTAAACACTGTGTCCAGACCCTAAACACAGAGTCCAGACCCTAAACACTATTTCATACCCTAAACACAGAGTCCAGACCCAAAAAACAGAGTCCAGAGGCTGAACACAGAGACCAGATCCTGAACACAGAGTCCAGATCCTAAACACAAGGTCCAGACCCTAAACAGTGTGTCCAGAACCTAAACACAGAGTCCAGATCCTGAACACAGAGTCCAGACCCTAAACACAGAGTCCAGACCCTAAAATAGAGTCCAGATCCTAAACACAGAGTCCAGATCCTGAACACAGAGTCCAGACCCTAAACACAGAGTCCAGACTTTAAACACAGATTCCAGACACTAAACACAGAGTCCAGACCCTAAACACTGTGTCCAGACCCTAAACACAGATTCCAGATCCCAAACACAGAGTCCAGACCCTAAACACAGAGTCCAGACCCTAAACACAGAGTCCAGATCTCAAACACAGAGTCTAGAACCTAAACACAGCGTCCAGACCCTAAACACAGAGTCCTCATCCTAAACACAGAGTGCAGACCCAAAACACAGAGTCCAGAACCCAAACACAGAGTCCAGATCCCAAACACAAAGTCCAGACCCTAAACACGGACTCCAGATCCTAAACACAGAGTCCAGATCCTAAACACTGAGTCCAGATCCCAAACACACAGTCCAGATCCTAAACACAGATTCCAGACCCTAAACACAGAGTACAGATCACAAACACAGAGACCAGATCCTAAACACAGAGTCCACATCCTAAACACAGAGTCCAGATCCGAAACTCAGAGACCAGATCCTAAACACAGAGTCCAGATCCAACACACAGAGTCCAGACCCTTAACACAGAGTCCAGATCACAAACATTAGAGACCAGATCCTAAACACAGAGTCCAGAACTCAAACACAGAGTCCAGATCCTAAACACAGATCCAGATCCTAAACACACAGTCCAGACCTAAAACACAGTGTCCAGATCCCAAACACAGAGTCCAGATGCAAAACAAAGAGTCCAGACCCTATTGACGGAGTGCAGATCCTAAACACAGAGTCCAGATCCTAAACACAGAGTCCAGATCCTGAACACAGAGTCCAGATCCTGAACACAGAGTCCAGATACTAAACACTGAGTCCAGATCCCAAACACAGAGTCCAGATCCCAAACAAAGAGTCCAGATCCCAAACACAGAGTCCAGATCCCAAACACAGAGTCCAGAACCCAAACACAGAGTCCAGATCCCAAACACAGTGTCCAGACCCTAAACACGGACTCCAGATCCTAAACACAGAGTCCAGATACTAAACACAGAGTCCAGATCCCAAACACAGAGTCCAGATCCTAAACAAAGAGTCCAGAACCTAAACAGAGAGTCCAGATCATAAACACTGAGTCCAGATCCTAAACACAGAGTCCAGAACCCAAACACAGAGTCCAGATCCCAAACACAGAGTCCAGATCCTGAACACAGAGTCCAGAACCCAAACACAGAGTCCAGATCCCAAACACAGAGTCCAGATCCCAAACACCGAGTCCAGATCCCAAACACGGAGTCCATATCCTAAACACAGAGTCCAGATCCCGAACACAGAGACCAGATCCCAAACACAGAGAACAGATCCAACACACAGAGTCCAGATCCTAAACACAGAGTCCAGACCCTAAACACTGTGTCCAGACCCTAAACACAGAGTCCAGACCCTGAACACTGTGTCCAGACCCTAAACACAGAGTCCAGACCCTAAACACAGAGTCCAGACCCTAAAAACAGAGTCCAGACCCTAAACACAGAGTCCAGAGCCTAAACACAGAGTGCAGACCCTAAACACAGAGTCCAGAGCCTAAACACAGAGTGCAGACCCTAAACACAGAGTCCAGATCCAAAACACAGAGTCCAGATCCTAAACACAGAGTCCAGATCGTAAACGCAGAGTCCAGATCCTAAACACAGAGTACAGATCATAAACACAGAATCCAGATACCAAACACAGAGTCCAGATCCAAAACACAGAGTCCAGATCCCAAACACAGAGTCCAGATCCCAAACACGGGGTCCAGATCCTAAACACAGAGTCCAGATCTCGAACACAGAGACCAGATCCCAAACACAGAGTCCAGACCCTAAACACAGAGTCCAGGCCCTAAACACAGTGTCCAGATCCCAAACACAGAGTCCAGATCCCAAACACAGAGTCCAGGCCCTAAACACAGAGTCCTGATCATAAACACAGATTCCAGATCCTAAACACACAGTCCAAAACCCAAACATAGAGTCCAGACCCTAAACACAGAGTCCAGATCCTAAACACAGAGTCCAGATCCTGAACACAGAGTCCAGATCCTAAACACAGAGTCCAGACCCTAAACACAGATTCCAGATCCCAAACACAGAGTCCAGACCCTAAACACAGTGTCCAGACCCTAAACACAGAGTCCAGACCCTAAACACAGAGTCCAGAACCTAAACACAGAGTCCAGATCCTAAACACAGAGTCCAGATCCTGAACTCAGAGTCTAGAACCTAAACACAGAGTGCAGACCCTAAACACAGAGTCCTCATCCTAAACACAGAGTGCAGACCCTAAACACAGAGTCCAGAACCCAAACACAGAGTCCAGATCCCAAACACAAAGTCCAGACCCTAAACACGGACTCCAGATCCTAAACACAGAGTCCAGATCCTAAACACAGAGTCCAGATCCTAAACACACAGTCCAGATCCTAAACACAGATTCCAGACCCTAAACACAGAGTACAGATCACAAACACAGAGACCAGATACTAAACACAGAGTCCAGAACCCAAAGACAGAGACCAGATGCAAAACACAGTGTCCAATCCCAGCCACAGAGTCCAGAATCTACACAGAGAGTCCAGATGCAAAACAAAGAGTCCTGATGCAAAACACAGAGTCCAGATCGCAAACACAGAGTCCAGATTCCAAACACAGAGACCAGATCCAAAACACAGAGTCCAGATCATACACAGTGAGTCTAGATCGAAAAGACAGAGTCCAAATTCCAAACACAGAGTCCAAACCCTAAAAACATAGCCCAGAACCTAACCACAGCGTCCAGATCCTAGACAGAGTGCACAGATCCCAAACACAGAGTCCAGATCCCAAACACAGAGACCAGATCCCAAACACAGAGTCCAGATCTTAAGCACAGAGTTCAAAGCCCAAACACATTGTCCAGAAGCTAAAAACAGAGTCCATATCCTAAAAACAGAGTCCAGACCCCAAACACAGTGTCCAGATCCTAAACACAGAGTCCAGATCCCAAACACAAAGACCAGATCCTAAACACAGAGTCCAGATCCCAAGCACAGAGTCCAGAACCCAAACACAGAGTCCAGATCCCAAACACAGAGTCCAGACCCCATACAAAGTGTCCAGATCCTAAACACAGAGTCCAGATCCCAAACACAGAGACCAGATTTTAAACACAGAGCCCAGATCCCAAGCACAGAGTCCAGATCGCAAACACAGAGTCCAGATCCCAAACACAGAGTCCAGATCCTACATAGAGGGTCCAGATCCAAAATAAAGAGTCCAGATCCCAAACACAGAGTCCAGATACTAAATACAGAGTCCAGAACCCAAAGACAGAGACCAGATACAAAACACAGTGCCCAGATCCCAAACACAGAGTCCAGATCCCAAACACAGAGTCCAGATCCTAAACACAGCGTCCAGATCACAAACACAGAGTCCAGATCCTCAACACAGTGTCCAGATCACAAACACAGAGTCCAGATCCCAAACACAGAGTGCAGATCCAAATCACAGTGTCCAGATCACAAACACAGAGTCCAGATCCTAAACACAGAGTCCAGATCCTAAACACAGAGTCCGAATCCTAAACACAGATTCCAGATCCCAAACATAGAGACCTGACCAGAAACACAGATTCCAGATCCCAAGCACAGAGTCCAGATCCCAAACACAGAGTCCAGATCATACACAGAGAGTCCAGATCCCAAACACAGTGTCCAGATCCCAAACACATAGTCCAGATTCAAAATACAGAGTCCAGATCACAAACACAGAGTCCAGATCCGAATCACAGAGACCAGATCCTAAACACAGAGTCTGAAACCTAAACACAGATTACAGATCGCAAACATAGAGACCTGACCCGAAACACAGAGTCCAGATCCCAAACACAGAGTCCAGATCATACACAGAGAGTCCAGATCCCAAACACAGTGTCCAGATCCCAAACACAGAGTCCAGAAAATGAACACAGAGTCCAGAACCCAAAGACAGAGACCAGATACAAAACACAGTGTCCAGATCCCAAACACAGACTCCAGATCCCAAACACCGAGTCCAGATCCCAAACACAGCGTCCAGATCGCAAACACAGAGTCCAGATCCTAAACACAGTGTCCAGATCACAAACACAGAGTCCAGATCCCAAACACAGAGACCAGATGCAAAACACAGTGTCCAGATCCCAGCCACAGAGTCCAGATCCTACAGAGAGAGTCCAGATCCAAAACACAAAGTCCAGATCCCAAACACAGAGTCCAAACCCTAAAAACATAGCCCAGAAACTAACCACGGAGTCCAGATCCTAAACACAGTGTCCAGATCCCAAACTCAGACTCCAGAACCTGAACACAGAGTCCAGATCCTAAACACTTAGTCCAGATCCAAAATACAGGGTCCAGATCCTGAACACAGAGTCCAGATCACAAACATAGAGACCAGATCCTAAACACAGAGTCCAGAACCTAAACAAAGAGTCCAGACTCTAAGCACAGAGTCCAGATCACAAACACAGAGTCCAGATCCAAAATCCCTAGTCCAGATCCTACATAGAGAGTCCAGATCCAAAACACAGAGTCCAGATCCCAAACTCAGAGTCCAGATCCCAAACACCGAGACCAGATCCCAAACACAGAGTCCAGAAGCTAAACACAGAGTCCAGATCCTAGACACGGAGTCCAAACCCCAAACACAGTGTCCAGATCCTAAACACAGAGTCCAGATCCCAAACACAGAGACCAGATCCAATACACAGAGTCCAGATCCCAAGCACAGAGTCCAGATCGCAAACACAGAGTCCAGATCCCAAACACAGAGTCCAGATCATACACAGAGAGTCCAGATCCCAAACACAGTGTCCAGATCCACAACACCTAGTCCAGATCCTACATAGAGAGTCCAGATCCAAAATACAGAGTCCAGAACCCAAACACAGAGTCCAGATACTAAACACAGAGTCCAGAACCCAAAGACAGAGACCAGATACAAAACACAGTGTCCAATCCCAGCCACAGAGTCCAGATCCCAAACACCGAGTCCAGATCCTAAACACAGCGTCCAGATCACAAACACAGAGTCCAGATCCTAAACACAGTGTCCAGATCACAAACACAGAGTCCAGACCCAAACACAGAGACCAGATCCAAAACACAGTGTCCAGATCACAAACACAGAGTCCAGATCCTAAACACAGAGTCCAGATCATAAACACAGAGTCCGAAACCTAAACACAGATTCCAGATCCCAAACATAGAGACCTGACCCGAAACACAGAGTCCAGATCCCAAGCACAGAGTCCAGATCGCAAACACGGAGTCCAGATCCCAAACACAGAGTCCAGATCATACACAGAGAGTCCAGATCCCAAACACAGTGTCCAGATCCCAAACACATAGTCCAGATCAAAAATACAGAGTCCAGATCCCAAACACAGAGTCCAGATCCCAAACACAGAGTCCAGTTACTAAACACAGAGTCCAGATCCCAAAGACATTGTCCAGAAGCTAAACACAGACTCCAGATCCTAAACACAGAGTCCAGACCCCATACACAGTGTCCAGATCCTAAACACAGAGTCCAGATCCCAAACAAAGAGACCAGATCCTAAACACAGAGTCCAGATCCCAAGCACAGAGTCCAGATCCCAAACACAGAGACCAGATGCAAAACACAGTGTCCAGATCCCAGCCACAGAGTCCAGATCCTACAGAGAGAGTCCAGATCCAAAACACAAAGTCCAGATCCCAAACACAGCGTCCATACCCTAAAAACATAGCCCAGAAACTAACCACGGAGTCCAGATCCTAAACACAGTGTCCAGATCCCAAACTCAGACTCCAGAACCTGAACACAGAGTCCAGATCCTAAACACTTAGTCCAGATCCAAAATACAGGGTCCAGATCCTGAACACAGAGTCCAGAACCTAAACAAAGAGTCCAGACTCTAAGCACAGAGTCCAGATCACAAACACAGAGTCCAGATCCAAAATCCCTAGTCCAGATCCTACATAGAGAGTCCAGATCCAAAATACAGAGTCCAGATCCCAAACACAGAGTCCAGACACTAAACACAGAGTCCAGAACCCAAAGACAGAGACCAGATACAAAACACAGAGTCCAATCCCAGCCACAGAGTCCAGAATCTACACAGAGAGTCCAGATCCAAAACAAAGAGTCCAGATCCAAAGCACAGAGTCCAGATCCCAAACACAGAGTCCAGATCCCAAACACCGAGACCAGATCCCAAACACAGAGTCCAGAAGCTAAACACAGAGTCCAGATCCTAGACACGGAGTCCAAACCCCAAACACAGTGTCCAGATCCTAAACACAGAGTCCAGATCCCAAACACAGCGACCAGATCCAATACACAGAGTCCAGATCCCAAGCACAGAGTCCAGATCGCAAACACAGAGTCCAGATCCCAAACACAGAGTCCAGATCATACACAGAGAGTCCAGATCCCAAACACAGTGTCCAGATCCACAACACCTAGTCCAGATCCTACATAGAGAGTCCAGATCCAAAATACAGAGTCCAGAACCCAAACACAGAGTCCAGATACTAAACACAGAGTCCAGAACCCAAAGACAGAGACCAGATACAAAACACAGTGTCCAATCCCAGCCACAGAGTCCAGATCCCAAACACCGAGTTCAGATCCTAAACACAGCGTCCAGATCACAAACACAGAGTCCAGATCCTAAACACAGTGTCCAGATCACAAACACAGAGTCCAGACCCAAACACAGAGACCAGATCCAAAACACAGTGTCCAGATCACAAACACAGAGTCCAGATCCTAAACACAGAGTCCAGATCATAAACACAGAGTCCGAAACCTAAACACAGATTCCAGATCCCAAACATAGAGACCTGACCCGAAACACAGAGTCCAGATCCCAAGCACAGAGTCCAGATCGCAAACACGGAGTCCAGATCCCAAACACAGAGTCCAGATCATACACAGAGAGTCCAGATCCCAAACACAGTGTCCAGATCCCAAACACATAGTCCAGATCAAAAATACAGAGTCCAGATCCCAAACAAAGAGTCCAGATCCCAAACACAGAGTCCAGTTACTAAACACAGAGTCCAGATCCCAAAGACATTGTCCAGAAGCTAAACACAGACTCCAGATCCTAAACACAGAGTCCAGACCCCAAACACAGTGTCCAGATCCTAAACACAGAGTCCAGATCCCAAACAAAGAGACCAGATCCTAAACACAGAGTCCAGATCCCAAGCACAGAGTCCAGATCGCAAACACAGAGTCCAGATCCCTAACACAGAGTCCAGATCATACACAGAGAGTCCAGATGCTAAACACAGCGTCCAGATCCTACATAGAGATTCCAGATCTAAAATACAGAGTCCAGATCCCAAACACAGAGTCCAGATCATACACAGAGAGTCCAGATCCCAAACACAGTGTCCAGATCCAAAATTCCCAGTCCAGATCCTACATAGAGAGTCCAGATCCAAAATACAGAGTCCAGATCCCAAACACAGAGTCCAGACACTAAACACAGAGTCCAGAACCCAAAGACAGAGACCAGATACAAAACACAGTGTCCAATCCCAGCCACAGAGTCCAGAATCTACACAGAGAGTCCAGATCCAAAACAAAGAGTCCAGATCCAAAACACAGAGTCCAGATCACAAACACAGAGTCCAGATCCCAAACACAGAGTCCAAACCCCAAACACAGTGTCCAGATCCTAAACACAGAGTCCAGATACCAAGCACAGAGTCCAGATCGCAAACACAGAGTCCAGATCCCAAACACAGAATCCAGATCATACAAAGAGAGTCCAGATGCTAAACACAGCGTCCAGATCCTACATAGAGAGTCCAGATCCAAAATACAGAGTCCAGATCCTGAACACAGAGTCCAGATCATACACAGAGAGTCCAGATCCCAAACACCGAGTCCAGATCCTAAACACAGCGTCCAGATCACAAACACAGAGTCCAGATCCTCAACACAGTGTCCAGATCACAAACACAGAGTCCAGATCCTAAACACAGAGTCCAGACCCCAAACAAAGTGTCCAGATCCTAAACACAGAGTCCAGATCCCAAACACAGAGACCAGATCCTAAACACAGAGTCCAGATCCCAAGCACAGAGTCCAGATCGCAAACACAGAGTTCAGATCCCAAACATAGATTCCAGATCCTACATAGAGAGTCCAGATCCAAAATAAAGAGTCCAGATCCCAAACACAGAGTCCAGATCCCAAACGCAGAGTCCAGATACTAAACACAGAGTCCAGAACCCAAAGACAGAGACCAGATACAAAACACAGTGTCCAGATCCCAAACACAAAGTCCAGATCCCAAACACCGAGTCCAGATCCTAAACACAGTGTCCAGATCACAAACACAGAGTCCAGATCCCAAACACAGAGACCAGATCCAAAACACAGTGTCCAGATCACAAACACAGAGTCCAGATCCTAAACACAGAGCCCAGATCATAAACACAGAGTCCGAAACCTAAACACAGATTCCAGATCCCAAACATAGAGACCTGACCCGAAACACAGAGTCCAGGTCCCAAGCACAGAGTCCAGATCGCAAACACAGAGTCCAGATCCCAAACACAGAGTCCAGATCATACACAGAGAGTCCAGATCCCAATCACAGTGTCCAGATCCCAAACACATAGTCTAGATCAAAAATACAGAGTCCAGATCCCAAACACAGAGTCCAGATCCCAAAAACAGAGTCCAGATATTAAACACAGAGTCCAGATCCCAAAGACATTGTCCAGAAGCTAAACACAGACTCCAGATCCTAAACACAGAGTCCAGACCCCAAACACAGTGTCCAGATCCTAAACACAGAGTCCAGATCCCAAACAAAGAGACCAGATCCTAAACACAGAGTCCAGATCCCAAGCACAGAGTCCAGATCGCAAACACAGAGTCCAGATCCTGAACACAGAGTCCAGATCATACACAGAGAGTCCAGATCCCAAACACAGTGTCCAGATCCAAAATTCCTAGTCCAGATCCTACGTAGAGAGTCCAGATCCAAAATACAGAGTCCAGATCCCAAACACAGAGTCCAGACACTAAACACAGAGTCCAGAACCCAAAGACAGAGACCAGATACAAAACACAGTGTCCAATCCCATCCACAAGAGTCTAGCATCTACACAGAGAGTCCAGATCCAAAACACAGAGTCCAGATCCAAAACACAGAGTCCAGATCACAAACACAGAGTCCAGATCGCAAACACAGAGACCAGATCCCAAACACAGAGTCCAGAAGCTAAACACAGAGTCCAGATCCTAAACACAGAGTCCAAACCCCAAACACAGTGTCCAGATCCTAAACACAGAGTCCGGATCCCAAACACAGCGACCAGATCCAATACACAGAGTCCAGATCCCAAGCACAGAGTCCAGATCGCAAACACGGAGTCCAGATCCCAAACACAGAGTACAGATCATACACAGAGAGTCCAGATCCCAAACACAGTGTCCAGATCCACAACACCTAGTCCAGATCCTACATAGAGAGTCCAGATCCAAAATACAGAGTCCAGAACCCAAACACAGAGTCCAGATACTAAACACAGAGTCCAGAACCCAAAGACAGAGACCAGATACAAAACACAGTGTCCAATCCCAGCCACAGAGTCCAGAATCTACACAGAGAGTCCAGATGCAAAACAAAGAGTCCTGATGCAAAACACAGAGTCCAGATCGCAAACACAGAGTCCACATTCCAAACACAGAGACCAGATCCAAAACACAGAGTCCAGATCATACACAGTGAGTCTAGATCGAAAAGACAGAGTCCAGATCCCAAACACTGAGTCCAGATCCTAAACACAGAATCCACAACCTAAACACAGAGTCCAGATCGCAAACACAGAGTCCAGATCACAAAAACAGAGTCCAGATCCCAAAAACAGAGTCCAGACCCCATACAAAGTGTCCAGATCCTAAACACAGAGTCCAGATCCCAAACACAGAGACCAGATTTTAAACACAGAGCCCAGATCCCAAGCACAGAGTCCAGATCGCAAACACAGAGTCCAGATCCCAAACACAGAGTCCAGATCCTACATAGAGGGTCCAGATCCAAAATAAAGAGTCCAGATCCCAAACACAGAGTCCAGATACTAAATACAGAGTCCAGAACCCAAAGACAGAGATCAGATACAAAACACAGTGCCCAGATCCCAAACACAGAGTCCAGATCCCAAACACAGAGTCCAGATCCTAAACACAGCGTCCAGATCACAAACACAGAGCCCAGATCCTCAACACAGTGTCCAGATCACAAACACAGAGTCCAGATCCCAAACACAGAGTCCAGATCCTAAACACAGAGTCCAGATCCTAAACACAGCGTCCAGATCACAAACACAGAGTCCAGATCCTCAACACAGTGTCCAGATCACAAACACAGAGTCCAGATCCCAAACACAGAGTCCAGGTCCCAAACACAAAGTCCAGATCCTAAAAACATAGTCCAGATCCCAAACAAAGAGTCCGAAACCTAAACACAGATTCCAGATCCCAAACACAGAGACCTGAACCAAAACACAGAATCCACACCGTAAACACAGAGTCCAGTTCCCAAACACAGAGTTCAGATCCCAAACACAGAGTCCAGATCCCAAAAACAGAGTCCAGATCCTCAACACAGAGTCCAGACTCTTAGCAGAGAGCCCAGATCCCAAACACAGAGTCCAGATCACAAACACAGAGTCCAGAACCTCAACACAGAGTCCAGACTCTAAGCACAGAGTCCAGATCACAAACACAGAGTCCAGATCACAAACACAGAGTCCAGATCCTCAACACAGAGTCCAGATCATACACAGTGAGTCCAGATCCAAAACACAGAGTAAAGATCCCAAACACTGTGTCCAGATCCTAAACACAGAATCCACACCCTAAACACAGATCCAGTTACTAAACACAGAGTCCAGATCCCAAACACTGAGTCCAAACCCTAAAAACATAGCCCAGAACCTAACCACAGCGTCCAGATCCTAAAAGAAGTGTCCAGATCACAAACACAGAGACCAGATCCAACACACAGAGACCAGATTCAAAACACAGTGGCCAGGTCCCAAACACAGAGACCAGATCCAACACACAGAGTCCTGATTCAAATCACGGAGTCCAGGTCTGAAACACAGAGTCCAGATCCTAAACACATAGTCCAGATCCCAAACACAGATCCAACACACAGAGTCCAGATCCTAAAAGAAGTGTCCAGATCACAAACACAGAGACCAGATCTAACACACAGAGTCCAGATTCAAAACACAGAGTCCAGGTCCCAAACACAAAGACCTGTCCCAAAACACAGAGTCCAGATCCCAAACACAGCGTCCAGATCCCAAACACAGATTCCAGATCCTAAACACAGCGTCCTGATCACAAACACAGAGTCCAGATCCTAAAAACAGAGTCCAGATCCAAACCAAAGTGTCCAGATGCCAAACACAGAGTCCAGATCCTAAACACAGAGTCCAAATCCCAAACACAGAGTCCAGATCCTACACAGAGAGTCCAGATCCAAAACACAAAGTCCAGATTCCAAACACAGAGTCCAAACCCTAAAAACATAGCCCAGAAACTAACCACAGAGTCCAGAACCTGAACACAGTGTCCAGATCCCAAACACAGAGTCTAGATCCAAAATACAGGGTCCAGATCCTAAACACAGAGTCCAGATCACAAACACAGAGACCAGATCCTAAACACAGAGTCCAGAACCTAAACAAAGAGTCCAGATCGCAAACACAGAGTCCAGGTCCAGAACACAGAGTCCAGCTCCTAAAAGAAGTGTCCAGATCACAAACACAGAGACCAGATACAACACACAGAGTCCATATTCAAAACACAGAGTCCAGGTCCCAAACACAAAGTCCAGATTCTAAAAACATAGTCCAGATCCCAAACACAGAGTCCAAAACCTAAACACAGATTCCAGATCCCAAACACAGAGACCTGACCCGAAACACAGAATCCATACCCTAAACACAGAGTCCAGATCACAAACAGAGAGTCCAGATCACAAACAGAGAGTCCAGATCCCAAACACACAGTTCAGATCCCAAACACAGAGTCCAGATCCCAAACACAGAGTCCAGAACCTCAACACAGAGTCCAGACTCTAAGCACAGAGTCCAGATCCCAAACACAGAGTCCAGATCCCAAACACAGAGTCCAGATCCTAAACACAGAGTCCAGATCACAAACACAGAGTCCAGATCCTAAACACAGAGTCCAGATCATACACAGTGAGTCCAGATCCAAAACACAGAGTCCAGATCCAAAACACAAAGTCCAGATCCAAAACACAGATTCCAAACCCTAAAAACATAGCCCAGAAACTAACCACGGAGTCCAGATCCTAAACACAGTGTCCAGATCACAAACACACAGTTCAGAACCTGAACACAGTGTCCAGATCCTAAACACAGAGTCCAGATCCAAAATACAGGGTCCAGATCCTGAACACAGAGTCCAGATCACAAACACAGAGACCAGATCCTAAACACAGAGTCCAAAACCTAAACAAAGAGTCCATATCCCATGCACAGAGTCCAGATCCAACACACAGAGTCCAGATCCTAAAAGAAGTGTCCAGATCACAAACACAGAGACCAGATCTAACACACAGAGTCCAGATTCAAAACACAGAGTCCAGGTCCCAAACACAAAGTCCAGATCCTAAAAACATAGTCCAGATCCCAAACAAAGATTCCGAAACCTAAACACAGATTCCAGATCACAAACACAGAGACCTGACCCGAAACACAGAATCCACACCGTAAACACAGAGTCCAGTTCCCAAACACAGAGCTCAGATCCCAAACACAGAGTCCAGATCCCAAAAACAGAGTCCAGATCCTCAACACAGAGTCCAGATCCTAAACACAGCGTCCAGATCACAAACACAGAGTCCAGATCCTCAACACAGTGTCCAGATCACAAACACAGAGTCCAGATCCCAAACACAGAGTCCAGATCCCAAACACAGAGTCCAGATCCTAAACACAGCGT
The DNA here is from genome assembly GCA_026770705.1 of Isurus oxyrinchus. NCBI lineage: Eukaryota > Metazoa > Chordata > Chondrichthyes > Lamniformes > Lamnidae > Isurus > Isurus oxyrinchus. The sequence goes on along the minus strand of JANJGN010000309.1, from coordinate 443,350 downwards.
CCAGATCACAAACACAGAGTCCAGATCCTCAACACAGTGTCCAGATCACAAACACAGAGTCCAGATCCCAAACACAGAGTCCAGGTCCCAAACACAAAGTCCAGATCCTAAAAACATAGTCCAGATCCCAAACAAAGAGTCCGAAACCTAAACACAGATTCCAGATCCCAAACACAGAGACCTGAACCAAAACACAGAATCCACACCGTAAACACAGAGTCCAGTTCCCAAACACAGAGTTCAGATCCCAAACACAGAGTCCAGATCCCAAAAACAGAGTCCAGATCCTCAACACAGAGTCCAGACTCTTAGCAGAGAGCCCAGATCCCAAACAGAGAGTCCAGATCACAAACACAGAGTCCAGAACCTCAACACAGAGTCCAGACTCTAAGCACAGAGTCCAGATCACAAACACAGAGTCCAGATCACAAACACAGAGTCCAGATCCTCAACACAGAGTCCAGATCATACACAGTGAGTCCAGATCCAAAACACAGAGTAAAGATCCCAAACACTGTGTCCAGATCCTAAACACAGAATCCACACCCTAAACACAGATCCAGTTACTAAACACAGAGTCCAGATCCCAAACACTGAGTCCAAACCCTAAAAACATAGCCCAGAACCTAACCACAGCGTCCAGATCCTAAAAGAAGTGTCCAGATCACAAACACAGACACCAGATCCAACACACAGAGACCAGATTCAAAACACAGTGGCCAGGTCCCAAACACAGAGACCAGATCCAACACACAGAGTCCTGATTCAAATCACGGAGTCCAGGTCTGAAACACAGAGTCCAGATCCTAAACACATAGTCCAGATCCCAAACACAGATCCAACACACAGAGTCCAGATCCTAAAAGAAGTGTCCAGATCACAAACACAGAGACCAGATCTAACACACAGAGTCCAGATTCAAAACACAGAGTCCAGGTCCCAAACACAAAGACCTGACCCAAAACACAGAGTCCAGATCCCAAACACAGAGTCCAGATCCCAAACACAGATTCCAGATCCTAAACACAGCGTCCTGATCACAAACACAGAGTCCAGATCCTAAAAACAGAGTCCAGATCCAAACCAAAGTGTCCAGATGCCAAACACAGAGTCCAGATCCTAAACACAGAGTCCAAATCCCAAACACAGAGTCCAGATCATACACAGTGAGTCCAGATCCAAAACACAGAGTCCAGATCCAAAACACAAAGTCCAGATCCAAAACACAGATTCCAAACCCTAAAAACATAGCCCAGAAACTAACCACGGAGTCCAGATCCTAAACACAGTGTCCAGATCACAAACACACAGTTCAGAACCTGAACACAGTGTCCAGATCCTAAACACAGAGTCCAGATCCAAAATACAGGGTCCAGATCCTGAACACAGAGTCCAGATCACAAACACAGAGACCAGATCCTAAACACAGAGTCCAAAACCTAAACAAAGAGTCCATATCCCATGCACAGAGTCCAGATCCAACACACAGAGTCCAGATCCTAAAAGAAGTGTCCAGATCACAAACACAGAGACCAGATCTAACACACAGAGTCCAGATTCAAAACACAGAGTCCAGGTCCCAAACACAAAGTCCAGATCCTAAAAACATAGTCCAGATCCCAAACAAAGATTCCGAAACCTAAACACAGATTCCAGATCACAAACACAGAGACCTGACCCGAAACACAGAATCCACACCGTAAACACAGAGTCCAGTTCCCAAACACAGAGCTCAGATCCCAAACACAGAGTCCAGATCCCAAAAACAGAGTCCAGATCCTCAACACAGAGTCCAGACTCTTAGCAGAGAGCCCAGATCCCAAACACAGAGTCCAGATCACAAACACAGAGTCCAGAACCTCAACACAGAGTCCAGACTCTAAGCACAGAGTCCAGATCACAAACACAGAGTCCAGATCACAAACACAGAGTCCAGATCCTCAACACAGAGTCCAGATCATACACAGTGAGTCCAGATCCAAAACACAGAGTAAAGATCCCAAACACTGTGTCCAGATCCTAAACACAGAATCTACACCCTAAACACAGATCCAGTTACTAAACACAGAGTCCAGATCCCAAACACTGAGTCCAAACCCTAAAAACATAGCCCAGAACCTAACCACAGCGTCCAGATCCTAAAAGAAGTGTCCAGATCACAAACACAGAGACCAGATCCAACACACAGAGACCAGATTCAAAACACAGTGGCCAGGTCCCAAACACAGAGACCAGATCCAACACACAGAGTCCTGATTCAAATCACGGAGTCCAGGTCTGAAACACAGAGTCCAGATCCTAAACACATAGTCCAGATCCCAAACACAGATCCAACACACAGAGTCCAGATCCTAAAAGAAGTGTCCAGATCACAAACACAGAGACCAGATCTAACACACAGAGTCCAGATTCAAAACACAGAGTCCAGGTCCCAAACACAAAGACCTGTCCCAAAACACAGAGTCCAGATCCCAAACACAGCGTCCAGATCCCAAACACAGATTCCAGATCCTAAACACAGCGTCCTGATCACAAACACAGAGTCCAGATCCTAAAAACAGAGTCCAGATCCAAACCAAAGTGTCCAGATGCCAAACACAGAGTCCAGATCCTAAACACAGAGTCCAAATCCCAAACACAGAGTCCAGATCCTACACAGAGAGTCCAGATCCAAAACACAAAGTCCAGATTCCAAACACAGAGTCCAAACCCTAAAAACATAGCCCAGAAACTAACCACAGAGTCCAGAACCTGAACACAGTGTCCAGATCCCAAACACAGAGTCTAGATCCAAAATACAGGGTCCAGATCCTAAACACAGAGTCCAGATCACAAACACAGAGACCAGATCCTAAACACAGAGTCCAGAACCTAAACAAAGAGTCCAGATCGCAAACACAGAGTCCAGGTCCAGAACACAGAGTCCAGCTCCTAAAAGAAGTGTCCAGATCACAAACACAGAGACCAGATACAACACACAGAGTCCATATTCAAAACACAGAGTCCAGGTCCCAAACACAAAGTCCAGATTCTAAAAACATAGTCCAGATCCCAAACACAGAGTCCAAAACCTAAACACAGATTCCAGATCCCAAACACAGAGACCTGACCCGAAACACAGAATCCATACCCTAAACACAGAGTCCAGATCACAAACAGAGAGTCCAGATCACAAACAGAGAGTCCAGATCCCAAACACACAGTTCAGATCCCAAACACAGAGTCCAGATCCCAAACACAGAGTCCAGAACCTCAACACAGAGTCCAGACTCTAAGCACAGAGTCCAGATCCCAAACACAGAGTCCAGATCCCAAACACAGAGTCCAGATCCTAAACACAGAGTCCAGATCACAAACACAGAGTCCAGATCCTAAACACAGAGTCCAGATCATACACAGTGAGTCCAGATCCAAAACACAGAGTCCAGATCCAAAACACAAAGTCCAGATCCAAAACACAGATTCCAAACCCTAAAAACATAGCCCAGAAACTAACCACGGAGTCCAGATCCTAAACACAGTGTCCAGATCACAAACACACAGTTCAGAACCTGAACACAGTGTCCAGATCCTAAACACAGAGTCCAGATCCAAAATACAGGGTCCAGATCCTGAACACAGAGTCCAGATCACAAACACAGAGACCAGATCCTAAACACAGAGTCCAAAACCTAAACAAAGAGTCCAGATCCCATGCACAGAGTCCAGATCCAACACACAGAGTCCAGATCCTAAAAGAAGTGTCCAGATCACAAACACAGAGACCAGATCTAACACACAGAGTCCAGATTCAAAACACAGAGTCCAGGTCCCAAACACAAAGTCCAGATCCTAAAAACATAGTCCAGATCCCAAACAAAGATTCCGAAACCTAAACACAGATTCCAGATCACAAACACAGAGACCTGACCCGAAACACAGAATCCACACCGTAAACACAGAGTCCAGTTCCCAAACACAGAGCTCAGATCCCAAACACAGAGTCCAGATCCCAAAAACAGAGTCCAGATCCTCAACACAGAGTCCAGACTCTTAGCAGAGAGCCCAGATCCCAAACAGAGAGTCCAGATCACAAACACAGAGTCCAGAACCTCAACACAGAGTCCAGACTCTAAGCACAGAGTCCAGATCCCAAACACAGAGTCCAGATCACAAACACAGAGTCCAGATCCTAAACACAGAGTCCAGATCACAAACACAGAGTCCAGATCCTAAACACAGAGTCCAGATCATACACAGTGAGTCCAGATCCAAAACACAGAGTCCAGATCCAAAACACAAAGTCCAGATCCAAAACACAGATTCCAAACCCTAAAAACATAGCCCAGAAACTAACCACGGAGTCCAGATCCTAAACACAGTGTCCAGATCACAAACACACAGTTCAGAACCTGAACACAGTGTCCAGATCCTAAACACAGAGTCCAGATCCAAAATACAGGGTCCAGATCCTGAACACAGAGTCCAGATCACAAACACAGAGACCAGATCCTAAACACAGAGTCCAAAACCTAAACAAAGAGTCCATATCCCATGCACAGAGTCCAGATCCAACACACAGAGTCCAGATCCTAAAAGAAGTGTCCAGATCACAAACACAGAGACCAGATCTAACACACAGAGTCCAGATTCAAAACACAGAGTCCAGGTCCCAAACACAAAGTCCAGATCCTAAAAACATAGTCCAGATCCCAAACAAAGATTCCGAAACCTAAACACAGATTCCAGATCACAAACACAGAGACCTGACCCGAAACACAGAATCCACACCGTAAACACAGAGTCCAGTTCCCAAACACAGAGCTCAGATCCCAAACACAGAGTCCAGATCCCAAAAACAGAGTCCAGATCCTAAACACAGCGTCCAGATCACAAACACAGAGTCCAGATCCTCAACACAGTGTCCAGATCACAAACACAGAGTCCAGATCCCAAACACAGAGTCCAGGTCCCAAACACAAAGTCCAGATCCTAAAAACATAGTCCAGATCCCAAACAAAGAGTCCGAAACCTAAACACAGATTCCAGATCCCAAACACAGAGACCTGAACCAAAACACAGAATCCACACCGTAAACACAGAGTCCAGTTCCCAAACACAGAGCTCAGATCCCAAACACAGAGTCCAGATCCCAAAAACAGAGTCCAGATCCTCAACACAGAGTCCAGACTCTTAGCAGAGAGCCCAGATCCCAAACAGAGAGTCCAGATCACAAACACAGAGTCCAGAACCTCAACACAGAGTCCAGACTCTAAGCACAGAGTCCAGATCACAAACACAGAGTCCAGATCACAAACACAGAGTCCAGATCCTCAACACAGAGTCCAGATCATACACAGTGAGTCCAGATCCAAAACACAGAGTAAAGATCCCAAACACTGTGTCCAGATCCTAAACACAGAATCCACACCCTAAACACAGATCCAGTTACTAAACACAGAGTCCAGATCCCAAACACTGAGTCCAAACCCTAAAAACATAGCCCAGAACCTAACCACAGCGTCCAGATCCTAAAAGAAGTGTCCAGATCACAAACACAGAGACCAGATCCAACACACAGAGACCAGATTCAAAACACAGTGGCCAGGTCCCAAACACAGAGACCAGATCCAACACACAGAGTCCTGATTCAAATCACGGAGTCCAGGTCTGAAACACAGAGTCCAGATCCTAAACACATAGTCCAGATCCCAAACACAGATCCAACACACAGAGTCCAGATCCTAAAAGAAGTGTCCAGATCACAAACACAGAGACCAGATCTAACACACAGAGTCCAGATTCAAAACACAGAGTCCAGGTCCCAAACACAAAGACCTGACCCAAAACACAGAGTCCAGATCCCAAACACAGCGTCCAGATCCCAAACACAGATTCCAGATCCTAAACACAGCGTCCTGATCACAAACACAGAGTCCAGATCCTAAAAACAGAGTCCAGATCCAAACCAAAGTGTCCAGATGCCAAACACAGAGTCCAGATCCTAAACACAGAGTCCAAATCCCAAACACAGAGTCCAGATCCTACACAGAGAGTCCAGATCCAAAACACAAAGTCCAGATTCCAAACACAGAGTCCAAACCCTAAAAACATAGCCCAGAAACTAACCACAGAGTCCAGAACCTGAACACAGTGTCCAGATCCCAAACACAGAGTCTAGATCCAAAATACAGGGTCCAGATCCTAAACACAGAGTCCAGATCACAAACACAGAGACCAGATCCTAAACACAGAGTCCAGAACCTAAACAAAGAGTCCAGATCGCAAACACAGAGTCCAGGTCCAGAACACAGAGTCCAGCTCCTAAAAGAAGTGTCCAGATCACAAACACAGAGACCAGATACAACACACAGAGTCCATATTCAAAACACAGAGTCCAGGTCCCAAACACAAAGTCCAGATTCTAAAAACATAGTCCAGATCCCAAACACAGAGTCCAAAACCTAAACACAGATTCCAGATCCCAAACACAGAGACCTGACCCGAAACACAGAATCCATACCCTAAACACAGAGTCCAGATCACAAACAGAGAGTCCAGATCACAAACAGAGAGTCCAGATCCCAAACACACAGTTCAGATCCCAAACACAGAGTCCAGATCCCAAACACAGAGTCCAGAACCTCAACACAGAGTCCAGACTCTAAGCACAGAGTCCAGATCCCAAACACAGAGTCCAGATCACAAACACAGAGTCCAGATCCTAAACACAGAGACCTGAACCAAAACACAGAATCCACACCGTAAACACAGAGTCCAGTTCCCAAACACAGAGCTCAGATCCCAAACACAGAGTCCAGATCCCAAAAACAGAGTCCAGATCCTCAACACAGAGTCCAGACTCTTAGCAGAGAGCCCAGATCCCAAACAGAGAGTCCAGATCACAAACACAGAGTCCAGAACCTCAACACAGAGTCCAGACTCTAAGCACAGAGTCCAGATCACAAACACAGAGTCCAGATCACAAACACAGAGTCCAGATCCTCAACACAGAGTCCAGATCATACACAGTGAGTCCAGATCCAAAACACAGAGTAAAGATCCCAAACACTGTGTCCAGATCCTAAACACAGAATCCACACCCTAAACACAGATCCAGTTACTAAACACAGAGTCCAGATCCCAAACACTGAGTCCAAACCCTAAAAACATAGCCCAGAACCTAACCACAGCGTCCAGATCCTAAAAGAAGTGTCCAGATCACAAACACAGAGACCAGATCCAACACACAGAGACCAGATTCAAAACACAGTGGCCAGGTCCCAAACACAGAGACCAGATCCAACACACAGAGTCCTGATTCAAATCACGGAGTCCAGGTCTGAAACACAGAGTCCAGATCCTAAACACATAGTCCAGATCCCAAACACAGATCCAACACACAGAGTCCAGATCCTAAAAGAAGTGTCCAGATCACAAACACAGAGACCAGATCTAACACACAGAGTCCAGATTCAAAACACAGAGTCCAGGTCCCAAACACAAAGACCTGACCCAAAACACAGAGTCCAGATCCCAAACACAGCGTCCAGATCCCAAACACAGATTCCAGATCCTAAACACAGCGTCCTGATCACAAACACAGAGTCCAGATCCTAAAAACAGAGTCCAGATCCAAACCAAAGTGTCCAGATGCCAAACACAGAGTCCAGATCCTAAACACAGAGTCCAAATCCCAAACACAGAGTCCAGATCCTACACAGAGAGTCCAGATCCAAAACACAAAGTCCAGATTCCAAACACAGAGTCCAAACCCTAAAAACATAGCCCAGAAACTAACCACAGAGTCCAGAACCTGAACACAGTGTCCAGATCCCAAACACAGAGTCTAGATCCAAAATACAGGGTCCAGATCCTAAACACAGAGTCCAGATCACAAACACAGAGACCAGATCCTAAACACAGAGTCCAGAACCTAAACAAAGAGTCCAGATCGCAAACACAGAGTCCAGGTCCAGAACACAGAGTCCAGCTCCTAAAAGAAGTGTCCAGATCACAAACACAGAGACCAGATACAACACACAGAGTCCATATTCAAAACACAGAGTCCAGGTCCCAAACACAAAGTCCAGATTCTAAAAACATAGTCCAGATCCCAAACACAGAGTCCAAAACCTAAACACAGATTCCAGATCCCAAACACAGAGACCTGACCCGAAACACAGAATCCATACCCTAAACACAGAGTCCAGATCACAAACAGAGAGTCCAGATCACAAACAGAGAGTCCAGATCCCAAACACACAGTTCAGATCCCAAACACAGAGTTCAGATCCCAAACACAGAGTCCAGAACCTCAACACAGAGTCCAGACTCTAAGCACAGAGTCCAGATCACAAACACAGAGTCCAGATCACAAACACAGAGTCCAGATCCTAAACACAGAGTCCAGATCACAAACACAGAGTCCAGATCCTAAACACAGAGTCCAGATCATACACAGTGAGTCCAGATCCAAAACACAGAGTCCAGATCCAAAACACAAAGTCCAGATCCCAAACACAGATTCCAAACCCTAAAAACATAGCCCAGAAACTAACCACGGAGTCCAGATCCTAAACACAGTGTCCAGATCACAAACACACAGTTCAGAACCTGAACACAGTGTCCAGATCCTAAACACAGAGTCCAGATCCAAAATACAGGGTCCAGATCCTGAACACAGAGTCCAGATCACAAACACAGAGACCAGATCCTAAACACAGAGTCCAAAACCTAAACAAAGAGTCCATATCCCATGCACAGAGTCCAGATCCAACACACAGAGTCCAGATCCAAAAAGAAGTGTCCAGATCACAAACACAGAGACCAGATCTAACACACAGAGTCCAGATTCAAAACACAGAGTCCAGGTCCCAAACACAAAGTCCAGATCCTAAAAACATAGTCCAGATCCCAAACAAAGATTCCGAAACCTAAACACAGATTCCAGATCACAAACACAGAGACCTGACCCGAAACACAGAATCCACACCGTAAACACAGAGTCCAGTTCCCAAACACAGAGCTCAGATCCCAAACACAGAGTCCAGATCCCAAAAACAGAGTCCAGATCCTCAACACAGAGTCCAGACTCTTAGCACAGAGTCCAGATCCCAAACAGAGAGTCCAGATCACAAACACAGAGTCCAGATCCCAAACACACAGTTCAGATCCCAAACACAGAGTCCAGATCCAACACACAGAGTCCAGATCCAAAATACAGGGTCCAGATCCTGAACACAGAGTCCAGATCACAAACACAGAGACCAGATTCTAAACACAGAGTCCAGAACCTAAACAAAGAGTCCAGATCCCATGCACAGAGTCCAGATCCAACACACAGAGTCCAGATCCAAAAAGAAGTGTCCAGATCACAAACACAGAGACCAGATCTAACATACAGAGTCCAGATTCAAAACACAGAGTCCAGGTCCCAAACACAAAGTCCAGATCCTAAAAACATAGTCCAGATCCCAAACAAGAGTCCGAAACCTAAACACAGATTCCAGATCCCAAACACAGAGACCTGACACGAAACACAGAATCCACACCGTAAACACAGAGTCCAGTTCCCAAACACAGAGTTCAGATCCCAAACACAGAGTCCAGATCCCAAAAACAGAGTCCAGATCCCAAACACAGAGTCCAGACCCTTAGCACAGAGTCCAGATCCCAAACAGAGAGTCCAGATCCTAAACACAGAGTCCAGATCATAAACACAGAGTTCAGATCCCAAGCACAGAGTCCAGATCCCAAAGACAGAGACCAGATCCAAAACACAGAGTCCAGATCACAAACACAGAGTCCAGATCTGAAACACAGAGACCAGATCCTAAACACAGAGTCCAGATCCAAAGCACGGAGTCCAGATCCAAAGCACAGAGTCCAGATCGCAAACACAGAGTCCAGATCCCAAACACAGAGTCCAGAACCTCAACACAGAGTCCAGACTCTAAGCACAGAGACCAGATCCAAAACACAGAGTCCAGATCCAAAGCACAGAGTCCAGATCCAAAGCACAGAGTCCAGATCCCAAACACAGAGTCCAGATCACAAACACAGATTCCAGATCCTAAACACAGACTCCAGATCACACACAGTGAGTCCAGATCCAAAACACAGAGTCCAGATCCCAAACACTGTGTCCAGATCCTAAACACAGAATCCACACCCTAAACACAGAGTCCAGATCCTAAACACAGAGTCCAGATCCCAAACGCTGAGTCCAAACCCTAAAAATATAGCCCAGAACCTAACCGCAGCGTCCAGATCCTAAAAGAGGTGTCCAGATCAAAAACACAGAGACCAGATCCAACACACAGAGACCAGATTCAAAACACAGAGTCCAGGTCCCGGACATAGACTCCAGATCCTAAAAACATACTCCAGATCCCAAACACAGAGTCCAGATCCCAAACACAGAGTCCAGATCCCAAACACAGAGTCCAGATCCTAAACACAGCGTCCAGATCACAAACACAGAGTCCAGATCCTAAACACAGAATCCACACCCTAAACACAGAGTCCAGATCCTAAACACAGAGTCCAGATCCTAAACACAGAGTCCAGATCCAAAATACAGGGTCCAGATCCTAAGCACAGATTCCAGATCACAAACACAGAGACCAGATCCTAAACACAGAGTCCAGAACCTAAACAAAGAGTCCAGATTGCAAACATAGAGTCCAGATCCAACACACAGAGTCCAGATCCTAAAAGAAGTGTCCAGATCACAAACACAGAGTCCTGATCCAACACACAGAGTCCAGACTCAAAACACAGAGTCCAGATCCCAAACACAAAGTCCAGATCCTAAAAACATAGTCCAGATCCCAAACACAGAGTCTGAAACCTAAACACAGATTCCAGATCCCAAACACAGAAACCTGACATGAAACACAGAATCCACAGCCTAAACACAGAGTCCAGATCCCAAACAGAGAGTCCAGATCACAAAAAGAGAGTCCAGATCCCAAACACACAGTTCAGATCCCAAACACAGAGTCCAGATCCCAAAAACAGAGTCCAGAACCTCAACACAGAGTCCAGACTCTAAGCACAGAGTCCAGATCCCAAACACAGAGTCCAGATCACAAACACAGAGTCCAGATCCTAAACACAGAGTCCAGATCATACACAGTGAGTCCAGATCCAAAACACAGAGTCCAGATCCCAAACACTGTGTCCAGATGCTAAACACAGAATCCACACCCTAAACACAGAGTCCAAACCCTAAAAACATAGCCCAGAACCTAACCACAGATTCCAGATCCTAAAAGAGGTGTCCAGATCACAAACACAGAGACCAGATCCAACACACAGAGACCAGATTGAAAACACAGAGTCCAGGTCCCAAACACAGACTCCAGATCCTAAAAACATAGTCCAGATCCCAAACACAGAGTCCAGATCCCAAACACCGAGTCCAGATCCCAAACACAGAGTCCAGATCCCAAACACAGAGTCCAGATCCTAAACACAGCGTCCAGATCCCAAACACAGTGTCCAGATCCTAAACACAGCATCCAGATCACAAACACAGAGTCCAGATCCAAAACACAGAGTCCACACCCTAAACACAGAGTCCAGATCCTAAGCACAGAGTCCAGATCCAACACAGAGAGTCCAGATCCTAAACACAGAGTCCAGATCCTAAACACAGAGTCCAGATCCAACACACAGAGTCCAGATCCTAAACACAGAGTCCAGATCACAAACACAGAGACCAGATCCAACACACAGAGTCCAGATTCAAAACACAGAGTCCAGTTCCCAAACACAGAGTCCAGTTCCTAAACACATAGTCCAGATCCCAAACACAGAGTCCAAATCCAAACACAGAGTCCAGATCCCAAACACAGAGTCCAGATCCTAAACACAGCGTCAAGATCACAAACACAAAGTCCAGATCCTAAACAAAAAGTCCAGATCCAAAACACAGTGTCCAGATCCCAAACACAGAGTCGAGATCCCAAACACAGAGTCCAGAACCTAAACAAAGTGTCCAGATCCCAAACACAGAGTCAAGATCCTAAACACAGAGTCCAAATCCCAAACACCGAGACCAGATCCAAAACACAGAGTCCAGATCCCAAAAACAGAGTCCAGATCCCAAAACACAGAGTCCAGATCCTACACAGAGAGTCCAGATCCTAAACACAGAGTCCAAATCCCAAACTCAGAGTCCAGAACCTAAACACAGAGTCCAGATCCTGAACACAGATTCCAGACCCCAAACACAGTGTCCAGATCTTAATCACAGAGTCCAGATCCCAAACACAGAGACCATATCCAAAACACAGACTCCAGATCCCAAACACAGAGTCCTGATCCCATACACAGTGTCCAAATCCCAAACACCAAGACCAGATCCAAAACACAGAGTCCAGATCACAAAAACACAGAGTCCAGATCCCTAAAACAGAGTCCAGATCCCAAAAACAGAGTCCAGATCCCAAACACAGAGTCCAGATCCTACACAGAGAGTCCAGATCCTAAACACAGATTCCAAATCCAAAACACAGAGTACAGATCCCAATCACAGAGTCCAGATCCAACACACAGAGTCCAGATCCTAAACGCAGAGCCCAGATCCTTAACACAGAGTCCAGCTCCCAAACAAAGAGTCCAGATCCTAAACAGAGCGTCCAGATCACAAACACAGAGTCCAGATCCTAAACACAGAGTCCAGATCCCAAACACAGAGTCCAGATCCAAATCACAGTGTCCAGATCACAAACACAGAGTCCAGATCCTAAACACAGAGTCCAGATCCTAAACACAGAGTCCGAATCCTAAACACAGATTCCAGATCCCAAACATAGAGACCTGACCCAAAACACAGATTCCAGATCCCAAGCACAGAGTCCAGATCCCAAACACAGAGTCCAGATCATACACAGAGAGTCCAGATCCCAAACACAGAGTCCAGATCATACACAGAGAGTCCAGATCTCAAACACAGTGTCCAGATCCAAAAAGACATAGTCCAGATCCTGCACAGAGAGTCCAGATCCTTAATACAGAATCCAGATCCCAAACACAGAGTCCAGATCCCAAGCACAGAGTCCAGATACTAAACACAGAGTCCAGACCCCATAGACAGAGACCAGATACAAAACACAGTGTCCAGATCCTACACAGAGTCCAGATCCCAAACACAGAGTCCAAACCCTAAAAACATAGCCCAGAACCTCACCACAGAGTCCAGATCCTGAACACAGTGTTCAGATCCCAAACACAGAGTCCAGAACCTGAACACAGAGTCCAGATCCCAAACACAGAGTCCAGATCCAAAATACAGGGTCCAGATCCTAAACACAGAGTCCAGATCACAAACACAGAGACCAGATCCTAAACAGCATCCAGAACCTAAACAAAGAGTCCAGATCCCAAATACAGTGTCCAGATCCAACACACAGTGTCCAGATCCTAAACAACGTGTCCAGATCACAAACACAGAGACCAGATCCAACACACAGAGTCCAGATTCAAAACACAGAGTCCAGGTCCCAAACACAGAGTCCAGATCCTAAACACATAGTCCAGATCCCAAACACAGAGTCCAGATCCCAAACACAGAGTCCAGATCCCAAACACAGAGTCCAGATCCTAAACACAGCATCCAGATCACAAACATAGAGTCCAGATCCTAAACACAGAGTCCAGATCCAAAACACTGTGTCCAGATCCAAAACACAGAGTCGAGATCCCAAACACAGAGTCCAGATACTAAACACAGAGTCCAAATCCCAAACACAGATTCCAGATCCAAAACACAGAGTCCAGACCCTAAACACAGAGTCCAGATCCCAAACACAGAGTCCAGATCCCAAACACAGAGTCCAGATCCTAAACACAGAGTCCAGATCCTAAACACAGAGTCCAGATCCCAAACACAGAGTCCAGATCCTAAACACAGAGTCCAGATCCCAAACACAGAGTCCAGATCATACACAGTGAGTTCAGATCCAAAACACTGCGTACAGATCCTAAACACAGAATCCACACCCTAAACAGAGAGTCCAGACCCTAAATACATAGTCCTGATCCTAAACACAGAGTCCAGATCCTAAACACAGAGTCCTGATCCTAAACACTGAGTCCAGATCCTAAACACAGAGTCCAGATCCTAAACACAGAGTCCAGATCCTAAACACTGAGTCCAGATCCTAAACACTGAGTCCAGATCCTAAACACTGAGTCCAGATCCTAAACACTGAGTCCAGATCCTAAACACTGAGTCCAGATCCTAAAACCATGTTCGGACCGTAAACACCACGTCCGTATCCTGAACATTGAGTCCCTACTCTAAACATCAATCCAGACCCTAAAAACCGAGTCCAGACCCTAAACACAGATTCCAGATCTTAGCCCTAGAGCCCATCAACTCCTCCCCCCTCTCGCCAATGGCCCCTCCCAAACACTCCAACTCTCTCTCTGTTTCCTCTCTCTCTCCCTCTTTCTCTCTCTCTTTCTCTCTCTCCTGTCTTCCTGTCTGTATTTCTCTGTCGCTCCATCTGTCTCTCTGTGTCCCTTTCTTTCTCCCTCTCTCTGTCTCTTTCTCTGTTGCTGTGTTGCTTTTTCTATCTTTTCTTCTCTTTATACCTCTCCGTCTTTGCTTTCCATGTCCCTCTCTCTCTCAGCATCTCTGTATCTTTCTTTTCCTCTCTTTCTCTGTGCCTCTCTGTCTGTCAGCTTGTCTTTCTCTCCCTCTCTCCATCTCTCTCTATCTCTGTCTGTCTCTCTCTTGTTACCAGTCCTTCCCTCTCCCTCTCCCTCTCTCCCTCTCTCTCTGTGTCTCTCTCTCTCCTTATCCTTCTCCCTGTCTCTTTCTCTCCATCTATCATTACCTCTCTCTCTGTCTTTCTCTCTCAGTCTCCCTGTATCTCTCTTTGCCTCTCTACCTCAGTATCTCCCTATCTCTGCCTGAATCTTTCTCTGTGTCTGTCTGTCTCTCCACTTCATTATCTCTCCCTCCATTTTTCTGTCTGTCTCCCTCTCTGTCTCTCCCTCTCTTTCTCTGTCTCCCTCTCTGTCACTCCCTCTCTCTCTCTCTCTCTGTCTCTCCCCTTTTCTCTCTGTCTCTCCTCCTTCCACTCTGTCTCTCTCTCTCTCTGTCTCTCCCTCTGTGTCTCTCCTTCTCTTTCTCTGTCTCCCTCTCTGTCTCCCTCTCTGTCTCTCCCTCTCTTTCTCTCTGTCTCCCTCTCTGTCTCCCTCTCTGTCTCTCCCTCTCTCTCTCTCTGTCTCTCCCCCTTTTCTCTCTGTCTCTCCTCCTTCCACTCTGTCTCTCTCTCTCTCTGTCTCTCCCTCTCTGTCTCTCCTTCTCTTTCTCTGTCTCCCTCTCTGTCTCCCTTTCTGTCTCTCCCTCTCTCTCTCTCCGTCTCTCCCCCTTTCTTTCTGTCTCTCCCCCTTTCACTCTCTCTCTCTCTTTCTCTCTCTCCTTCATGTATCTGTATCTCTCAGAGTCACAGAGATGTAATGTTGCAGGAGGAGGCCATTCGTCATCAGCTCTCTGCATGAGCATCATGACTTGTGTTCTTCTACCTTCTCCCCGTACCCTTGCACATTGTTTCTATTCAAATAGTCATCTAATGCCCCCTCGAATGCCTCGACTGAACCTGCCTCCACCTCACTTCCAGACTGAACCACCCGTTGTGTGAAAAAATATCACGCCACATTTGCTTCTTCTGCAATCATTTTAAATCTGTGACCTTCCATTCATGGTCCCTGTATGAGCGGTAACAGCTTCTCTCTATCTGCTCTGTCCACCCACCTCATGAATTTGAGCATCTCTATCAAATCTTCTTTTAGCCCTTCTCTCTCCAAGGAGAAAAGTCCCAGCCTGTCCAATCTATCCTCACAGCTGAAGTTTCTGATCCCTGGGACCATTCTTGTAAACCTCTTCTGCACTCTCTCCAATGTGTTCACATGCTTCCTATAATGTGGCACCCAGAACTGTACACAATACTACAGCTGAGGTCTAACATGTGTCTTAGAAAAATTCAGCATAACCTCCCTGCTCTTGTATTCTATACCCCTATTAATAAAACCCAGGATACTGTATGCTTTATTAAATGCTCTCTCCACCTGTCCTGCCACCTTCAATGATCGATGCACATATACCCCCAGGTATTCCTGCTCCTGTCCGTTCAAAATTTCACCCCTAATTTTATGTTGTCTGTCCCTGTAGAAATCCATGCTGGCTCTTCCTTATCAACCCATATTTTTCCAGGTGACTACTAATTCTATCCTGAATAATTGTCTCTAGAATCTTGCCCACCATTGAAGTTAAACTGACTGCTCTGTAGTTGTTATGACTTTTTTTTGAAAAAGGGCGTAATGTTTGCAATTCTCCAGTCCTCTGGCACCACCCCTGAGTCTAGGGAAGAATTAAATGTTATGTCACAGAATCACTCAGTGCAGAAGAGGCCCTTCGGCCTATCGAGTCTGCACCGACATGTGAGAAACACCTGACCTACCTACCTAATCCCATTTACCAGCACTTGGCCCACAGCCTTGAATGTTATTATGTGCTAAGTGCTCATCCAGGTACTTTTTAAAGGATGTGAGGCAACCCGCCTCCACCACCCTCCCAGGCAGCGCATTCCAGACCCTCACCACCCTCTGGGTAAAAAAGTTTTTCCTCACATCCCCCCTAAACCTCCTGCCCCTCAGTTTGAACTTATGTCCCCTCATGACTGACCCTTCAACTAAGGGGAACAGCTGCTCCCTATCCACCCTGTCCATGCCCCTCATAATCTTGTACACCTTGATCAGGTCGCCCCTCAGTCTTCTCTGCTCCAACGAAAACAACCCAAGTCTATCCAACCTCTCTTCATAACTTCAATGTTTCATCCCAGGCAACATCCTGGTGAATCTCCTCTGCACCCCCTCCAGTGCCATCACATCCTTCCTATAATGTGGTGACCAGACCTGCACACAGTACTCCAGCTGTGGCCTCACCAAGGTTCTATACAACTCCAACATGACCTCCCTACTTTTGTAATCTATGCCTCGATTGATAAAGGCAAGTGTCCCATCTGCCTTTTTCACCACCCCACTAACATGCCCCTCTGCCATCAGAGATCTATGGACACAGAAGCCAAGGTCCCTTTGTTCCTCAGAACTTCCTAGTGCCATGCCGTTCATTGAGTACTTCCTTGTCAAATTACTCCTTCCAAAGTGTATCACCTCACACTTTTCAGGGTTAAATTCCATCTGCCTTCTCTACATTGAAATTCATCTGCCACTTATCTGCCCACTCCACCAACTGGCCAATGTCCTTTTGAAGTTTACTGTCCTCACAATGTACAACGCTCCCAAGATTTACAATGCCCTTCCCATTTCTGTCCCTCTCTCTCTCTCTGTCCCTCTCTGTATATCTCTTTCTCTTTCTGATTATTTTCCTCTCTCTCCAATATTCATTCCAGCGGTGACACTCTTGTTCTCCCCGTTAGGTTTAGGAATGGAGAATATCGGTGGGATATTTGTCGTCCTGATCTGTGGTTTGATCATTGCTGTCTTTGTGGCTGTCATGGAGTTTGTGTGGACAACCCGTCGTTCAGCCGAATCTGAGGAGGTAACAGTAAACACACTTCCCTTCACTCAGCCAGCTGACTATAAAGGAGCGCGAGCAGAGAATGAGGGGCAAGTAAATGGAGCAAATGGAGACACAGGGAGATACTGCAAATAACCATCGTCTTTCCTCATGGTCAGTGAGTGACCACAGACTGTCCTCAGGGCCAGTGAGAGACCAAAGACTGTCCTCAGGGCCAGTGAGTGACCACAATCTGGCCCCAGGGTCAGTGAGTGACCACAGACTGTCCTCAGGGCCAGTGAGTGACCACAGACTGTCCTCAGGCCCAGTGAGTGACCAAAGACTGTCCACAGGGCCAGGGAATGACCACAGACTGTCCTCAGGGCCAGTGAGTGACCACAGACTGTCCTCAGGGCCAGTGAGAGACCAAAGACTGTCCTCAGGGCCAGTGAGTAACCACAATGTGGCCCCAGGGCTAGTGAGTGACCACCATCTACCCCCAGGGTCAGCGAGTGAAAACCATCTATCCCCAGTGTCAGTGAGTGACCACCGTCTGCCCCCAGTATCAGTGAGTGACCACCATCTGCCCCCAGGGTCAGTGAGTGAACGCCAAATGCACCCAATGTCAGTGAGTGACCACCATCTGCCCTCAGTGTCAGGGAGTAACCATCATCTGCCCCCAGTGTCAGTGAGAGACAACCATCTACGCCTAGTGTTAGTGAGTGACCACCATCTGCCCTCAGTGTCAGTGAGTGACCACCATCGGCCCCCAGTGTCAGTGAGTGACCACTATCTGCCTGCAGTGTGAGTGAGTGACCACCATCTGCCGACAGTGCCAGTGAGTGACCACCATCTGCCCCCAGTGTCAGTGAGTGACCACCAACTGCCCCCAGTGTCAGTGAGTGACCACCATCTGCCCCCAGTGTCAGTGAGTGACCACCACCTGCCCCCAGTGTGAGTGAGTGACCACCATCTGCCCTCAGTGCCAGTGAGTGACGACCATCTGCCCTCAGTGTCAGTGAGGGACCACCATCTGCCCTCAGTGTCAGTGAGTGACCACCATCTGCCTGCAGTGTGAGTGAGTGACCACCATCTGCCCTCAGTGCCAGTGAGTGATCACCATCTGACCTCAGGGTCAGTGAGTGAAAACCATCTGCCCTCAGGGTCAGTGAGTGACCACCATCTGCCCTCAGTGTCAATGAGTGAACACCATCTGCCCTCAGGGTCAGTGAGTGACCACCATCTGCCCCCAGTGTCAGTGAGTGACCACCATCTGTCCCCAGTGTCAGTGAGTGACCACCATCTGCCCCCAGTGTCAGTGAGTGACCACCATCTGCCCCCGGTGTCAATGAGTGACCACGATCTGCCCCAAGTGTCAGTGACTGACCACCATCTGCCCCCAGTGTCAGTGAGCGACCACCATCTGCCCCCAGTGTCAGTGAGTGACCACCATCTGCCCTCAGTGTCAGTGAGTGACCACCATCTGCCCCCAGTGTCAGTGAGTGACCACCATCTGCCCCCAGTGTCAGTGAGTGACCACCATCTGCCCCCAGTGTCAGTGACTGACCACCATCTGCCCTCAGTGTCAGTGAGTGACCACCAACTGCCCTCAGTGTCAGTGAGTGACCAACATCTTCCCCCAGTGTCAGTGAGTGACCACCATCTGCTCCCAGTGTCAGTGAGTGAGCACCATCTGCCCTCAATGTCAGTGAGTGACCACCATCTGCCCCCAGTGTCAGTGAGTGACCACCATCTGCCCCCAGTGTCAGTGATTGACCACCACCTGCCGTCAGTGTCAGTGAGTGACCACCATCTGCCCCTAGTGTCAGTGAGTGACCACCATCTGCCCTCAGGGACAGAGAGTGACCACCATCTGACCCCAGTGTCAGTGAGTGACCACCATCTGCACTCAGGGTCAGTGAGTGACCACTGTCTGCCCCCAGTGTCAGTGAGTGACCACCATTTGTCCTCAGGGTCAGTTAGTGACCACCATTTGCCCTCAGATTCAGTGAGTGACCAACATCTGCCCTCAGGGTCAATGAGTGACCACCATCTGCCTAAGTGTCATAGAGCGACCACCATCTGCCCCCAGTGTCAGTGAGTGACCACCATCTGCCCTCAGTGTCAGTGAGTGACCACCATCTGCCCCCAGTGTCAGTGAGTGACCACCAACTGCCTGCAGTGTGAGTGAGTGACCACCATCTGCCGTCAGTGCCAGTGAGTGACCACCATCTGCCCCCAGTGTCAGTGAGTGACCACCAACTGCCCCCAGTGTCAGTGAGTGACCACCATCTGCCCCCAGTGTCAGTGAGTGACCACCACCTGCCCCCAGTGTGAGTGAGTGACCACCATCTGCCCTCAGTGCCAGTGAGTGACGACCATCTGCCCCCAGTGTCAGTGAGTGACCACCATCTGCCCCCAGTGTCAGTGAGTGACCACCATCTGCCTGCAGTGTGAGTGAGTGACCACCATCTGCCCTCAGTGCCAGTGAGTGACCACCATCTGCCCTCAGGGTCAGTGAGTGAACACCATCTGCCCTCAGGGTCAGTGAGTGACCACCAGCTGCCCTCAGTGTCAATGAGTGAACACCATCTGCCCTCAGGGTCAGTGAGTGACCACCATCTGCACCCAGTGTCAGTGAGTGACCACCATCTGTCCCCAGTGTCAGTGAGTGACACCATCTGCCCCCAGTACCAGTGAGTGACCACCAACTGCCCCCAGTGTCAGTGAGTGACCACCATCTGCCCCCAGTGTCAGTGAGTGACCAGCAACTGCCCCCGGTGACAGTGAGTGACCACCATCTGCCCCCAGTGTCAGTGAGTGACCACCATCTGCCCCCAGTGTCAGTGAGTGACCACCATCTACCCCCAGTGTCAGTGAGTGACCACCATCTGCCCTCAGTGTCAGTGAGTGACCCGCATCTGCCCCCAGTGTCAGTGAGTGACCACCATCTGCCCCCAGTGTCAGTGAGTGACCACCATCTGCCCCCAGTGTCAGTGACTGACCACCATCTGCCCTCAGTGTCAGTGAGTGACCACCAACTGCCCTCAGTGTCAGTGAGTGACCAACATCTTCCCCCAGTGTCAGTGATGACCACCATCTGCTCCCAGTGTCAGTGAGTGACCACCATCTGCCCTCAGTGTCAGTGAGTGACCACCATCTGCCCCGAGTGTCAGTGAGTGACCACCATCTGCCCCCAGTGTCAGTGAGTGACCACCATCTGCCGTCAGTGTCAGTGACTGACCACCATCTGCCCCTAGTGTCAGTGAGTGACCACCATCTGCCGCCAGTGTCAGTGAGTGACCACCATCTACCCTCTGGGTCAGTGAGGGACCACCATCTGCCCCCAGCGTCAGTGAGTGACCACCATCTACCCTCAGTGTCAGTGAGTGACCACTATCTGCCCTCAGTTTCAGTGAGTGACCACCATCAGACCTCAGTGTCAGTGAGTGACCACCATCAGACCTCAGTGTCAGTGACTGACCACCATCTGCCCCCAGTGTGAGTGAGTGACCACCAGCTGCCGTCAGTGTCAGTGACTGACCACCATCTGCCCCTAGTGTCAGTGAGTGACCACCATCTGCCGCCAGTGTCAGTGAGTGACCACCGTCTACCCTCAGGGTCAGTGAGTGACCACCATCTTCCCCCAGCGTCAATGAGTGACCACCATCTGCCCTCAGGGACAGAGAGTGACCACCATCTGCCCCCAGTGTCAGTGAGTGACCACCATCTGCCCTCAGGGTCAGTGAGTGACCAATGTCTGCCCTCAGTGTCAGTGAGTGACCACCATTTGTCCTCAGGGTCAGTTAGTGACCACCATTTGCCCTCAGATTCAGTGAGTGACCAACATCTGCCCTCAGGGTCAATGAGTGACCACCATCTGCCTAAGTGTCAGTGAGTGACCACCAACTGCCCCCAGTGTCAGTGAGTGACCACCTTCTGCCCCCGGTGTCAGTGAGTGACCACCATCTGCCCCCGGTGTCAGTGAGTGACCACCATCTGCCCCCAGTGTCAGTGAGCGACCACCATCTGCCCCTCGTGTCAGTGAGTGACCACCATCTGCCCTCAGTGTCAGTGAGTGACCACCATCTGCCCCCAGTGTCAGTGAGTGAACACCACCTGCCCTCAGTGTCAGTGAGTGACCACCATCTGCCCCCAGTGTCAGTGACTGACCACCATCTGCCCTCAGTGTCAGTGAGTGACCACCAACTGCCCTCAGTGTCAGTGAGTGACCAACATCTTCCCCCAGTGTCAGTGAGTGACCACCATCTAATCCCATGTCAGTGAGTGACCAGCATCTGCCCTCAGTGTCAGTGAGTGACCACCATCAGCCCCCAGTGTCAGTGACTGACCACCATCTGCCCCCAGTGTCAGTGACTGACCACCATCTGCCCCTAGTGTCAGTGAGTGACCACCATCTGCCCTCAGGGACAGAGAGTGAACACCATCTGCCCCCAGTGTCAGTGAGTGACCACCATCTGCACTCAGGGTCAGTGAGTGACCACTGTCTGCCCCTAGTGTCAGTGAGTGACCACCATTTGTCCTCAGGGTCAGTTAGTGACCACCATTTGCCCTCAGATTCAGTGAGTGACCAACATCTGCCCTCAGGGTCAATGAGTGACCACCATCTGCCTAAGTGTCAGAGAGCGACCACCATCTGCCCCCAGTGTCAGTGAGTGACCACCATCTGCCCTCAGTGTCAGTGAGTGACCACCATCTGCCCCCAGTGTCAGTGAGTGACCACCAACTGCCTGCAGTGTGAGTGAGTGACCACCATCTGCCGTCAGTGCCAGTGAGTGACCACCATCTGCCCCCAGTGTCAGTGAGTGACCACCAACTGCCCCCAGTGTCAGTGAGTGACCACCATCTGCCCCCAGTGTCAGTGAGTGACCACCACCTGCCCCCAGTGTGAGTGAGTGACCACCATCTGCCCTCAGTGCCAGTGAGTGACGACCATCTGCCCCCAGTGTCAGTGAGTGACCACCATCTGCCCCCAGTGTCAGTGAGTGACCACCATCTGCCTGCAGTGTGAGTGAGTGACCACCATCTGCCCTCAGTGCCAGTGAGTGACCACCATCTGCCCTCAGGGTCAGTGAGTGAACACCATCTGCCCTCAGGGTCAGTGAGTGACCACCAGCTGCCCTCAGTGTCAATGAGTGAACACCATCTGTCCTCAGGGTCAGTGAGTGACCACCATCTGCCCCCAGTGTCAGTGAGTGACCACCATCTGTCCCCAGTGTCAGTGAGTGACACCATCTGCCCCCAGTACCAGTGAGTGACCACCAACTGCCCCCAGTGTCAGTGAGTGACCACCATCTGCCCCCAGTGTCAGTGAGTGATAGGCAACTGCCCCCGGTGACAGTGAGTGACCACCATCTGCCCCCAGTGTCAGTGAGTGACCACCATCTGCCCCCAGTGTCAGTGAGTGACCACCATCTACCCCCAGTGTCAGTGAGTGACCACCATCTGCCCTCAGTGTCAGTGAGTGACCACCATCTGCCCCCAGTGTCAGTGAGTGACCACCATCTGCCCCCAGTGTCAGTGAGTGACCACCATCTGCCCCCAGTGTCAGTGACTGACCACCATCTGCCCTCAGTGTCAGTGAGTGACCACCAACTGCCCTCAGTGTCAGTGAGTGACCAACATCTTACCCCAGTGTCAGTGATGACCACCATCTGCTCCCAGTGTCAGTGAGTGACCACCATCTGCCCTCAGTGTCAGTGAGTGACCACCATCTGCCCCGAGTGTCAGTGAGTGACCACCATCTGCCCCCAGTGTCAGTGAGTGACCACCATCTGCCGTCAGTGTCAGTGACTGACCACCATCTGCCCCTAGTGTCAGTGAGTGACCACCATCTGCCGCCAGTGTCAGTGAGTGACCACCATCTACCCTCTGGGTCAGTGAGGGACCACCATCTGCCACCAGCGTCAGTGAGTGACCACCATCTACCCTCAGTGTCAGTGAGTGACCACTATCTGCCCTCAGTTTCAGTGAGTGACCACCATCAGACCTCAGTGTCAGTGAGTGACCACCATCAGACCTCAGTGTCTGTGACTGACCACCATCTGCCCCCAGTGTGAGTGAGTGACCACCAGCTGCCGTCAGTGTCAGTGACTGACCACCATCTGCCCCTAGTGTCAGTGAGTGACCACCATCTGCCGCCAGTGTCAGTGAGTGACCACCGTCTACCCTCAGGGTCAGTGAGTGACCACCATCTTCCCCCAGCGTCAATGAGTGACCACCATCTGCCCTCAGGGACAGAGAGTGACCACCATCTGCCCCCAGTGTCAGTGAGTGACCACCATCTGCCCTCAGGGTCAGTGAGTGACCAATGTCTGCCCTCAGTGTCAGTGAGTGACCACCATTTGTCCTCAGGGTCAGTTAGTGACCACCATTTGCCCTCAGATTCAGTGAGTGACCAACATCTGCCCTCAGGGTCAATAAGTGACCACCATCTGCCTAAGTGTCAGTGAGTGACCACCAACAGCCCCCAGTGTCAGTGAGTGACCACCATCTGCCCCCGGTGTCAGTGAGTGACCACCATCTGCCCCCAGTGTCAGTGAGTGACCACCATCTGCCCCCAGTGTCAGTGAGCGACCACCATCTGCCCCTAGTGTCAGTGAGTGACCAACATCTGCCCTCAGTGTCAGTGAGTGACCACCATCTGCCCCCAGTGTCAGTGAGTGACCACCACCTGCCCCCAGTGTCAGTGAGTGACCACCATCTGCCCCCAGTGTCAGTGACTGACCACCATCTGCCCTCAGTGTCAGTGAGTGACCACCATCTGCCCTCAGTGTCAGTGAGTGACCACCATCTGCCCCCAGTGTCAGTGAGTGAACACCACCTGCCCCCAGTGTCAGTGAGTGACCACCATCTGCCCCCAGTGTCAGTGACTGACCACCATCTGCCCTCAGTGTCAGTGAGTGACCACCAACTGCCCTCAGTGTCAGTGAGTGACCAACATCTTCCCCCAGTGTCAGTGAGTGACCACCATCTAATCCCATGTCAGTCAGTAACCAGCATCTGCCCTCAGTGTCAGTGAGTGACCACCATCAGCCCCCAGTGTCAGTGACTGACCACCATCTGCCCCCAGTGTCAGTGAGTGACCACCATCTGCCGTCAGTGTCAGTGATGACCACCATCTGCCCCTAGTGTCAGTGAGTGACCACCATCTGCCGCCAGTGTCAGTGAGTGACCACCATCTACCCTCAGGGTCAGTGAGTGACCACCATCTGCCCCCAGCGTCAGTGAGTGACCCCAATCTGCCATCAGTGTCAGTGAGTGACCACTATCTGCCCTCAGTGTCAGTGAGTGACCACCATCAGACCTCAGTGTCACTGAGAGACCACCATTTGCCCCCAGTGTCAGTGAGTGACCACCATCTGCCCCCAGTGTCAGTGACTGACCACCATCTGCCCCCAGTGTCAGTGAGTGACCACCATCTGCCCCCAGTGTCAGTGACTGACCACCATCTGCCCTCAGTGTCAGTGAGTGACCACCAACTGCCCTCAGTGTCAGTGAGTGACCAACATCTTACCCCAGTGTCAGTGATGACCACCATCTGCTCCCAGTGTCAGTGAGTGACCACCATCTGCCCTCAGTGTCAGTGAGTGACCACCATCTGCCCCGAGTGTCAGTGAGTGACCACCATCTGCCCCCAGTGTCAGTGAGTGACCACCATCTGCCTGCAGTGTGAGTGAGTGACCACCATCTGCCCTCAGTGCCAGTGAGTGACCACCATCTGCCCTCAGGGTCAGTGAGTGAACACCATCTGCCCTCAGGGTCAGTGAGTGACCACCAGCTGCCCTCAGTGTCAATGAGTGAACACCATCTGTCCTCAGGGTCAGTGAGTGACCACCATCTGCCCCCAGTGTCAGTGAGTGACCACCATCTGTCCCCAGTGTCAGTGAGTGACACCATCTGCCCCCAGTACCAGTGAGTGACCACCAACTGCCCCCAGTGTCAGTGAGTGACCACCATCTGCCCCCAGTGTCAGTGAGTGATAGGCAACTGCCCCCGGTGACAGTGAGTGACCACCATCTGCCCCCAGTGTCAGTGAGTGACCACCATCTGCCCCCAGTGTCAGTGAGTGACCACCATCTACCCCCAGTGTCAGTGAGTGACCACCATCTGCCCTCAGTGTCAGTGAGTGACCACCATCTGCCCCCAGTGTCAGTGAGTGACCACCATCTGCCCCCAGTGTCAGTGAGTGACCACCATCTGCCCCCAGTGTCAGTGACTGACCACCATCTGCCCTCAGTGTCAGTGAGTGACCACCAACTGCCCTCAGTGTCAGTGAGTGACCAACATCTTACCCCAGTGTCAGTGATGACCACCATCTGCTCCCAGTGTCAGTGAGTGACCACCATCTGCCCTCAGTGTCAGTGAGTGACCACCATCTGCCCCGAGTGTCAGTGAGTGACCACCATCTGCCCCCAGTGTCAGTGAGTGACCACCATCTGCCGTCAGTGTCAGTGACTGACCACCATCTGCCCCTAGTGTCAGTGAGTGACCACCATCTGCCGCCAGTGTCAGTGAGTGACCACCATCTACCCTCTGGGTCAGTGAGGGACCACCATCTGCCACCAGCGTCAGTGAGTGACCACCATCTACCCTCAGTGTCAGTGAGTGACCACTATCTGCCCTCAGTTTCAGTGAGTGACCACCATCAGACCTCAGTGTCAGTGAGTGACCACCATCAGACCTCAGTGTCTGTGACTGACCACCATCTGCCCCCAGTGTGAGTGAGTGACCACCAGCTGCCGTCAGTGTCAGTGACTGACCACCATCTGCCCCTAGTGTCAGTGAGTGACCACCATCTGCCGCCAGTGTCAGTGAGTGACCACCGTCTACCCTCAGGGTCAGTGAGTGACCACCATCTTCCCCCAGCGTCAATGAGTGACCACCATCTGCCCTCAGGGACAGAGAGTGACCACCATCTGCCCCCAGTGTCAGTGAGTGACCACCATCTGCCCTCAGGGTCAGTGAGTGACCAATGTCTGCCCTCAGTGTCAGTGAGTGACCACCATTTGTCCTCAGGGTCAGTTAGTGACCACCATTTGCCCTCAGATTCAGTGAGTGACCAACATCTGCCCTCAGGGTCAATAAGTGACCACCATCTGCCTAAGTGTCAGTGAGTGACCACCAACAGCCCCCAGTGTCAGTGAGTGACCACCATCTGCCCCCGGTGTCAGTGAGTGACCACCATCTGCCCCCAGTGTCAGTGAGTGACCACCATCTGCCCCCAGTGTCAGTGAGCGACCACCATCTGCCCCTAGTGTCAGTGAGTGACCAACATCTGCCCTCAGTGTCAGTGAGTGACCACCATCTGCCCCCAGTGTCAGTGAGTGACCACCACCTGCCCCCAGTGTCAGTGAGTGACCACCATCTGCCCCCAGTGTCAGTGACTGACCACCATCTGCCCTCAGTGTCAGTGAGTGACCACCATCTGCCCTCAGTGTCAGTGAGTGACCACCATCTGCCCCCAGTGTCAGTGAGTGAACACCACCTGCCCCCAGTGTCAGTGAGTGACCACCATCTGCCCCCAGTGTCAGTGACTGACCACCATCTGCCCTCAGTGTCAGTGAGTGACCACCAACTGCCCTCAGTGTCAGTGAGTGACCAACATCTTCCCCCAGTGTCAGTGAGTGACCACCATCTAATCCCATGTCAGTCAGTAACCAGCATCTGCCCTCAGTGTCAGTGAGTGACCACCATCAGCCCCCAGTGTCAGTGACTGACCACCATCTGCCCCCAGTGTCAGTGAGTGACCACCATCTGCCGTCAGTGTCAGTGATGACCACCATCTGCCCCTAGTGTCAGTGAGTGACCACCATCTGCCGCCAGTGTCAGTGAGTGACCACCATCTACCCTCAGGGTCAGTGAGTGACCACCATCTGCCCCCAGCGTCAGTGAGTGACCCCAATCTGCCATCAGTGTCAGTGAGTGACCACTATCTGCCCTCAGTGTCAGTGAGTGACCACCATCAGACCTCAGTGTCACTGAGAGACCACCATTTGCCCCCAGTGTCAGTGAGTGACCACCATCTGCCCCCAGTGTCAGTGACTGACCACCATCTGCCCCCAGTGTCAGTGAGTGACCACCATCTGCCCCCAGTGTCAGTGACTGACCACCATCTGCCCTCAGTGTCAGTGAGTGACCACCAACTGCCCTCAGTGTCAGTGAGTGACCAACATCTTACCCCAGTGTCAGTGATGACCACCATCTGCTCCCAGTGTCAGTGAGTGACCACCATCTGCCCTCAGTGTCAGTGAGTGACCACCATCTGCCCCGAGTGTCAGTGAGTGACCACCATCTGCCCCCAGTGTCAGTGAGTGACCACCATCTGCCGTCAGTGTCAGTGACTGACCACCATCTGCCCCTAGTGTCAGTGAGTGACCACCATCTGCCGCCAGTGTCAGTGAGTGACCACCATCTACCCTCTGGGTCAGTGAGGGACCACCATCTGCCACCAGCGTCAGTGAGTGACCACCATCTACCCTCAGTGTCAGTGAGTGACCACTATCTGCCCTCAGTTTCAGTGAGTGACCACCATCAGACCTCAGTGTCAGTGAGTGACCACCATCAGACCTCAGTGTCTGTGACTGACCACCATCTGCCCCCAGTGTGAGTGAGTGACCACCAGCTGCCGTCAGTGTCAGTGACTGACCACCATCTGCCCCTAGTGTCAGTGAGTGACCACCATCTGCCGCCAGTGTCAGTGAGTGACCACCGTCTACCCTCAGGGTCAGTGAGTGACCACCATCTTCCCCCAGCGTCAATGAGTGACCACCATCTGCCCTCAGGGACAGAGAGTGACCACCATCTGCCCCCAGTGTCAGTGAGTGACCACCATCTGCCCTCAGGGTCAGTGAGTGACCAATGTCTGCCCTCAGTGTCAGTGAGTGACCACCATTTGTCCTCAGGGTCAGTTAGTGACCACCATTTGCCCTCAGATTCAGTGAGTGACCAACATCTGCCCTCAGGGTCAATAAGTGACCACCATCTGCCTAAGTGTCAGTGAGTGACCACCAACAGCCCCCAGTGTCAGTGAGTGACCACCATCTGCCCCCGGTGTCAGTGAGTGACCACCATCTGCCCCCAGTGTCAGTGAGTGACCACCATCTGCCCCCAGTGTCAGTGAGCGACCACCATCTGCCCCTAGTGTCAGTGAGTGACCAACATCTGCCCTCAGTGTCAGTGAGTGACCACCATCTGCCCCCAGTGTCAGTGAGTGACCACCACCTGCCCCCAGTGTCAGTGAGTGACCACCATCTGCCCCCAGTGTCAGTGACTGACCACCATCTGCCCTCAGTGTCAGTGAGTGACCACCATCTGCCCTCAGTGTCAGTGAGTGACCACCATCTGCCCCCAGTGTCAGTGAGTGAACACCACCTGCCCCCAGTGTCAGTGAGTGACCACCATCTGCCCCCAGTGTCAGTGACTGACCACCATCTGCCCTCAGTGTCAGTGAGTGACCACCAACTGCCCTCAGTGTCAGTGAGTGACCAACATCTTCCCCCAGTGTCAGTGAGTGACCACCATCTAATCCCATGTCAGTGAGTAACCAGCATCTGCCCTCAGTGTCAGTGAGTGACCACCATCAGCCCCCAGTGTCAGTGACTGACCACCATCTGCCCCCAGTGTCAGTGAGTGACCACCATCTGCCGTCAGTGTCAGTGATGACCACCATCTGCCCCTAGTGTCAGTGAGTGACCACCATCTGCCGCCAGTGTCAGTGAGTGACCACCATCTACCCTCAGGGTCAGTGAGTGACCACCATCTGCCCCCAGCGTCAGTGAGTGACCCCAATCTGCCATCAGTGTCAGTGAGTGACCACTATCTGCCCTCAGTGTCAGTGAGTGACCACCATCAGACCTCAGTGTCACTGAGAGACCACCATTTGCCCCCAGTGTCAGTGAGTGACCACCATCTGCCCCCAGTGTCAGTGACTGACCTCCATCTGCCCTCAGGGACAGAGAGTGACCACCATCTGCCCCCAGTGTCAGAGAGTGACCACCATCTGCCCTCAGGGTCAGTGAATGACCACTGTCTGCCCTCAGTGTCAGTGAGTGACCACCATTTGTCCTCAGGGTCAGTTAGTGACCACCATTTGCCCTCAGATTCAGTGAGAGACCAACATCTGCCCTCAGGGTCAATGAGTGACCACCATCTGCCTAAGTGTCAGTGAGTGACCACCAACTGCCCCCAGTGTCAGTGAGTGACCACCATCTGCCCCTGGTGTCAGTGATTGACCACTGTCTGCCCCCAGTGTCAGTGAGTGACCACCATCTGCCCCCAGTGTCAGTGAGCGACCACCATCTGCCCCCAGTGTCAGTGAGTGACCACCATCTGCCCTCAGTGTCAGTGAGTGACCACCATCTGCCCCCAGTGTCACTGAGCGACCACCATCTGCCCCCAGTGTCAGTGAGTGACCACCATCTGCCCCCAGTGTCAGTGAGTGACCACCATCTGCCCTCAGTGTCAGTGAGTGACCACCAACTGCCCTCAGTGTCAGTGAGTGACCAACATCTTCCCCCACTGTCAGTGAGTGACCACCATCTGCTCCCAGTGTCAGTGAGTGACCACCATCTGCCCTCATTGTCAGTGAGTGACCACCATCTGCCCCCAGTGTCAGTGAGTGACCACTATCTGCCCCCAGTGTCAGTAAGTGACCACCATCTGCCGTCAGTGTCAGTGACTGACCACCATCTGCCCGTAGTGTCAGTGAGTGACCACCATCTGACCCCAGTGTCAGTGAGTGACCACCATCTACCCTCAGGGTCAGTGAGTGACCACCATCTGCCCCCAGCGTCAGTGAGTGACGACCATCTGCCCTCAGTGTCAGTGAGTGACCACTATCTGCCCTCAGTGTCAGTGAGTGACCACCATCAGACCTCAGTGTAAGTGAGTGACCACCATCTGCCCCCAGTGTCAGTGAGTGACCACCATCTGCCCCCAGTGTCAGTGAGTGACCACCATCTGCCCTCAGGGACAGAGAGTGACCACCATCTGTCCCCAGTGTCAGTGAGTGACCACCATCTGCCCTCAGGGTCAGTGAGTGACCACTGTCTGCCCTCAGTGTCAGTGAGTGACGACCATTTGTCCTCAGGGTCAGTTAGTGACCACCATTTGCCCTCAGATTCAGTGAGTGACCAACATCTGCCCCCAGGGTCAATGAGTGACCACCATCTGCCTAAGTGTCAGTGAGTGACCACTAACTGCCGCCAGTGTCAGTGAGTGACTACCATCTGACCCCAGTGTCAGTGAGTGACCACCATCTGCCCTCAGATTCAGTGAGTGACCACCATCTGCCCTCAGGGTCAATGAGTGACCACCATCTGCCACCAGTGTCAGTGAGTGACCACCATCTGCCCCCAGTGTCAATGAGTGACCACGATTTGCCCCTGGGGTCAGTGAGTGACGACCATTAGCCCCAAGGGCCAGTGAGTGACAACAGTTTCCCCTCAGGTTCAGTGAGTGACCAGTATCTACCGCCAGGGTCAGTGACTGACCACCATCTACCCCAGTGTCAGTGAGTGACCACCAATGGCCCCAATGTCAGTGAGTGACAACCATGTGCCCCCAGTGTCATTGAGTGTCCACCATCTGTCCCCAGTGTCAGTTAGTGACCACAATTTGCCCTGAGGTTCAGTGAGTGATGACTATCTACCGCCAGGGTCAGTGAGTGACCACCATCTACCCCAGTGTCTGTGAGTGACCACCAATGGCCACAATGTCAGTGAGTGACCACCATGTGCCCCCAGTGTCATTGAGTGACCACCATCTGCCCCCAGTGTCAGTGAGTGACCACCATCTGCCCCCAGTGTCAGTGAGTGACCACCATCTGCCGTCAGTGTCAGTGACTGACCACCATCTGCCCCTTGTGTCAGTGAGTGACCTCCATCTGCCGCCAGTGTCAGTGAGTGACCACCATCTACCCTCAGGGTCAGTGAGTGACCACCATCTGCCCCCAGCGTCAGTGAGTGACCACCAACTACCCTCAGTGTCAGTGAGTGACCACTATCTGCCCTCAGTGTAAGTGAGTGACCACCATCAGACCTCAGTGTCAGTGAGTGACCACCATCAGACCTCAGTGTCAGTGACTGACCACCATCTGCCCCCAGTGTCAGTGAGTGACCACCATCTGCCGTCAGTGTCAGTGAGTGACCACCATCTGCCCCTAGTATCAGTGAGTGACCACCATCTGCCGCCAGGGTCAGTGAGTGACCACGATCTACCCTCAGGGTCAGTGAGTGACCACCATCTGCCCCCAGCGCCAGTGAGCGACCACCATCTGCCCTCAGGGACAGAGAGTGACAACCATCTGCCCCCAGTGTCAGTGAGTGACCACCATCTGCCCTCAGGGTCAGTGAGTGACCAATGTCTGCCCTCAGTGTCAGTGAGTGACCACCATTTGTCCTCAGGGTCAGTTAGTGACCACCATTTGCTCTCAGATTCAGTGAGTGACCACCATCTGCCCTCAGGGTCAATGAGTGACCACCATCTGCCTAAGTGTCAGTGAGTGACCACCAACTGCCCCCAGTGTCAGTGAGTGACCACCATCTGCCCCCGGTGTCAGTGAGTGACCACCATCTGCCCCCAGTGTCAGTGAGTGACCACCATCTGCCCCCAGTGTCAGTGAGCGACCACCATCTGCCCCTAGTGTCAGTGAGTGACCAACATCTGCCCTCAGTGTCAGTGAGTGACCACCATCTGCCCCCAGTGTCAGTGAGTGACCACCACCTGCCCCCAGTGTCAGTGAGTGACCACCATCTGCCCCCAGTGTCAGTGACTGACCACCATCTGCCCTCAGTGTCAGTGAGTGACCACCATCTGCCCTCAGTGTCAGTGAGTGACCAACATCTTCCCCCAGTGTCAGTGAGTGACCACCATCTGCTCCCATGTCAGTGAGTGACCACCATCTGCCCTCAGTGTCAGTGAGTGACCACCATCTGCCCCCAGTGTAAGTGAGTGACCACCATCTGCCGTCAGTGTCAGTGACTGACCACCATCTGCCCCTAGTGTCAGTGAGTGACCACCATCTGCCGCCAGTGTCAGTGAGTGTCCACCATCTACCCTCTGGGTCAGTGAGTGACCACCATCTGCCCCCAGCGTCAGTGAGTGACCACCATCTGCCCTCAGTGTCAGTGAGTGAGCACCTTCTGCCCTCAGTGTCAGTGAGTGACCACCATCAGACCTCAGTGTCAGTGAGTGACCACCATCTGACCCAGTGTCAGTGAGTGACCACCATCTGCCCCCAGTGTCAGTGAGCGACCACCATCTGCCCTCAGGGACAGAGAGTGACCACCATCCGCCCCCAGTGTCAGTGAGTGACCACCATCTGCCCTCAGGGTCAGTGAGTGACCACTGTCTGCCCTCAGTGTCAGTGAGTGACCACCATTTGTCCTCAGGGTCAGTGAGTGACCACCATTTGCCCTCAGATTCAGTGAGTGACCAACATCTGCCCTCAGGGTCAATGAGTGACCACCATCTGCCTAAGTGTCAGTGAGTGACCACCAACTGCCCCCAGTGTCAGTGAGTGACCACCATCTGCCCCCGGTGTCAGTGAGTGACCACCATCTGCCCCCAGTGTCAGTGAGTGACCACCATCTGCCCCCAGTGTCAGTGAGCGACCACCATCTGCCCCCAGTGTCAGTGAGTGACCACCATCTGCCCTCAGTGTCAGTGAGTGACCACCATCTGCCCCCAGTTTCAGTGAGTGACCACCATCTGCCCCCAGTGTCAGTGAGTGACCACCATCTGCCCCCAGTGTCAGTGACTGACCACCATCTGCCCTCAGTGTCAGTGAGTGACCACCAACTGCCCTCAGTGTCAGTGAGTGACCAACATCTTCCCCCACTGTCAGTGAGTGACCACCATCTGTTCCCAGTGTCAGTGAGTGATCACCATCTGCCCTCAGTGTCAGTGAGTGAACACCATCTGCCCCCAGTGTCAGTGAGTGACCACCATCTGCCCTCAGTGTCAGTAAGTGACCACCATCTGCCGTCAGTGTCAGTGACTGACCACCATCTGCCCCTAGTGTCAGTGAGTGACCACCATCTGATCCCAGTGTCAGTGAGTGACCACCATCTACCCTCAGGGTCAGTGAGTGACCACCATCTGCCCCCAGCGTCAGTGAGTGACGACCATCTGCCCTCAGTGTCAGTGAGTGACCACTCTCTGCCCTCAGTGTCAGTGAGTGACCACCATCAGACCTCAGTGTCAGTGAGTGACCACCATCTGCCCCCAGTGTCAGTGAGTGACCACCATCTGCCCCCAGTGTCAGTGAGTGACCACCATCTGCCCTCAGGGACAGAGAGTGACCACCATCTGCCCCCAGTGTCAGTGAGTGACCACCATCTGCCCTCAGGGTCAGTGAGTGACCACTGTCTGCCCTCAGTGTCAGTGAGTGACCACCATTTGTCCTCAGGGTCAGTTAGTGACCACCATTTGCCCTCAGATTCAGTGAGTGACCAACATCTGCCCTCAGGGTCAATGAGTGACCACCATCTGCCTAAGTGTCAGTGAGTGACCACCAACTGCCGCCAGTGTCAGTGAGTGACCACCATTTGCCCCCGGTGTCAGTGAGTGACCACCATCTGCCCTCAGATTCAGTGAGTGACCACCATCTGCCCTCAGGGTCAATGAGTGACCACCATCTGCCCCCAGTGTCAGTGAGTGACCACCATCTGCCCCCAGTGTCAGTGAGTGACCACGATTTGCCCCTGGGGTCAGTGAGTGATGACCATTAGCCCCAAGGGCCAGTGAGTGACAACAGTTTCCCCTCAGGTTCAGTGAGTGACCAGTATCTACCGCCAGGGTCAGTGACTGACCACCATCTACCCCAGTGTCAGTGAGTGACCACCAATGGCCCCAATGTCAGTGAGTGACAACCATGTGCCCCCAGTGTCATTGAGTGTCCACCATCTGTCCCCAGTGTCAGTTAGTGACCACCATTTGCCCTGAGGTTCAGTGAGTGATGACTATCTACCGCCAGGGTCAGTGAGTGACCACCATCTGCCCTCAGTGTCAGTGAGTGACCACCATCTGCCCTCAGAGAAAGTGAGTGACCACCATCTGCCCCAGTGTCAGTGAGTGACCACCATCTGCCCCCAGTGTCAGTGAGTGACCACCATCTGCCCTCAGTGTCAGTGAGTGACCACCATCTGCCCTCAGTGTCAGTGAGTGACCACTGTCTGCTCGCAGTGTCAGTGAGTGACCAACGTCTTACCCCAGTGTCAGTGAGTGACCACCATCTGCCCCCAGTGTCAGTGAGTGACCACCATCTGCGGCCAGTGTCAGTTGGTGACCAGCATCTGCCCCCAGTGTCAGTGAGAGACCACTGTCTGCCCTCAGTTTCAGTGACAGACCATCATCTGGCCCCAGTGTCAGTGAGTGACCACCATCTGCCCTCAGGGTCAGTGAGTGACCACCATCTGCCTAAGTGTCAGTGAGTGACCACCATCTGCCCCCAGTTTCAGTGAGTGACCACCATTTGCCCACTGGGTCAGTTAGTGACCACCATCTGCCCCCAGTGTCAGTGAGTGATCACCATCTGCCCTCAGTGTCAGTGAGTGACCACTATCAGACCTCAGTGTCAGTGACTGACCACCATCTGCCCCCAGTGTCAGTGAGTGACCACCATCTGCCGTCAGTGTCAGTGACTGACCATCATCTGCCCCCAGTGTCAGTGAGTGACCACCATCTGCCCCCAGTGTCAGTGACTGACCACCATCTGCCCCCAGTGCCAGTGCGTGACCACCATCTGCCCTCAGGGACAGAGAGTGACCACCATCTGCCCCCAGTGTCAGTGAGTGACCACCATCTGCCCTCAGGGTCAGTGAGTGACCACTGTCTGCCCTCAGTGTCAGTGAGTGACCACCATTTGTCCTCAAGGTCAGTTAGTGACCACCATTTGCCCTCAGATTCAGTGAGTGACCAACATCTGCCCTCAGGGTCAATGAGTGACCACCATCTGCCTAAGTGTCATTGAGTGACCACCATCTACCCTCAGGGTCAGTGAGTGACCACCATCTGCCCCCAGCGTCAGTGAGTGACCACCATCTACCCTCAGTGTCAGTGAGTGACCACTACCTGCCCTCAGTGTAAGTGAGTGACCACCATCAGACCTCAGTGTCAGTGAGTGACCACCATCAGACCTCAGTGTCAGTGACTGACCACCATCTGCCCCCAGTGTCAGTGAGTGACCACCATCTGCCGTCAGTGTCAGTGACTGACCACCATCTGCCCCTAGTGTCAGTGAGTGACCACCATCTGCCGCCAGTGTCAGTGAGTGACCACCATCTACCCTCAGGGTCAGTGAGTGACCACCATCTGCCCCCAGCGTCAGTGAGTGACCGCCATCTGCCCTCAGGGACAGAGAGTGACCACCATCTGCCCCCAGTGTCAGTGAGTGACCACCATCTGCCCTCAGTGTCAGTGAGTGACCACCAACTGCCCTCAGTGTCAGTGAGTGACCAACATCTGCTCCCAGTGTCAGTGAGTGACCACCATCTGCCCTCAGTGTCAGTGAGTGACCACCATATGCCCCCAGTGTCAGTGAGTGACCACCATCTGCCCCCAGTGTCAGTAAGTGACCACCATCTGCCGTCAGTGTCAGTGACTGACCACCATCTGCCCCTAGTGTCAGTGAGTGACTACCATCTGACCCCAGTGTCAGTGAGTGACCACCATCTACCCTCAGGGTCAGTGAGTGACCACCATCTGCCCCCAGCGTCAGTGAGTGACGACCATCTGCCCTCAGTGTCAGTGAGTGACCACTATCTGCCCTCAGTGTCAGTGAGTGACCACCATCAGACCTCAGTGTCAGTGAGTGACCACCATCTGCCCCCAGTGTCAGTGAGTGACCACCATCTGCCCCCAGTGTCAGTGAGTGACCACCATCTGCCCTCAGGGACAGAGAGTGACCACCATCTGCCCCCAGTGTCAGTGAGTGACCACCATCTGCCCTCAGGGTCAGTGAGTGAGCACTGTCTGCCCTCAGTGTCAGTGAGTGACCACCATTTGTCCTCAGGGTCAGTTAGTGACCACCATTTGCCCTCAGATTCAGTGAGTGACCAACATCTGCCCTCAGGGTCAATGAGTGACCACCTTCTGCCCCCTGTGTCAGTGAGTGACCACCATCTGCCCCCAGTGTCAGTGAGTGACCACGATTTGCCCCTGGGGTCAGTGAGTGATGACCATTAGCCCCAAGGGCCAGTGAGTGACAACAGTTTCACCTCAGGTTCAGTGAGTGACCAGTATCTACCGCCAGGGTCAGTGACTGACCACCATCTACCCCAGTGTCAGTGAGTGACCACCAATGGCCCCAATGTCAGTGAGTGACAACCATGTGCCCCCAGTGTCATTGAGTGTCCACCATCTGTCCCCAGTGTCAGTTAGTGACCACCATATGCCCTGAGGTTCAGTGAGTGATGACTATCTACCGCCAGGGTCAGTGAGTGACCACCATCTACCCCAGTGTCTGTGAGTGACCATCAATTGCCACAATGTCAGTGAGTGACCACCATCTGCCCCCAGCGTCAGTGAGTGACAACCATCTGCCCTCAGTGTCAGTGAGTGACCACTATCTGCCCTCAGTGTCAGTGAGTGACCACCATCAGACCTCAGTGTCAGTGAGTGACCACCATCTGCCCCCAGTGTCAGTGAGTGACCACCATCTGCCCCCAGTGTCAGTGAGTGACCACCATCTGCCCTCAGGGACAGAGAGTGACCACCATCTGCCCCCACTGTCAGTGATTGTCCACCATCTGCCCTCAGGGTCAGTGAGTGACCACTGTCTGCCCTCAGTGTCAGTGAGTGACCACCATTTGTCCTCAGGGTCAGTTAGTGACCACCATTTGCCCTCAGATTCAGTGAGTGACCAACATCTGCCCTCAGGGTCAATGAGTGACCACCATCTGCCTAAGTGTCAGTGAGTGACCACCAACTGCCGCCAGTGTCAGTGAGTTACCACCATTTGCCCCCGGTGTCAGTGAGTGACCACCGTCTGCCCTCAGATTCAGTGAGTGACCACCATCTGCCCTCAGGGTCAATGAGTGACCACTATCTGCCCTCAGTGTCAGTGAGTGACCACCATCTGCCCCCAGGGTCAGTGAGTGACCACCATCTGACCCAGTGTCAGTGAGTGTGAACCATCTGCCCTCAGGGTCAGTGAGTGACCACCATCTGCCCTCAGTGTCAGTGAGTGACCACCATCTGCCCTCAGAGACAGTGAGTGACCACCATCTGACCCAGTGTCAGTGAGTGACCACCATCTGCCCCCAGTGTCAGTGAGTGACCACCATCTGCCCTCAGTGTCAGTGAGTGACCACCATCTGCCCTCAGTGTCAGTGAGTGACCACTGTCTGCTCGCAGTGTCAGTGAGTGACCAACGTCTTACCCCAGTGTCAGTGAGTGACCACCATCTGCCCCCAGTGTCAGTGAGTGACCACCATCTGCCCCCAGTGTCAGTGAATGACCACCATCAGCCCCCAGTGTCAGTGAGCGACCACCATCTGTCCCCAGTGTCAGTGAGTGACCACCATCTGCGGCCAGTGTCAGTGGGTGACCAGCATCTGCCGTCAGTGTCAGTGAGTGACCACCATCTGCCCCTAGTGTCAGTGTGTGACCACCATCTGCCCTCAATGTCAGTGAGTGACCACCATCTGCCCCCAGTGTCAGTGAGTGACCACCATCTGCCCCCAGTGTCAGTGAGTGACCACCATCTGCCCTCAGGGACAGAGAGTGACCACCATCTGCCCCCAGTGTCAGTGAGTGACCACCATCTGCCCTCAGGGTCAGTGAGTGACCACTGTCTGCCCTCAGTGTCAGTGAGTGACCACCATTTGTCCTCAGGGTCAGTTAGTGACCACCATTTGCCCTCAGATTCAGTGAGTGACCAACATCTGCCCTCAGGGTCAATGAGTGACCACCATCTGCCTAAGTGTCAGTGAGTGACCACTAACTGCCGCCAGTGTCAGTGAGTGACCACCATCTGCCCCCAGTGTCAGTGAGTGACCACCATCTGCCCTCAGATTCAGTGAGTGACCACCATCAGCCCTCAGGGTCAATGAGTGACCACCATCTGCCCCCAGTGTCAGTGAGTGACCACCATCTGCCCCCAGTGTCAATGAGTGACCACGATTTGCCCCTGGGGTCAGTGAGTGACGACCATTAGCCCCAAGGGCCAGTGAGTGACAACAGTTTCCCCTCAGGTTCAGTGATTGACCAGTATCTACCGCCAGGGTCAGTGACTGACCACCATCTACCCCAGTGTCAGTGAGTGACCACTATCTGCCCTCAGTGTAAGTGAGTGACCACCATCAGACCTCAGTGTCAGTGAGTGACCACCATCAGACCTCAGTGTCAGTGACTGACCACCATCTGCCCCCAGTGTCAGTGAGTGACCACCATCTGCCGTCAGGGTCAGTGACTGACCACCATCTGCCCCTAGTGTCAGTGAGTGACCACCATCTGCCGCCAGTGTCAGTGAGTGACCACCATCTACCCTCAGGGTCAGTGAGTGACCACCATCTGCCCCCAGCGTCAGTGAGTGACCACCATCTGCCCTCAGGGACAGAGAGTGACCACCATCTGCCCCCAGTGTCAGTGAGTGACCACCATCTGCCCTCAGTGTCAGTGAGTGACCACCAACTGCCCTCAGTATCAGTGAGTGACCAACAACTTCCCCCACTGTCAGTGAGTGACCACCATCTGCTCCCAGTGTCAGTGAGTGACCACCATCTGCCCTCAGTGTCAGTGAGTGACCACCATCTGCCCCCAGTGTCAGTGAGTGACCACCATCTGCCCCCAGTGTCAGTAAGTGACCACCATCTGCCGTCAGTGTCAGTGAGTGACCACTATCTGCCCTCAGTTTCAGTGAGTGACCACCATCAGACCTCAGTGTCAGTGAGTGACCACCATCTGACCCCAGTGTCAGTGAGTGACCACCATCTGCCCCGAGTGTCAGTGAGTGACCACCATCTGCCCTCAGGGACAGAGAGTGACCAGCATCTGCCCCCAGTGTCAGTGAGTGACCACCATCTGCCCTCAGGGTCAGTGAGTGACCACTGTCTGCCCTCAGTGTCAGTGAGAGACCACCATTTGTCCTCAGGGTCAGTTAGTGACCACCATTTGCCCTCAGATTCAGGGAGTGACCAACATCTGCCCTCAGGGTCAATGAGTGACCACCATCTGCCTAAGTGTCAGTGAGTGACCACTAACTGCCGCCAGTGACAGTGAGTGACCACCATCTGCCCCCAGTGTCAGTGACTGACCACCATCTGCCCTCAGATTCAGTGAGTGACCACCATCAGCCCTCAGGGTCAATGAGTGACCACCATCTGCCCCCAGTGTCAGTGAGTGACCACCATCTGCCCCCAGTGTCAATGAGTGACCACGATTTGCCCCTGGGGTCAGTGAGTGACGACCATTAGCCCCAAGGGCCAGTGAGTGACAACAGTTTCCCCTCAGGTTCAGTGAGTGACCAGTATCTACCGCCAGGGTCAGTGACTGACCACCATCTACCCCAGTGTCAGTGAGTGACCACCAATGGCCCCAATGTCAGTGAGTGACAACCATGTGCCCCCAGTGTCATTGAGTGTCCACCATCTGTCCCCAGTGTCAGTTAGTGACCACAATTTGCCCTGAGGTTCAGTGAGTGATGACTATCTACCGCCAGGGTCAGTGAGTGACCACCATCTGCCCCCAGTGTCAGTGAGTGACCACCATCTGCCGTCAGTGTCAGTGACTGACCACCATCTGCCCCTTGTGTCAGTGAGTGACCACCATCTGCCGCCAGTGTCAGTGAGTGACCACCATCTACCCTCAGGGTCAGTGAGTGACCACCATCTGCCCCCAGCGTCAGTGAGTGACCACCATCTACCCTCAGTGTCAGTGAGTGACCATTATCTGCCCTCACTGTAAGTGAGTGACCACCATCAGACCTCAGTGTCAGTGAGTGACCACCATCAGACCTCAGTGTCAGTGACTGACCACCATCTGCCCCCAGTGTCAGTGAGTGACCACCATCTGCCGTCAGTGTCAGTGACTGACCACCATCTGCCCCTAGTGTCAGTGAGTGACCACCATCTGCCGCCAGGGTCAGTGAGTGACCACCATCTACCCTCAGGGTCAGTGAGTGACCACCATCTGCCCCCAGCGTCAGTGAGTGACCACCATCTGCCCTCAGGGACAGAGAGTGACCACCATCTGCCCCCAGTGTCAGTGAGTGACCACCATCTGCCCTCAGGGTCAGTGAGTGACCAATGTCTGCCCTCAGTTTCAGTGAGTGACCACCATTTGTCCTCAGGGTCAGTTAGTGACCACCATTTGCCCTGAGATTCAGTGAGTGACCAACATCTGCCCTCAGGGTCAATGAGTGACCACCATCTGCCTAAGTGTCAGTGAGTGACCACCAACTGCCCCCAGTGTCAGTGAGTGACCACCATCTGCCCCCGGTGTCAGTGAGTGACCACCATCTGCCTCCAGTGTCAGTGAGTGACCACCATCTGCCCCCAGTGTCAGTGAGCGACCACCATCTGCCCCTAGTGTCAGTGAGTGACCAACATCTGCCCTCAGTGTCAGTGAGTGACCACCATCTGCCCCCAGTGTCAGTGAGTGACAACCACCTGCCCCCAGTGTCAGTGAGTGACCACCATCTGCCCCCAGTGTCAGTGACTGACCACCATCTGCCCTCAGTGTCAGTGAGTGACCACCAACTGCCCTCAGTGTCAGTGAGTGACCAACATCTTCCCCCAGTGTCAGTGAGTGACCACCATCTGCCCCCAGTGTCAGTGAGTGACCACCATCTGCCCCCAGTGTAAGTGAGCGACCACCATCTGCCGTCAGTGTCAGTGACTGACCACCATCTGCCCCCAGTGTCAGTGAGTGACCACCATCTGCCGCCAGTGTCAGTGAGTGACCACCATCTACCCTCTGGGTCATTGAGTGACCACCATCTGCCGCCAGTGTCAGTGAGTGACCACCATCTGCCCTCAGTGTCAGTGAGTGACCACTATCTTCCCTCAGTGTCAGTGAGTGACCACCATCAGACCTCAGTGTCAGTGAGTGACCAACATCATCCCCCACTGTCAGTGAGTGACCACCATCTGCTCCCAGTGTCAGTGAGTGACCACCATCTGCCCTCAGGGACAGAGAGTGACCACCATCTGCCCCCAGTGTCAGTGAGTGACCACCATCTGCCCTCAGGGTCAGTGAGTGACCACTGTCTGCCCTCAGTGTCAGTGAGTGACCACCATCTGTCCTCAGGGTCAGTTAGTGACCACCATTTGCCCTCAGATTCAGTGAGTGACCAACATCTGCCCTCAGGGTCAATGAGTGACCACCATCTGCCCCCAGTGTCAGTGAGTGACCACCATCTGCCCCCAGTGTCAGTGAGTGACCACGATTTGCCCCTGGGGTCAGTGAGTGATGACCATTAGCCCCAAGGGCCAGTGAGTGACAACAGTTTCCCCTCAGGTTCAGTGAGTGACCAGTATCTACCGCCAGGGTCAGTGACTGACCACCATCTACCCCAGTGTCAGTGAGTGACCACCAATGGCCCCAATGTCAGTGAGTGACAACCATGTGCCCCCAGTGTCATTGAGTGTCCACCATCTGTCCCCAGTGTCAGTTAGTGACCACCATTTGCCCTGAGGTTCAGTGAGTGATGACTATCTACCGCCAGGGTCAGTGAGTGACCACCATCTGCCCTCAGTGTCAGTGAGTGACCACCATCTGCCCTCAGAGAAAGTGAGTGACCACCATCTGCCCCAGTGTCAGTGAGTGACCACCATCTGCCCCCAGTGTCAGTGAGTGACCACCATCTGCCCTCAGTGTCAGTGAGTGACCACCATCTGCCCTCAGTGTCAGTGAGTGACCACTGTCTGCTCGCAGTGTCAGTGAGTGACCAACGTCTTACCCCAGTGTCAGTGAGTGACCACCATCTGCCCCCAGTGTCAGTGAGTGACCACCATCTGCGGCCAGTGTCAGTTGGTGACCAGCATCTGCCCCCAGTGTCAGTGAGAGACCACTGTCTGCCCTCAGTTTCAGTGACAGACCATCATCTGGCCCCAGTGTCAGTGAGTGACCACCATCTGCCCTCAGGGTCAGTGAGTGACCACCATCTGCCTAAGTGTCAGTGAGTGACCACCATCTGCCCCCAGTTTCAGTGAGTGACCACCATTTGCCCACTGGGTCAGTTAGTGACCACCATCTGCCCCCAGTGTCAGTGAGTGATCACCATCTGCCCTCAGTGTCAGTGAGTGACCACTATCAGACCTCAGTGTCAGTGACTGACCACCATCTGCCCCCAGTGTCAGTGAGTGACCACCATCTGCCGTCAGTGTCAGTGACTGACCATCATCTGCCCCCAGTGTCAGTGAGTGACCACCATCTGCCCCCAGTGTCAGTGACTGACCACCATCTGCCCCCAGTGCCAGTGCGTGACCACCATCTGCCCTCAGGGACAGAGAGTGACCACCATCTGCCCCCAGTGTCAGTGAGTGACCACCATCTGCCCTCAGGGTCAGTGAGTGACCACTGTCTGCCCTCAGTGTCAGTGAGTGACCACCATTTGTCCTCAAGGTCAGTTAGTGACCACCATTTGCCCTCAGATTCAGTGAGTGACCAACATCTGCCCTCAGGGTCAATGAGTGACCACCATCTGCCTAAGTGTCATTGAGTGACCACCATCTACCCTCAGGGTCAGTGAGTGACCACCATCTGCCCCCAGCGTCAGTGAGTGACCACCATCTACCCTCAGTGTCAGTGAGTGACCACTACCTGCCCTCAGTGTAAGTGAGTGACCACCATCAGACCTCAGTGTCAGTGAGTGACCACCATCAGACCTCAGTGTCAGTGACTGACCACCATCTGCCCCCAGTGTCAGTGAGTGACCACCATCTGCCGTCAGTGTCAGTGACTGACCACCATCTGCCCCTAGTGTCAGTGAGTGACCACCATCTGCCGCCAGTGTCAGTGAGTGACCACCATCTACCCTCAGGGTCAGTGAGTGACCACCATCTGCCCCCAGCGTCAGTGAGTGACCGCCATCTGCCCTCAGGGACAGAGAGTGACCACCATCTGCCCCCAGTGTCAGTGAGTGACCACCATCTGCCCTCAGTGTCAGTGAGTGACCACCAACTGCCCTCAGTGTCAGTGAGTGACCAACATCTGCTCCCAGTGTCAGTGAGTGACCACCATCTGCCCTCAGTGTCAGTGAGTGACCACCATATGCCCCCAGTGTCAGTGAGTGACCACCATCTGCCCCCAGTGTCAGTAAGTGACCACCATCTGCCGTCAGTGTCAGTGACTGACCACCATCTGCCCCTAGTGTCAGTGAGTGACTACCATCTGACCCCAGTGTCAGTGAGTGACCACCATCTACCCTCAGGGTCAGTGAGTGACCACCATCTGCCCCCAGCGTCAGTGAGTGACGACCATCTGCCCTCAGTGTCAGTGAGTGACCACTATCTGCCCTCAGTGTCAGTGAGTGACCACCATCAGACCTCAGTGTCAGTGAGTGACCACCATCTGCCCCCAGTGTCAGTGAGTGACCACCATCTGCCCCCAGTGTCAGTGAGTGACCACCATCTGCCCTCAGGGACAGAGAGTGACCACCATCTGCCCCCAGTGTCAGTGAGTGACCACCATCTGCCCTCAGGGTCAGTGAGTGAGCACTGTCTGCCCTCAGTGTCAGTGAGTGACCACCATTTGTCCTCAGGGTCAGTTAGTGACCACCATTTGCCCTCAGATTCAGTGAGTGACCAACATCTGCCCTCAGGGTCAATGAGTGACCACCTTCTGCCCCCTGTGTCAGTGAGTGACCACCATCTGCCCCCAGTGTCAGTGAGTGACCACGATTTGCCCCTGGGGTCAGTGAGTGATGACCATTAGCCCCAAGGGCCAGTGAGTGACAACAGTTTCACCTCAGGTTCAGTGAGTGACCAGTATCTACCGCCAGGGTCAGTGACTGACCACCATCTACCCCAGTGTCAGTGAGTGACCACCAATGGCCCCAATGTCAGTGAGTGACAACCATGTGCCCCCAGTGTCATTGAGTGTC
This sequence comes from Isurus oxyrinchus, assembly GCA_026770705.1. Classification (NCBI taxonomy): domain Eukaryota; kingdom Metazoa; phylum Chordata; class Chondrichthyes; order Lamniformes; family Lamnidae; genus Isurus; species Isurus oxyrinchus. The sequence goes on along the minus strand of JANJGN010000309.1, from coordinate 398,759 downwards.
CACCATCTGTCCCCAGTGTCAGTTAGTGACCACCATATGCCCTGAGGTTCAGTGAGTGATGACTATCTACCGCCAGGGTCAGTGAGTGACCACCATCTACCCCAGTGTCTGTGAGTGACCATCAATTGCCACAATGTCAGTGAGTGACCACCATCTGCCCCCAGCGTCAGTGAGTGACAACCATCTGCCCTCAGTGTCAGTGAGTGACCACTATCTGCCCTCAGTGTCAGTGAGTGACCACCATCAGACCTCAGTGTCAGTGAGTGACCACCATCTGCCCCCAGTGTCAGTGAGTGACCACCATCTGCCCCCAGTGTCAGTGAGTGACCACCATCTGCCCTCAGGGACAGAGAGTGACCACCATCTGCCCCCACTGTCAGTGATTGTCCACCATCTGCCCTCAGGGTCAGTGAGTGACCACTGTCTGCCCTCAGTGTCAGTGAGTGACCACCATTTGTCCTCAGGGTCAGTTAGTGACCACCATTTGCCCTCAGATTCAGTGAGTGACCAACATCTGCCCTCAGGGTCAATGAGTGACCACCATCTGCCTAAGTGTCAGTGAGTGACCACCAACTGCCGCCAGTGTCAGTGAGTTACCACCATTTGCCCCCGGTGTCAGTGAGTGACCACCGTCTGCCCTCAGATTCAGTGAGTGACCACCATCTGCCCTCAGGGTCAATGAGTGACCACTATCTGCCCTCAGTGTCAGTGAGTGACCACCATCTGCCCCCAGGGTCAGTGAGTGACCACCATCTGACCCAGTGTCAGTGAGTGTGAACCATCTGCCCTCAGGGTCAGTGAGTGACCACCATCTGCCCTCAGTGTCAGTGAGTGACCACCATCTGCCCTCAGAGACAGTGAGTGACCACCATCTGACCCAGTGTCAGTGAGTGACCACCATCTGCCCCCAGTGTCAGTGAGTGACCACCATCTGCCCTCAGTGTCAGTGAGTGACCACCATCTGCCCTCAGTGTCAGTGAGTGACCACTGTCTGCTCGCAGTGTCAGTGAGTGACCAACGTCTTACCCCAGTGTCAGTGAGTGACCACCATCTGCCCCCAGTGTCAGTGAGTGACCACCATCTGCCCCCAGTGTCAGTGAATGACCACCATCAGCCCCCAGTGTCAGTGAGCGACCACCATCTGTCCCCAGTGTCAGTGAGTGACCACCATCTGCGGCCAGTGTCAGTGGGTGACCAGCATCTGCCGTCAGTGTCAGTGAGTGACCACCATCTGCCCCTAGTGTCAGTGTGTGACCACCATCTGCCCTCAATGTCAGTGAGTGACCACCATCTGCCCCCAGTGTCAGTGAGTGACCACCATCTGCCCCCAGTGTCAGTGAGTGACCACCATCTGCCCTCAGGGACAGAGAGTGACCACCATCTGCCCCCAGTGTCAGTGAGTGACCACCATCTGCCCTCAGGGTCAGTGAGTGACCACTGTCTGCCCTCAGTGTCAGTGAGTGACCACCATTTGTCCTCAGGGTCAGTTAGTGACCACCATTTGCCCTCAGATTCAGTGAGTGACCAACATCTGCCCTCAGGGTCAATGAGTGACCACCATCTGCCTAAGTGTCAGTGAGTGACCACTAACTGCCGCCAGTGTCAGTGAGTGACCACCATCTGCCCCCAGTGTCAGTGAGTGACCACCATCTGCCCTCAGATTCAGTGAGTGACCACCATCAGCCCTCAGGGTCAATGAGTGACCACCATCTGCCCCCAGTGTCAGTGAGTGACCACCATCTGCCCCCAGTGTCAATGAGTGACCACGATTTGCCCCTGGGGTCAGTGAGTGACGACCATTAGCCCCAAGGGCCAGTGAGTGACAACAGTTTCCCCTCAGGTTCAGTGATTGACCAGTATCTACCGCCAGGGTCAGTGACTGACCACCATCTACCCCAGTGTCAGTGAGTGACCACTATCTGCCCTCAGTGTAAGTGAGTGACCACCATCAGACCTCAGTGTCAGTGAGTGACCACCATCAGACCTCAGTGTCAGTGACTGACCACCATCTGCCCCCAGTGTCAGTGAGTGACCACCATCTGCCGTCAGGGTCAGTGACTGACCACCATCTGCCCCTAGTGTCAGTGAGTGACCACCATCTGCCGCCAGTGTCAGTGAGTGACCACCATCTACCCTCAGGGTCAGTGAGTGACCACCATCTGCCCCCAGCGTCAGTGAGTGACCACCATCTGCCCTCAGGGACAGAGAGTGACCACCATCTGCCCCCAGTGTCAGTGAGTGACCACCATCTGCCCTCAGTGTCAGTGAGTGACCACCAACTGCCCTCAGTATCAGTGAGTGACCAACAACTTCCCCCACTGTCAGTGAGTGACCACCATCTGCTCCCAGTGTCAGTGAGTGACCACCATCTGCCCTCAGTGTCAGTGAGTGACCACCATCTGCCCCCAGTGTCAGTGAGTGACCACCATCTGCCCCCAGTGTCAGTAAGTGACCACCATCTGCCGTCAGTGTCAGTGAGTGACCACTATCTGCCCTCAGTTTCAGTGAGTGACCACCATCAGACCTCAGTGTCAGTGAGTGACCACCATCTGACCCCAGTGTCAGTGAGTGACCACCATCTGCCCCGAGTGTCAGTGAGTGACCACCATCTGCCCTCAGGGACAGAGAGTGACCAGCATCTGCCCCCAGTGTCAGTGAGTGACCACCATCTGCCCTCAGGGTCAGTGAGTGACCACTGTCTGCCCTCAGTGTCAGTGAGAGACCACCATTTGTCCTCAGGGTCAGTTAGTGACCACCATTTGCCCTCAGATTCAGGGAGTGACCAACATCTGCCCTCAGGGTCAATGAGTGACCACCATCTGCCTAAGTGTCAGTGAGTGACCACTAACTGCCGCCAGTGACAGTGAGTGACCACCATCTGCCCCCAGTGTCAGTGACTGACCACCATCTGCCCTCAGATTCAGTGAGTGACCACCATCAGCCCTCAGGGTCAATGAGTGACCACCATCTGCCCCCAGTGTCAGTGAGTGACCACCATCTGCCCCCAGTGTCAATGAGTGACCACGATTTGCCCCTGGGGTCAGTGAGTGACGACCATTAGCCCCAAGGGCCAGTGAGTGACAACAGTTTCCCCTCAGGTTCAGTGAGTGACCAGTATCTACCGCCAGGGTCAGTGACTGACCACCATCTACCCCAGTGTCAGTGAGTGACCACCAATGGCCCCAATGTCAGTGAGTGACAACCATGTGCCCCCAGTGTCATTGAGTGTCCACCATCTGTCCCCAGTGTCAGTTAGTGACCACAATTTGCCCTGAGGTTCAGTGAGTGATGACTATCTACCGCCAGGGTCAGTGAGTGACCACCATCTGCCCCCAGTGTCAGTGAGTGACCACCATCTGCCGTCAGTGTCAGTGACTGACCACCATCTGCCCCTTGTGTCAGTGAGTGACCACCATCTGCCGCCAGTGTCAGTGAGTGACCACCATCTACCCTCAGGGTCAGTGAGTGACCACCATCTGCCCCCAGCGTCAGTGAGTGACCACCATCTACCCTCAGTGTCAGTGAGTGACCATTATCTGCCCTCACTGTAAGTGAGTGACCACCATCAGACCTCAGTGTCAGTGAGTGACCACCATCAGACCTCAGTGTCAGTGACTGACCACCATCTGCCCCCAGTGTCAGTGAGTGACCACCATCTGCCGTCAGTGTCAGTGACTGACCACCATCTGCCCCTAGTGTCAGTGAGTGACCACCATCTGCCGCCAGGGTCAGTGAGTGACCACCATCTACCCTCAGGGTCAGTGAGTGACCACCATCTGCCCCCAGCGTCAGTGAGTGACCACCATCTGCCCTCAGGGACAGAGAGTGACCACCATCTGCCCCCAGTGTCAGTGAGTGACCACCATCTGCCCTCAGGGTCAGTGAGTGACCAATGTCTGCCCTCAGTTTCAGTGAGTGACCACCATTTGTCCTCAGGGTCAGTTAGTGACCACCATTTGCCCTGAGATTCAGTGAGTGACCAACATCTGCCCTCAGGGTCAATGAGTGACCACCATCTGCCTAAGTGTCAGTGAGTGACCACCAACTGCCCCCAGTGTCAGTGAGTGACCACCATCTGCCCCCGGTGTCAGTGAGTGACCACCATCTGCCTCCAGTGTCAGTGAGTGACCACCATCTGCCCCCAGTGTCAGTGAGCGACCACCATCTGCCCCTAGTGTCAGTGAGTGACCAACATCTGCCCTCAGTGTCAGTGAGTGACCACCATCTGCCCCCAGTGTCAGTGAGTGACAACCACCTGCCCCCAGTGTCAGTGAGTGACCACCATCTGCCCCCAGTGTCAGTGACTGACCACCATCTGCCCTCAGTGTCAGTGAGTGACCACCAACTGCCCTCAGTGTCAGTGAGTGACCAACATCTTCCCCCAGTGTCAGTGAGTGACCACCATCTGCCCCCAGTGTCAGTGAGTGACCACCATCTGCCCCCAGTGTAAGTGAGCGACCACCATCTGCCGTCAGTGTCAGTGACTGACCACCATCTGCCCCCAGTGTCAGTGAGTGACCACCATCTGCCGCCAGTGTCAGTGAGTGACCACCATCTACCCTCTGGGTCATTGAGTGACCACCATCTGCCGCCAGTGTCAGTGAGTGACCACCATCTGCCCTCAGTGTCAGTGAGTGACCACTATCTTCCCTCAGTGTCAGTGAGTGACCACCATCAGACCTCAGTGTCAGTGAGTGACCAACATCATCCCCCACTGTCAGTGAGTGACCACCATCTGCTCCCAGTGTCAGTGAGTGACCACCATCTGCCCTCAGGGACAGAGAGTGACCACCATCTGCCCCCAGTGTCAGTGAGTGACCACCATCTGCCCTCAGGGTCAGTGAGTGACCACTGTCTGCCCTCAGTGTCAGTGAGTGACCACCATCTGTCCTCAGGGTCAGTTAGTGACCACCATTTGCCCTCAGATTCAGTGAGTGACCAACATCTGCCCTCAGGGTCAATGAGTGACCACCATCTGCCTAAGTGTCAGTGAGTGACCACCAACTGCCCCCAGTGTCAGTGAGTGACCACCATCTGCCCCCGTTGTCAGTGAGTGACCACCATCTGCCCCCAGTGTCAGTGAGTGACCACCATCTGCCCCCAGTGTCAGTGAGCAACCACCATCTGCCCCCAGTGTCAGTGAGTGACCACCATCTGCCCTCAGTGTCAGTGAGTGACCACCATCTGCCCCCAGTGTCAGTGAGTGACCACCATCTGCCTCCAGTGTCAGTGAGTGACCACCATCTGCCCCCAGTGTCAGTGAATGACCACCATCTGCCCTCAGTGTCAGTGATTGACCAGCAACTGCCCTCAGTGTCAGTGAGTGACCAACATCTTCCCCCACTGTCAGTGAGTGACCACCATCTGCTCCCAGTGTCAGTGAGTGACCACCATCTGCCCTCAGTGTCAGTGAGTGACCACCATCTGCCCCCAGTGTCAGTGAGTGACCACCATCTGCCCCCAATGTCAGTAAGTGACCACCATCTGCCGTCAGTGTCAGTGACTGACCACCATCGGCCCCTAGTGTCAGTGAGTGACCACCATCTGACCCCAGTGTCAGTGAATGACCACCATCTACCCTCAGGGTCAGTGAGTGACCACCATCTGCCCCCAGCGTCAGTGAGTGACGACCATCTGCCCTCAGTGTCAGTGAGTGACCACTATCTGCCCTCAGTGTCAGTGAGTGACCACCATCAGACCTCAGTGTCAGTGAGTGACCACCATCTGCCCCCAGTGTCAGTTAGTGACCACCATCTGCCCCCAGTGTCAGTGAGTGACCACCATCTGCCCTCAGGGACAGAGAGTGACCACCATCTGCCCCCAGTGTCAGTGAGTGACCACCATCTGCCCTCAGGGTCAGTGAGTGACCACTGTCTGCCCTCAGTGTCAGTGAGTGACCACCATTTGTCCTCAGGGTCAGTTAGTGACCACCATTTGCCCTCAGATTCAGTGAGTGACCAACATCTGCCCTCAGGGTCAATGAGTGGCCACCATCTGCCTAAGTGTCAGTGAGTGACCACCAACTGCCGCCAGTGTCAGTGAGTGACCACCATCTGCCCCCAGTGTCAGTGAGTGACCACCATCTGCCCTCAGATTCAGTGAGTGACCACCATCTGCCCTCAGGGTCAATGAGTGACCACCATCTGCCCCCAGTGTCAGTGAGTGACCACCATCTGCCCCCAGTGTCAGTGAGTGACCACGATTTGCCCCTGGGGTCAGTGAGTGATGACCATTAGCCCCAAGGGCCAGTGAGTGACAACAGTTTCCCCTCAGCTTCAGTGAGTGACCAGTATCTACCGCAAGGGTCAGTGACTGACCACCATCTACCCCAGTGTCAGTGAGTGACCACCAATGGCCCCAATGTCAGTGAGTGACAACCATGTGCCCCCAGTGTCATTGAGTGTCCACCATCTGTCCCCAGTGTCAGTTAGTGACCACCATTTGCCCTGAGGTTCAGTGAGTGATGACTATCTACCGCCAGGGTCAGTGAGTGACCACCATCTGCCCCAGTGTCAGTGAGTGTGAACCATCTGCCCTCAGGGTCAGTGAGTGACCACCATCTGCCCTCAGTGTCAGTGAGTGACCACCATCTGCCCTCAGAGACAGTGAGTGACCACCATCTGCCCCAGTGTCAGTGAGTGACCACCATCTGCCCCCAGTGTCAGTGAGTGACCACCATCTGCCCTCAGTGTCAGTGAGTGACCACCATCTGCCCTCAGTGTCAGTGAGTGACCACCATCTGCCCTCAGTGTCAGTGAGTGACCAACCTCTTACCCCAGTGTCAGTGAGTGACCAAAATCTGCCCCCAGTGTCAGTGAGTGACCACCATCTGCCCCCAGTGTCAGTGAATGACCACCATCTGCCCCCAGTGTCAGTGAGCGACCACCATCTGTCCCCAGTGTCAGTGAGTGACCACCATCTGCGGCCAGTGTCAGTGGGTGACCAGCATCTGCCCCCAGTGTCAGTGAGAGACCACTGTCTGCCCTCAGTTTCAGTGACTGACCATCATCTGGCCCCAGTGTCAGTGAGTGACCACCATCTGTCCTCAGGGTCAGTGAGTGACCACCATCTGCCTAAGTGTCAGTGAGTGACCACCATCTGCCCCCAGTTTCAGTGAGTGACCACCATTTGCCCACTGGGTCAGTTAGTGACCACCATCTGACCCCAGTGTCAGTGAGTGACCACCATCTGCCGTCAGCGTCAGTGACTGACCATCATCTGCCCCCAGTGTCAGTGAGTGACCACCATCTGCCCCCAGTGTCAGTGACTGACCACCATCGGCCCCCAGTGCCAGTGCGTGACCATCATCTGCCCTCAGGGAAAGAGAGTGACCACCATCTGCCCCCAGTGTCAGTGAGTGACCACCATCTGCCCTCAGGGTCAGTGAGTGACCACTGTCTGCCCTCAGTGTCAGTGAGTGACCACCATTTGTCCTCAGGGTCAGTTAGTGACCACCATTTGCCCTCAGATTCAGTGAGTGACCAACATCTGCCCTCAGGGTCAATGAGTGACCACCATCTGCCTAAGTGTCAGTGAGTGACCACCATCTACCCTCAGGGTCAGTGAGTGACCACCATCTGCCCCCAGCGTCAGTGAGTGACCACCATCTACCCTCAGTGTCAGTGAGTGACCACCATCAGACCTCAGTGTCAGTGACTGACCACCATCTGCCCCCAGTGTCAGTGAGTGACCACCATCTGCCGTCAGTGTCAGTGACTGACCACCATCTGCCCCTAGTGTCAGTGAGTGACCACCATCTGCCGCCAGTGTCAGTGAGTGACCACCATCTACCCTCAGGGTCAGTGAGTGACCACCATCTGCTCCCAGCGTCAGTGAGTGACCACCATCTGCCCTCAGGGACAGAGAGTGACCACCAACTGCCCTTAGTGTCAGTGAGTGACCACCATCTGCCCTCAGTGTCAGTGAGTGACCAATGTCTGCCCTCAGCGTCAGTGAGTGACCACCATTTGTCCTCAGGGTCAGTTAGTGACCACCATTTGCCCTCAGATTCAGTGAGTGACCAACATCTGCCCTCAGGGTCAATGAGTGACCACCATCTGCCTAAGTGTCAGTGAGTGACCACCAACTGCCCCCAGTGTCAGTGAGCGACCACCATCTGCCCCTAGTGTCAGTGAGTGACCAACATCTGCCCTCAGTGTCAGTGAGTGACCACCATCTGCCCCCAGTGTCAGTGAGTGACCACCACCAGCCCCCAGTGTCAGTGAGTGACCACAATCTGCCCCCAGTGTCAGTGACAGACCACCATCTGCCCTCAGTGTCAGTGAGTGACCTCCAACTGCCCTCAGTGTCAGTGAGTGACCAACATCTTCCCCCAGTGTCAGTGAGTGACCACCATCTGCTCCCATGTCAGTGAGTGACCACCATCTGCCCTCAGTGTCAGTGAGTGACCACCATCTGCCCCCAGTGTCAGTGAGTGACCACCATCTGCCCCCAGTGTAAGTGAGTGACCACCATCTGCCGTCAGTGTCAGTGACTGACCACCATCTGCCCCTAGTGTCAGTGAGTGACCACCATCTGCCGCCAGTGTCAGTGAGTGACCACCATCTACCCTCAGGGTCAGTGAGTGACCACCATCTGCCCCCAGCGTCAGTGAGTGACCACCATCTGCCCTCAGTGTCAGTGAGTGACCACTATCTGCCCTCAGTGTCAGTGAGTGACCACCATCAGACCTCAGTGTCAGTGAGTGACCACCATCTGCCCCCAGTGTCAGTGAGTGACCACCATCTGCCCCCAGTGTCAGTGAGTGACCACCATCTGCCCTCAGGGACAGAGAGTGACCACCATCTGCCCCCAGTGTCAGTGAGTGACCACCAACTGCCCTCAGGGTCAGTGAGTGACCACTGTCTGCCCTCAGTGTCAGTGAGTGACCATCATTTGTCCTCAGGTTCAGTTAGTGACCACCATTTGCCCTCAGATTCAGTGAGTGACCAACATCTGCCCTCAGGGTCAATGAGTGACCACCATCTGCCTAAGTGTCAGTGAGTGACCACCAACTGCCCCCAGTGTCAGTGAGTGACCACCATCTGCCCCCGGTGTCAGTGAGTGACCACCATCTGTCCCCAGTGTCAGTGAGTGACCACCATCTGCCCCCAGTGTCAGTGAGCGACCACCATCTGCCCCCAGTGTCAGTGAGTGACCACCATCTGCCCTCAGTGTCAGTGAGTGACCACCATCTGCCCCCAGTGTCAGTGAGTGACCACCATCTGCCCCCAGTGTCAGTGAGTGACCACCATCTGCCCCCAGTGTCAGTGACTGACCACCATCTGCCCTCAGTGTCAGTGAGTGACCACCAACTGCCCTCAGTGTCAGTGAGTGAACAACATCATCCCCCACTGTCAGTGAGTGACCACCATCTGCCCCCAGTGTAAGTGAGTGACCACCATCTGCCCCCAGTGTCAGTAAGTGACCACCATCTGCCGTCAGTGTCAGTGACTGACCACCATCTGCCCCTAGTGTCAGTGAGTGACCACCATCTGCCCCCAGTGTCAGTGAGTGACCACCATCTACACTCAGGGTCAGTGAGTGACCACCATCTGCCCCCAGCGTCAGTGAGTGACGACCATCTGCCCTCAGTGTCAGTGAGTGACAACTATCTGCCCTCAATGTCAGTGAGTGACCACCATCAGACCTCTGTGTCAGTGAATGACCACCATCTGCCCCCAGTGTCAGTGAGTGACCACCATCTGCCCTCAGGGACAGAGAGTGACCACCATCTGCCCCCAGTGTCAGTGAGTGACCACCATCTGCCCTCAGGGTCAGTGAGTGACCACTGACTGCCCTCAGTGTCAGTGAGTGGCCACCATTTGTCCTCAGGGTCAGTGAGTGACCAACATCTGCCCTCAGGGTCAATGAGTGACCACCATCTGCCTAAGTGTCAGTGAGTGACGACCAACTGCCGCCAGTGTCAGTGAGTGACCACCATCTGCCACCAGTGTCAGTGAGTGACCACCATCTGCCCTCAGATTCAGTGAGTGACCACCATCTGCCCTCAGGGTCAATGAGTGACCACCATCTGCCCCCAGTGTCAGTGAGTGACCACCATCTGCCCCCAGTGTCAGTGAGTGACCACGATTTGCCCCTGGGGTCAGTGAGTGATGACCATTAGCCCCAAGGGCCAGTGAGTGACAACAGTTTCCCCTCAGGTTCAGTGAGTGACCAGTATCTACCGCCAGGGTCAGTGACTGACCACCATCTACCCCAGTGTCAGTAAATGACCACCAATGACCCCAATGTCAGTGAGTGACAACCATGTGCCCCCAGTGTCATTGAGTGTCCAGCATCTGTCCCCAGTGTCAGTTAGTGACCACCATTTGCCCTGAGGTTCAGTGAGTGATGACTATCTACCGCCAGGGTCAGTGAGTGACCACCATCTACCCCAGTGTCTGTGAGTGACCACCAATGGCCACAATGACAGTGAGTGACCACCATTTGCCCCCAGTGTCATTGAGTGACCACCATCTGCCCACAGGGTCAGTGAGTGACCACCATCTGCCCCAGTGTCAGTGAGTGTGAACCATCTGCCCTCAGGGTCAGTGAGTGACCACCATCTGCCCTCAGTGTCAGTGAGTGACCACCATCAGACCTCAGTGTCAGTGAGTGACCACCATCTGCCCCCAGTGTCAGTTAGTGACCACCATCTGCCCCCAGTGTCAGTGAGTGACCACCATCTGCCCTCAGGGACAGAGAGTGACCACCATCTGCCCCCAGTGTCAGTGAGTGACCACCATCTGCCCTCAGGGTCAGTGAGTGACCACTGTCTGCCCTCAGTGTCAGTGAGTGACCACCATTTGTCCTCAGGGTCAGTTAGTGACCACCATTTGCCCTCAGATTCAGTGAGTGACCAACATCTGCCCTCAGGGTCAATGAGTGGCCACCATCTGCCTAAGTGTCAGTGAGTGACCACCAACTGCCGCCAGTGTCAGTGAGTGACCACCATCTGCCCCCAGTGTCAGTGAGTGACCACCATCTGCCCTCAGATTCAGTGAGTGACCACCATCTGCCCTCAGGGTCAATGAGTGACCACCATCTGCCCCCAGTGTCAGTGAGTGACCACCATCTGCCCCCAGTGTCAGTGAGTGACCACGATTTGCCCCTGGGGTCAGTGAGTGATGACCATTAGCCCCAAGGGCCAGTGAGTGACAACAGTTTCCCCTCAGCTTCAGTGAGTGACCAGTATCTACCGCAAGGGTCAGTGACTGACCACCATCTACCCCAGTGTCAGTGAGTGACCACCAATGGCCCCAATGTCAGTGAGTGACAACCATGTGCCCCCAGTGTCATTGAGTGTCCACCATCTGTCCCCAGTGTCAGTTAGTGACCACCTTTTGCCCTGAGGTTCAGTGAGTGATGACTATCTACCGCCAGGGTCAGTGAGTGACCACCATCTGCCCCAGTGTCAGTGAGTGTGGACCATCTGCCCTCAGGGTCAGTGAGTGACCACCATCTGCCCTCAGTGTCAGTGAGTGACCACCATCTGCCCTCAGAGACAGTGAGTGACCACCATCTGCCCCAGTGTCAGTGAGTGACAACCATCTGCCCCCAGTGTCAGTGAGTGACCACCATCTGCCCTCAGTGTCAGTGAGTGACCACCATCTGCCCTCAGTGTCAGTGAGTGACCACTGTCTGCTCGCAGTGTCAGTGAGTGACCAACCTCTTACCCCAGTGTCAGTGAGTGACCAAAATCTGCCCCCAGTGTCAGTGAGTGACCACCATCTGCCCCCAGTGTCAGTGAATGACCACCATCTGCCCCCAGTGTCAGTGAGCGACCACCATCTGTCCCCAGTGTCAGTGAGTGACCACCATCTGCGGCCAGTGTCAGTGGGTGACCAGCATCTGCCCCCAGTGTCAGTGAGAGACCACTGTCTGCCCTCAGTTTCAGTGACTGACCATCATCTGGCCCCAGTGTCAGTGAGTGACCACCATCTGTCCTCAGGGTCAGTGAGTGACCACCATCTGCCTAAGTGTCAGTGAGTGACCACCATCTGCCCCCAGTTTCAGTGAGTGACCACCATTTGCCCACTGGGTCAGTTAGTGACCACCATCTGACCCCAGTGTCAGTGAGTGACCACCATCTGCCGTCAGCGTCAGTGACTGACCATCATCTGCCCCCAGTGTCAGTGAGTGACCACCATCTGCCCCCAGTGTCAGTGACTGACCACCATCGGCCCACAGTGCCAGTGCGTGACCATCATCTGCCCTCAGGGAAAGAGAGTGACCACCATCTGCCCCCAGTGTCAGTGAGTGACCACCATCTGCCCTCAGGGTCAGTGAGTGACCACTGTCTGCCCTCAGTGTCAGTGAGTGACCACCATTTGTCCTCAGGGTCAGTTAGTGACCACCATTTGCCCTCAGATTCAGTGAGTGACCAACATCTGCCCTCAGGGTCAATGAGTGACCACCATCTGCCTAAGTGTCAGTGAGTGACCACCATCTACCCTCAGGGTCAGTGAGTGACCACCATCTGCCCCCAGCGTCAGTGAGTGACCACCATCTACCCTCAGTGTCAGTGAGTGACCACCATCAGACCTCAGTGTCAGTGACTGACCACCATCTGCCCCCAGTGTCAGTGAGTGACCACCATCTGCCGTCAGTGTCAGTGACTGACCACCATCTGCCCCTAGTGTCAGTGAGTGACCACCATCTGCCGCCAGTGTCAGTGAGTGACCACCATCTACCCTCAGGGTCAGTGAGTGACCACCATCTGCTCCCAGCGTCAGTGAGTGACCACCATCTGCCCTCAGGGACAGAGAGTGACCACCAACTGCCCTTAGTGTCAGTGAGTGACCACCATCTGCCCTCAGTGTCAGTGAGTGACCAATGTCTGCCCTCAGCGTCAGTGAGTGACCACCATTTGTCCTCAGGGTCAGTTAGTGACCACCATTTGCCCTCAGATTCAGTGAGTGACCAACATCTGCCCTCAGGGTCAATGAGTGACCACCATCTGCCTAAGTGTCAGTGAGTGACCACCAACTGCCCCCAGAGTCAGTGAGTGACCACCATCTGCCCCCGGTGTCAGTGAGTGAGCACCATCTGCCCCCAGTGTCAGTGAGTGACCACCATCTGCCCCCAGTGTCAGTGAGCGACCACCATCTGCCCCTAGTGTCAGTGAGTGACCAACATCTGCCCTCAGTGTCAGTGAGTGACCACCATCTGCCCCCAGTGTCAGTGAGTGACCACCACCAGCCCCCAGTGTCAGTGAGTGACCACAATCTGCCCCCAGTGTCAGTGACAGACCACCATCTGCCCTCAGTGTCAGTGAGTGACCTCCAACTGCCCTCAGTGTCAGTGAGTGACCAACATCTTCCCCCAGTGTCAGTGAGTGACCACCATCTGCTCCCATGTCAGTGAGTGACCACCATCTGCCCTCAGTGTCAGTGAGTGACCACCATCTGCCGCCAGTGTCAGTGAGTGACCACCATCTGCCCCCAGTGTAAGTGAGTGACCACCATCTGCCGTCAGTGTCAGTGACTGACCACCATCTGCCCCTAGTGTCAGTGAGTGACCACCATCTGCCGCCAGTGTCAGTGAGTGACCACCATCTACCCTCAGGGTCAGTGAGTGACCACCATCTGCCCCCAGCGTCAGTGAGTGACCACCATCTGCCCTCAGTGTCAGTGAGTGACCACTATCTGCCCTCAGTGTCAGTGAGTGACCACCATCAGACCTCAGTGTCAGTGAGTGACCACCATCTGCCCCCAGTGTCAGTGAGTGACCACCATCTGCCCCCAGTGTCAGTGAGTGAACACCATCTGCCCTCATGGACAGAGAGTGACCACCATCTGCCCCCAGTGTCAGTGAGTGACCACCAACTGCCCTCAGGGTCAGTGAGTGACCACTGTCTGCCCTCAGTGTCAGTGAGTGACCATCATTTGTCCTCAGGGTCAGTTAGTGACCACCATTTGCCCTCAGATTCAGTGAGTGACCAACATCTGCCCTCAGGGTCAATGAGTGACCACCATCTGCCTAAGTGTCAGTGAGTGACCACCAACTGCCCCCAGTGTCAGTGAGTGACCACCATCTGCCCCCGGTGTCAGTGAGTGACCACCATCTGTCCCCAGTGTCAGTGAGTGACCACCATCTGCCCCCAGTGTCAGTGAGCGACCACCATCTGCCCCCAGTGTCAGTGAGTGACCACCATCTGCCCTCAGTGTCAGTGAGTGACCACCATCTGCCCCCAGTGTCAGTGAGTGACCACCATCTGCCCCCAGTGTCAGTGAGTGACCACCATCTGCCCCCAGTGTCAGTGACTGACCACCATCTGCCCTCAGTGTCAGTGAGTGACCACCAACTGCCCTCAGTGTCAGTGAGTGACCAACATCATCCCCCACTGTCAGTGAGTGACCACCATCTGCTCCCAGTGTCAGTGAGTGACCACCATCTGCCCTCAGTGACAGTGAGTGACCACCATCTGCCCCCAGTGTAAGTGAGTGACCACCATCTGCCCCCAGTGTCAGTGAGTGACCACCATCTGCCCCCAGTGTCAGTGAGTGACCACCACCAGCCCCCAGTGTCAGTGAGTGACCACAATCTGCCCCCAGTGTCAGTGACAGACCACCATCTGCCCTCAGTGTCAGTGAGTGACCTCCAACTGCCCTCAGTGTCAGTGAGTGACCAACATCTTCCCCCAGTGTCAGTGAGTGACCACCATCTGCTCCCATGTCAGTGAGTGACCACCATCTGCCCTCAGTGTCAGTGAGTGACCACCATCTGCCCCCAGTGTCAGTGAGTGACCACCATCTGCCCCCAGTGTAAGTGAGTGACCACCATCTGCCGTCAGTGTCAGTGACTGACCACCATCTGCCCCTAGTGTCAGTGAGTGACCACCATCTGCCGCCAGTGTCAGTGAGTGACCACCATCTACCCTCAGGGTCAGTGAGTGACCACCATCTGCCCCCAGCGTCAGTGAGTGACCACCATCTGCCCTCAGTGTCAGTGAGTGACCACTATCTGCCCTCAGTGTCAGTGAGTGACCACCATCAGACCTCAGTGTCAGTGAGTGACCACCATCTGCCCCCAGTGTCAGTGAGTGACCACCATCTGCCCCCAGTGTCAGTGAGTGACCACCATCTGCCCTCAGGGACAGAGAGTGACCACCATCTGCCCCCAGTGTCAGTGAGTGACCACCAACTGCCCTCAGGGTCAGTGAGTGACCACTGTCTGCCCTCAGTGTCAGTGAGTGACCATCATTTGTCCTCAGGGTCAGTTAGTGACCACCATTTGCCCTCAGATTCAGTGAGTGACCAACATCTGCCCTCAGGGTCAATGAGTGACCACCATCTGCCTAAATGTCAGTGAGTGACCACCAACTGCCCCCAGTGTCAGTGAGTGACCACCATCTGCCCCCGGTGTCAGTGAGTGACCACCATCTGTCCCCAGTGTCAGTGAGTGACCACCATCTGCCCCCAGTGTCAGTGAGCGACCACCATCTGCCCCCAGTGTCAGTGAGTGACCACCATCTGCCCTCAGTGTCAGTGAGTGACCACCATCTGCCCCCAGTGTCAGTGAGTGACCACCATCTGCCCCCAGTGTCAGTGAGTGACCACCATCTGCCCCCAGTGTCAGTGACTGACCACCATCTGCCCTCAGTGTCAGTGAGTGACCACCAACTGCCCTCAGTGTCAGTGAGTGAACAACATCATCCCCCACTGTCAGTGAGTGACCACCATCTGCCCCCAGTGTAAGTGAGTGACCACCATCTGCCCCCAGTGTCAGTAAGTGACCACCATCTGCCGTCAGTGTCAGTGACTGACCACCATCTGCCCCTAGTGTCAGTGAGTGACCACCATCTGCCCCCAGTGTCAGTGAGTGACCACCATCTACACTCAGGGTCAGTGAGTGACCACCATCTGCCCCCAGCGTCAGTGAGTGACGACCATCTGCCCTCAGTGTCAGTGAGTGACCACTATCTGCCCTCAATGTCAGTGAGTGACCACCATCAGACCTCTGTGTCAGTGAATGACCACCATCTGCCCCCAGTGTCAGTGAGTGACCACCATCTGCCCCCAGTGTCAGTGAGTGACCACCATCTGCCCTCAGGGACAGAGAGTGACCACCATCTGCCCCCAGTGTCAGTGAGTGACCACCATCTGCCCTCAGGGTCAGTGAGTGACCACTGACTGCCCTCAGTGTCAGTGAGTGGCCACCATTTGTCCTCAGGGTCAGTTAGTGACCACCATTTGCCCTCAGATTCAGTGAGTGACCAACATCTGCCCTCAGGGTCAATGAGTGACCACCATCTGCCTAAGTGTCAGTGAGTGACGACCAACTGCCGCCAGTGTCAGTGAGTGACCACCATCTGCCACCAGTGTCAGTGAGTGACCACCATCTGCCCTCAGATTCAGTGAGTGACCACCATCTGCCCTCAGGGTC
Organism: Isurus oxyrinchus; assembly: GCA_026770705.1. NCBI lineage: Eukaryota > Metazoa > Chordata > Chondrichthyes > Lamniformes > Lamnidae > Isurus > Isurus oxyrinchus. The sequence goes on along the minus strand of JANJGN010000309.1, from coordinate 382,370 downwards.
AATGAGTGACCACCATCTGCCCCCAGTGTCAGTGAGTGACCACCATCTGCCCCCAGTGTCAGTGAGTGACCACGATTTGCCCCTGGGGTCAGTGAGTGATGACCATTAGCCCCAAGGGCCAGTGAGTGACAACAGTTTCCCCTCAGGTTCAGTGAGTGACCAGTATCTACCGCCAGGGTCAGTGACTGACCACCATCTACCCCAGTGTCAGTAAATGACCACCAATGACCCCAATGTCAGTGAGTGACAACCATGTGCCCCCAGTGTCATTGAGTGTCCAGCATCTGTCCCCAGTGTCAGTTAGTGACCACCATTTGCCCTGAGGTTCAGTGAGTGATGACTATCTACCGCCAGGGTCAGTGAGTGACCACCATCTACCCCAGTGTCTGTGAGTGACCACCAATGGCCACAATGACAGTGAGTGACCACCATTTGCCCCCAGTGTCATTGAGTGACCACCATCTGCCCACAGGGTCAGTGAGTGACCACCATCTGCCCCAGTGTCAGTGAGTGTGAACCATCTGCCCTCAGGGTCAGTGAGTGACCACCATCTGCCCTCAGAGACAGTGAGTGACCACCATCTGCCCCAGTGTCAGTGAGTGACCACCATCTGCCCCCAGTGTCAGTGAGTGACCACCATCTGCCCTCAGTGTCAGTGAGTGACCACCATCTGCCCTCAGTGTCAGTGAGTGACCACTGTCTGCTCGCAGTCTCAGTGAGTGACCAACGTCTTACCCCAGTGTCAGTGAGTGAACACCATCTGCCCCCAGTGTCAGTGAGTGACCACCATCTGTCCCCAGTGTCAGTGAATGACCACCATCTGCCCCTAGTGTCAGTGAGTGACCACCATCTGCCCTCAGTGTCAGTGAGTGACCACCATCTGCCCCCAGTGTCAGTGAGCGACCACCATCTGTCCCCAGTGTCAGTGAGTGACCACCATCTGCGGCCAGTGTCAGTGGGTGACCAGCATCTGCCCCCAGTGTCAGTGAGAGACCACTGTCTGCCCTCAGTTTCAGTGACTGACCATCATCTGCCCCCAGTGTCAGTGAGTGACCACCATCTGCCCTCAGGGTTAGTGAGTGACCACTGTCTGCCCTCAGTGTCAGTGAGTGACCACCATTTGTCCTCAGGGTCAGTTAGTGACCACCATTTGCCCTCAGATTCAGTGAGTGACCAACATCTGCCCTCAGGGTCAATGAGTGACCACCATCTGCCTAAGTGTCAGTGAGTGACCACCAACTGCCCCCAGTGTCAGTGAGTGACCACCATCTGCCCCCGGTGTCAGTGAGTGACCACCATCTGCCCCCAGTGTCTGTGAGTGACCACGATCTGCCCCCAGTGTCAGTGAGCGACCACCATCTACCCCCAGTGTCAGTGAGTGACCACCATCTGCCCTCAGTGTCAGTGAGGGACCACCATCTGCCCCCAGTGTCAGTGAGGGACCACCATCTGCCCTCAGTGTCAGTGAGTGACCACCAACTGCCCTCAGTGTCAGTGAGTGACCACCATCTGCCCCCAGTGTCAGTGAGTGACCACCATCTGCCCCCAGTGTCAGTGAGTGACCACCATCTGCCCCCAGTGTCAGTGACTGACCACCATCTGCCCCTAGTGTCAGTGAGTGACCACCATCTGCCTCCAGTGTCAGTGAGTGACCACCATCTACCCTCAGGGTCAGTGAGTGACCACCATCTGCCCCCAGCGTCAGTGAGTGACGACCATCTGCCCTCAGTGTCAGTGAGTGACCACTTTCTGCCCTCAGTGTCAGTAGGTGACCACCATCAGACCTCAGTGTCAGTGAGTGACCACCATCTGCCCCCAGTGTCAGTGAGTGACCACCATCTGCCCCCAGTGTCAGTGAGTGACCACCATCTGCCCTCAGGGACAGAGAGTGACCACCATCTGCACCAGTGTCAGTGAGTGACCACCATCTGCCCTCAGGGTCAGTGAGTGACAACTGTCTGCCCTCAGTGTCAGTGAGTGACCACCATTTGTCCTCAGGGTCAGTTAGTGACCACCATTTGCCCTCAGATTCAGTGAGTGACCAACATCTGCCCTCAGGGTCAATGAGTGACCACCATCTGCCTAAGTGTCAATGAGTGACCTCCAACTGCCCCCAGTGTCAGTGAGTGACCACCATCTGCCCCCGGTGTCAGTGAGTGACCACCATCTGTCCCCAGTGTCAGTGAGTGACCACCATCTGCCCCCAGTGTCAGTGAGCGACCACCATCTGCCCCCAGTGTCAGTGAGTGACCACCATCTGCCCTCAGTGTCAGTGAGTGACCACCATCTGCCCCCAGTGTCAGTGAGTGACCACCATCTGCCCCCAGTGTCAGTGAGTGACCACCATCTGCCCCCAGTGTCAGTGACTGACCACCATCTGCCCTCAGTGTCAGTGAGTGACCACCAACTGCCCTCAGTGTCAGTGAGTGACCAACATCATCCCCCACTGTCAGTGAGTGACCACCATCTGCTCCCAGTGTCAGTGAGTGACCACCATCTGCCCTCAGTGACAGTGAGTGACCACCATCTGCCCCCAGTGTAAGTGAGTGACCACCATCTGCCCCCAGTGTCAGTGAGTGAGCACCATCTGCCCCCAGTGTCAGTGACTGACCACCATCTGCCCCCAGTGTCAGTGAGCGACCACCATCTGCCCCTAGTGTCAGTGAGTGACCAACATCTGCCCTCAGTGTCAGTGAGTGACCACCATCTGCCCCCAGTGTCAGTGAGTGACCACCACCAGCCCCCAGTGTCAGTGAGTGACCACAATCTGCCCCCAGTGTCAGTGACAGACCACCATCTGCCCTCAGTGTCAGTGAGTGACCTCCAACTGCCCTCAGTGTCAGTGAGTGACCAACATCTTCCCCCAGTGTCAGTGAGTGACCACCATCTGCTCCCATGTCAGTGAGTGACCACCATCTGCCCTCAGTGTCAGTGAGTGACCACCATCTGCCCCCAGTGTCAGTGAGTGACCACCATCTGCCCCCAGTGTAAGTGAGTGACCACCATCTGCCCCCAGTGTCAGTGACTGACCACCATCTGCCCCTAGTGTCAGTGAGTGACCACCATCTGCCGCCAGTGTCAGTGAGTGACCACCATCTACCCTCAGGGTCAGTGAGTGACCGCCATCTGCCCCCAGCGTCAGTGAGTGACCACCATCTGCCCTCAGTGTCAGTGAGTGACCACTATCTGCCCTCAGTGTCAGTGAGTGACCACCATCAGACCTCAGTGTCAGTGAGTGACCACCATCTGCCCCCAGTGTCAGTGAGTGACCACCATCTGGCCCCAGTGTCAGTGAGTGACCACCATCTGCCCTCAGGGACAGAGAGTGACCACCATCTGCCCCCAGTGTCAGTGAGTGACCACCAACTGCCCTCAGGGTCAGTGAGTGACCACTGTCTGCCTAAATGTCAGTGAGTGACCACCAACTGCCCCCAGTGTCAGTGAGTGACCACCATCTGCCCCCGGTGTCAGTGAGTGACCACCATCTGTCCCCAGTGTCAGTGAGTGACCACCATCTGCCCCCAGTGTCAGTGAGCGACCACCATCTGCCCCCAGTGTCAGTGAGTGACCACCATCTGCCCTCAGTGTCAGTGAGTGACCACCATCTGCCCCCAGTGTCAGTGAGTGACCACCATCTGCCCCCAGTGTCAGTGAGTGACCACCATCTGCCCCCAGTGTCAGTGAGTGACCACCATCTGTCCCCAGTGTCAGTGAATGACCACCATCTGCCCCCAGTGTCAGTGAGCGACCACCATCTGTCCCCAGTGTCAGTGAGTGACCACCATCTGCGGCCAGTGTCAGTGGGTGACCAGCATCTGCCCCCAGTGTCAGTGAGAGACCACTGTCTGCCCTCAGTTTCAGTGACTGACCATCATCTGCCCCCAGTGTCAGTGAGTGACCACCATCTGCCCTCAGGGTTAGTGAGTGACCACTGTCTGCCCTCAGTGTCAGTGAGTGACCACCATTTGTCCTCAGGGTCAGTTAGTGACCACCATTTGCCCTCAGATTCAGTGAGTGACCAACATCTGCCCTCAGGGTCAATGAGTGACCACCATCTGCCTAAGTGTCAGTGAGTGACCACCAACTGCCCCCAGTGTCAGTGAGTGACCACCATCTGCCCCCGGTGTCAGTGAGTGACCACCATCTGCCCCCAGTGTCTGTGAGTGACCACGATCTGCCCCCAGTGTCAGTGAGCGACCACCATCTACCCCCAGTGTCAGTGAGTGACCACCATCTGCCCTCAGTGTCAGTGAGGGACCACCATCTGCCCCCAGTGTCAGTGAGGGACCACCATCTGCCCTCAGTGTCAGTGAGTGACCACCAACTGCCCTCAGTGTCAGTGAGTGACCACCATCTGCCCCCAGTGTCAGTGAGTGACCACCATCTGCCCCCAGTGTCAGTGAGTGACCACCATCTGCCCCCAGTGTCAGTGACTGACCACCATCTGCCCCTAGTGTCAGTGAGTGACCACCATCTGCCTCCAGTGTCAGTGAGTGACCACCATCTACCCTCAGGGTCAGTGAGTGACCACCATCTGCCCCCAGCGTCAGTGAGTGACGACCATCTGCCCTCAGTGTCAGTGAGTGACCACTTTCTGCCCTCAGTGTCAGTAGGTGACCACCATCAGACCTCAGTGTCAGTGAGTGACCACCATCTGCCCCCAGTGTCAGTGAGTGACCACCATCTGCCCCCAGTGTCAGTGAGTGACCACCATCTGCCCTCAGGGACAGAGAGTGACCACCATCTGCACCAGTGTCAGTGAGTGACCACCATCTGCCCTCAGGGTCAGTGAGTGACAACTGTCTGCCCTCAGTGTCAGTGAGTGACCACCATTTGTCCTCAGGGTCAGTTAGTGACCACCATTTGCCCTCAGATTCAGTGAGTGACCAACATCTGCCCTCAGGGTCAATGAGTGACCACCATCTGCCTAAGTGTCAATGAGTGACCTCCAACTGTCCCCAGTGTCAGTGAGTGGCCACCAACTGCCCCCAGTGTCAGTGAGTGACCACCATCTGCCCTCAGGGACAGAGAGTGACCACCATCTGCCCCCAGTGTCAGTGAGTGACCACCATCTGCACTCAGGGTCAGTGAGTGACCACTGTCTGCCCTCAGTGTCAGTGAGTGACCATCATTTGTCCTCAGGGTCAGTTAGTGACCACCATTTGCCCTCAGATTCAGTGAGTGACCAACATCTGCCCTCAGGGTCAATGAGTGACCACCATCTGCCTAAGTGTCAGTGAGTGACCACCAACTGCCCCCAGTGTCAGTGAGTGACCACCATCTGCCCCCGGTGTCAGTGAGTGACCACCATCTGTCCCCAGTGTCAGTGAGTGACCACCATCTGCCCCCAGTGTCAGTGAGCGACCACCATCTGCCCCCAGTGTCAGTGAGTGACCACCATCTGCCCTCAGTGTCAGTGAGTGACCACCATCTGCCCCCAGTGTCAGTGAGTGACCACCATCTGCCCCCAGTGTCAGTGAGTGACCACCATCTGCCCCCAGTGTCAGTGACTGACCACCATCTGCCCTCAGTGTCAGTGAGTGACCACCAACTGCCCTCAGTGTCAGTGAGTGACCAACATCATCCCCCACTGTCAGTGAGTGACCACCATCTGCTCCCAGTGTCAGTGAGTGACCACCATCTGCCCTCAGTGACAGTGAGTGACCACCATCTGCCCCCAGTGTAAGTGAGTGACCACCATCTGCCCCCAGTGTCAGTGAGTGAGCACCATCTGCCCCCAGTGTCAGTGACTGACCACCATCTGCCCCCAGTGTCAGTGAGCGACCACCATCTGCCCCTAGTGTCAGTGAGTGACCAACATCTGCCCTCAGTGTCAGTGAGTGACCACCATCTGCCCCCAGTGTCAGTGAGTGACCACCACCAGCCCCCAGTGTCAGTGAGTGACCACAATCTGCCCCCAGTGTCAGTGACAGACCACCATCTGCCCTCAGTGTCAGTGAGTGACCTCCAACTGCCCTCAGTGTCAGTGAGTGACCAACATCTTCCCCCAGTGTCAGTGAGTGACCACCATCTGCTCCCATGTCAGTGAGTGACCACCATCTGCCCTCAGTGTCAGTGAGTGACCACCATCTGCCCCCAGTGTCAGTGAGTGACCACCATCTGCCCCCAGTGTAAGTGAGTGACCACCATCTGCCCCCAGTGTCAGTGACTGACCACCATCTGCCCCTAGTGTCAGTGAGTGACCACCATCTGCCGCCAGTGTCAGTGAGTGACCACCATCTACCCTCAGGGTCAGTGAGTGACCACCATCTGCCCCCAGCGTCAGTGAGTGACCACCATCTGCCCTCAGTGTCAGTGAGTGACCACTATCTGCCCTCAGTGTCAGTGAGTGACCACCATCAGACCTCAGTGTCAGTGAGTGACCACCATCTGCCCCCAGTGTCAGTGAGTGACCACCATCTGCCCCCAGTGTCAGTGAGTGACCACCATCTGCCCTCAGGGACAGAGAGTGACCACCATCTGCCCCCAGTGTCAGTGAGTGACCACCAACTGCCCTCAGGGTCAGTGAGTGACCACTGTCTGCCCTCAGTGTCAGTGAGTGACCATCATTTGTCCTCAGGGTCAGTTAGTGACCACCATTTGCCCTCAGATTCAGTGAGTGACCAACATCTGCCCTCAGGGTCAGTGAGTGACCACTATCTGCCCTCAATGTCAGTGAGTGACCACCATCAGACCTCTGTGTCAGTGAATGACCACCATCTGCCCCCAGTGTCAGTGAGTGACCACAATCTGCCCCCAGTGTCAGTGAGTGACCACCATCTGCCCTCAGGGACAGAGAGTGACCACCATCTGCCCCCAGTGTCAGTGAGTGACCACCATCTGCCCTCAGGGTCAGTGAGTGACCACTGACTGCCCTCAGTGTCAGTGAGTGGCCACCATTTGTCCTCAGGGTCAGTTAGTGACCACCATTTGCCCTCAGATTCAGTGAGTGACCAACATCTGCCCTCAGGGTCAATGAGTGACCACCATCTGCCTAAGTGTCAGTGAGTGACGACCAACTGCCGCCAGTGTCAGTGAGTGACCACCATCTGCCACCAGTGTCAGTGAGTGACCACCATCTGCCCTCAGATTCAGTGAGTGACCACCATCTGCCCTCAGGGTCAATGAGTGACCACCATCTGCCCCCAGTGTCAGTGAGTGACCACCATCTGCCCCCAGTGTCAGTGAGTGACCACGATTTGCCCCTGGGGTCAGTGAGTGATGACCATTAGCCCCAAGGGCCAGTGAGTGACAATAGTTTCCCCTCAGGTTCAGTGAGTGACCAGTATCTACCGCCAGGGTCAGTGACTGACCACCATCTACCCCAGTGTCAGTAAATGACCACCAATGACCCCAATGTCAGTGAGTGACAACCATGTGCCCCCAGTGTCATTGAGTGTCCAGCATCTGTCCCCAGTGTCAGTTAGTGACCACCATTTGCCCTGAGGTTCAGTGAGTGATGACTATCTACCGCCAGGGTCAGTGAGTGACCACCATCTACCCCAGTGTCTGTGAGTGACCACCAATGGCCACAATGACAGTGAGTGACCACCATTTGCCCCCAGTGTCATTGAGTGACCACCATCTGCCCACAGGGTCAGTGAGTGACCACCATCTGCCCCAGTGTCAGTGAGTGTGAACCATCTGCCCTCAGGGTCAGTGAGTGACCACCATCTGCCCTCAGTGTCAGTGAGTGACCACCATCTGCCCTCAGAGACAGTGAGTGACCACCATCTGCCCCAGTGTCAGTGAGTGACCACCATCTGCCCCCAGTGTCAGTGAGTGACCACCATCTGCCCTCAGTGTCAGTGAGTGACCACCATCTGCCCTCAGTGTCAGTGAGTGACCACTGTCTGCTCGCAGTCTCAGTGAGTGACCAACGTCTTACCCCAGTGTCAGTGAGTGAACACCATCTGCCCCCAGTGTCAGTGAGTGACCACCATCTGTCCCCAGTGTCAGTGAATGACCACCATCTGCCCCCAGTGTCAGTGAGCGACCACCATCTGTCCCCAGTGTCAGTGAGTGACCACCATCTGCGGCCAGTGTCAGTGGGTGACCAGCATCTGCCCCCAGTGTCAGTGAGAGACCACTGTCTGCCCTCAGTTTCAGTGACTGACCATCATCTGCCCCCAGTGTCAGTCAGTGACCACCATCTGCCCTCAGGGTTAGTGAGTGACCACTGTCTGCCCTCAGTGTCAGTGAGTGACCACCATTTGTCCTCAGGGTCAGTTAGTGACCACCATTTGCCCTCAGATTCAGTGAGTGACCAACATCTGCCCTCAGGGTCAATGAGTGACCACCATCTGCCTAAGTGTCAGTGAGTGACCACCAACTGCCCCCAGTGTCAGTGAGTGACCACCATCTGCCCCCGGTGTCAGTGAGTGACCACCATCTGCCCCCAGTGTCTGTGAGTGACCACGATCTGCCCCCAGTGTCAGTGAGCGACCACCATCTACCCCCAGTGTCAGTGAGTGACCACCATCTGCCCTCAGTGTCAGTGAGGGACCACCATCTGCCCCCAGTGTCAGTGAGGGACCACCATCTGCCCTCAGTGTCAGTGAGTGACCACCAACTGCCCTCAGTGTCAGTGAGTGACCACCATCTGCCCCCAGTGTCAGTGAGTGACCACCATCTGCCCCCAGTGTCAGTGAGTGACCACCATCTGCCCCCAGTGTCAGTGACTGACCACCATCTGCCCCTAGTGTCAGTGAGTGACCACCATCTGCCTCCAGTGTCAGTGAGTGACCACCATCTACCCTCAGGGTCAGTGAGTGACCACCATCTGCCCCCAGCGTCAGTGAGTGACGACCATCTGCCCTCAGTGTCAGTGAGTGACCACTTTCTGCCCTCAGTGTCAGTAGGTGACCACCATCAGACCTCAGTGTCAGTGAGTGACCACCATCTGCACCCAGTGTCAGTGAGTGACCACCATCTGCCCCCAGTGTCAGTGAGTGACCACCATCTGCCCTCAGGGACAGAGAGTGACCACCATCTGCACCAGTGTCAGTGAGTGACCACCATCTGCCCTCAGGGTCAGTGAGTGACAACTGTCTGCCCTCAGTGTCAGTGAGTGACCACCATTTGTCCTCAGGGTCAGTTAGTGACCACCATTTGCCCTCAGATTCAGTGAGTGACCAACATCTGCCCTCAGGGTCAATGAGTGACCACCATCTGCCTAAGTGTCAATGAGTGACCTCCAACTGTCCCCAGTGTCAGTGAGTGGCCACCAACTGCCCCCAGTGTCAGTGAGTGACCACCATCTGCCCTCAGGGACAGAGAGTGACCACCATCTGCCCCCAGTGTCAGTGAGTGACCACCATCTGCACTCAGGGTCAGTGAGTGACCACTGTCTTCCCTCAGTGTCAGTGAGTGACCACCATTTGTCCTCAGGGTCAGTTAGTGACCACCATTTGCCCTCAGATTCAGTGAGTGACCAACATCTGCCCTCAGGGTCAATGAGTGACCACCATCTGCCTAAGTGTCAGTGAGTGACCACCAACTGCCGCCAGTGTCAGTGAGTGACCACCATCTGCCCCCAGTGTCAGTGAGCGACCACCATCTGTCCCCAGTGTCAGTGAGTGACCACCATCTGCCCCCAGTGTCAGTGAGCGACCACCATCTGTCCCCAGTGTCAGTGAGTGACCACCATCTGCGGCCAGTGTCAGTGGGTGACCAGCATCTGCCCCCAGTGTCAGTGAGAGACCACTGTCTGCCCTCAGTTTCAGTGACTGACCATCATCTGCCCCCAGTGTCAGTGAGTGACCACCATCTGCCCTCAGGGTCAGTGAGTGACCACCATCTGCCTAAGTGTCAGTGAGTGACCACCATCTGCCCCCAGTTTCAGTGAGTGACCACCATTTGCCCACTGGGTCAGTTAGTGACCACCATCTGCCCCCAGTGTCAGTGAGTGATCACCATCTGCCCTCAGTGTCAGTGAGTGACCACCATTTGCCCCCAGTGCCAGTGCGTGACCACCATCTGCCCTCAGGGACAGAGAGTGACCACCATCTGCCCCCAGTGTCAGTGAGTGACCACCATCTGCCCTCAGGGTCAGTGAGTGACCACTGTCTGCCCTCAGTGTCAGTGAGTGACCACCATTTGTCCTCAGGGTCAGTTAGTGACCACCATCTGCCTTCAGATTCAGTGAGTGACCAACATCTGCCCTCAGGGTCAATGAGTGACCACCATCTGCCTAAGTGTCAGTGAGTGACCACCAACTGCCCCCAGTGTCAGTGAGTGACCACCATCTGCCCCCGGTGTCAGTGAGTGACCACCATCTGCCCCCAGTGTCAGTGAGTGACCACCATCAGCCCCCAGTGTCAGTGAGCGACCACCATCTGCCCCCAGTGTCAGTGAGTGAGCACCATCTGCCCTCAGTGTCAGTGAGTGACCGCCATCTGCCCCCAGTGTCAGTGAGTGACCACCATCTGCCCCCAGTGTCAGTGACTGACCACCATCTGCCCTCAGTGTCAGTGAGTGACCACCAACAGCCCTCAGTGTCAGTGAGTGACCACCATCTGCCCCCAGTGTCAGTGAGTGACCACCATCTGCCCCCAGTGTCAGTGAGTGACCACCATCTGCCGTCAGTGTCAGTGACTGACCACCATCTGCCCTCAGTGTCAGTGAGTGACCACCATCTGCCCCCAGTGTCAGTGAGTGACCACCATCTAACCTCAGGGTCAGTGAGTGACCACCATCTGCCCCCAGCGTCAGTGAGTGACGACCATCTGCCCTCAGTGTCAGTGAGTGACCACTATCTGCCCTCAGTGTCAGTAGGTGACCACCATCAGACCTCAGTGTCAGTGAGTGACCACCATCTGCCCCCAGTGTCAGTGAGTGACCACCATCTGCCCCCAGTGTCAGTGAGTGACCACCATCTGCCCTCAGGGACAGAGAGTGACCACCATCTGCACCAGTGTCAGTGAGTGACCACCATCTGCCCTCAGGGTCAGTGAGTGACCACTGTCTGCCCTCAGTGTCAGTGAGTGACCACCATTTGTCCTCAGGGTCAGTTAGTGACCACCATTTGCCCTCAGATTCAGTGAGTGACCAACATCTGCCCTCAGGGTCAATGAGCGACCACCATCTGCCTAAGTGTCAGTGAGTGACCTCCAACTGCCCCCAGTGTCAGTGAGTGACCACCATCTGCCCCCAGTGTCAGTGAGTGACCACCATCTGCCCTCAGGGACAGAGAGTGACCACCATCTGCCCCCAGTGTCAGTGAGTGACCACCATCTGCCCTCAGGGTCAGTGAGTGACCACTGTCTGCCCTCAGTGTCAGTGAGTGACCACCATTTGTCCTCAGGGTCAGTTAGTGACCACCATTTGCCCTCAGATTCAGTGAGTGACCAACATCTGCCCTCAGGGTCAATGAGTGACCACCATCTGCCTAAGTGTCAGTGAGTGACCACCAACTGCCGCCAGTGTCAGTGAGTAACCACCATCTGCCCCCAGTGTCAGTGAGTGACCACCATCTGCCCTCAGATTCAGTGAGTGACCACCATCTGCCCTCAGGGTCAATGAGTGACCACCATCTGCCCCCAGTGTCAGTGAGTGACCACCATCTGCCCCCAGTGTCAGTGAGTGACCACGATTTGCCCCTGGGGTCAGTGAGTGATGACCATTAGCCCCAAGGGCTAGTGAGTGACAACAGTTTCCCCTCAGGTTCAGTGAGTGACCAGTATCTACCGCCAGGGTCAGTGACTGACCACCATCTACCCCAGTGTCAGTGAGTGACCACCAATGGCCCCAATGTCAGTGAGTGACAACCACGTGCCCCCAGTGTCATTGAGTGTCCACCATCTGTCCCCAGTGTCAGTTAGTGACCACCATTTGCCCTGAGGTTCAGTGAGTGATGACTATCTACCGCCAGGGTCAGTGAGTGACCACCATCTACCCCAGTGTCTGTCAGTGACCACCAATGGCCACAATGTCAGTGAGTGACAACCATGTGCCCCCAGTGTCATTGAGTGACCACCATCTGCCCCCAGGGTCAGTGAGTGACCACCATCTGCCCCAGTGTCAGTGAGTGTGAACCATCTGCCCTCAGGGTCAGTGAGTGACCACCATCTGCCCTCAGTGTCAGTGAGTGACCACCATCTGCCCTCAGAGAAAGTGAGTGACCACCATCTGCCCCAGTGTCAGTGAGTGACCACCATCTGCCCCCAGTGTCAGTGAGTGACCACCATCTGCACTCAGTGTCAGTGAGTGACCACCATCTGCCCTCAGTGTCAGTGAGTGACCACTGTCTGCTCGCAGTGTCAGTGAGTGACCAACGTCTTACCCCAGTGTCAGTGAGTGACCACCATCTGCCCCAGTGTCAGTGAGTGACCACCATCTGCCCCCAGTGTCAGTGAATGACCACCATCTGCCCCCAGTGTCAGTGAGCGACCACCATCTGTCCCCAGTGTCAGTGAGTGACCACCATCTGCGGCCAGTGTCAGTGGGTGACCAGCATCTGCCCCCAGTGTCAGTGAGAGACCACTGTCTGCCCTCAGTTTCAGTGACTGACCATCATCTGCCCCCAGTGTCAGTGAGTGACCACCATCTGCCCTCAGGGTCAGTGAGTGACCACCATCTGCCTAAGTGTCAGTGAGTGACCACCATCTGCCCCCAGTTTCAGTGAGTGACCACCATTTGCCCACTGGGTCAGTTAGTTACCACCATCTGCCCCCAGTGTCAGTGAGTGATCACCATCTGCCCTCAGTGTCAGTGAGTGAACACCATTTGCCCCCAGTGCCAGTGCGTGACCACCATCTGCCCTCAGGGACAGAGAGTGACCACCATCTGCCCCCAGTGTCAGTGAGTGACCACCATCTGCCCCCAGTGTCAGTGAGTGACCACTGTCTGCCCTCAGTGTCAGTGAGTGACCACCATATGTCCTCAGGGTCAGTTAGTGACCACCATTTGCCCTCAGATTCAGTGAGTGACCAACATCTGCCCTCAGGGTCAATGAGTACCCACCATCTGCCTAAGTGTAAGTGAGTGACCACCAACTGCCCCCAGTGTCAGTGAGTGACCACCATCTGCCCCCGGTGTCAGTGAGTGACCACCATCTGCCCCCAGTGTCAGTGAGTGACCACCATCTGCCCCCAGTGTCAGTGAGCGACCACCATCTGCCCCCAGTGTCAGTGAGTGACCACCATCTGCCGTCAGTGTCAGTGACTGACCACCATATGCCCTCAGTGTCAGTGAGTGACCACCATCTGCCCCCAGTGTCAGTGAGTGACCACCATCTAACCTCAGGGTCAGTGAGTGACCACCATCTGCCCCCAGCGTCAGTGAGTGACGACCATCTGCCCTCAGTGTCAGTGAGTGACCACTATCTGCCCTCAGTGTCAGTAGGTGACCACCATCAGACCTCAGTGTCAGTGAGTGACCACCATCTGCCCCCAGTGTCAGTGAGTGACCACCATCTGCCCCCAGTGTCAGTGAGTGACCACCATCTGCCCTCAGGGACAGAGAGTGACCACCATCTGCACCAGTGTCAGTGAGTGACCACCATCTGCCCTCAGGGTCAGTGAGTGACCACTGTCTGCCCTCAGTGTCAGTGAGTGACCACCATTTGTCCTCAGGGTCAGTTAGTGACCACCATTTGCCCTCAGATTCAGTGAGTGACCAACATCTGCCCTCAGGGTCAATGAGCGACCACCATCTGCCTAAGTGTCAGTGAGTGACCTCCAACTGCCCCCAGTGTCAGTGAGTGACCACCATCTGCCCCCAGTGTCAGTGAGTGACCACCATCTGCCCTCAGGGACAGAGAGTGACCACCATCTGCCCCCAGTGTCAGTGAGTGACCACCATCTGCCCTCAGGGTCAGTGAGTGACCACTGTCTGCCCTCAGTGTCAGTGAGTGACCACCATTTGTCCTCAGGGTCAGTTAGTGACCACCATTTGCCCTCAGATTCAGTGAGTGACCAACATCTGCCCTCAGGGTCAATGAGTGACCACGATCTGCCTAAGTGTCAGTGAGTGACCACCAACTGCCGCCAGTGTCAGTGAGTAACCACCATCTGCCCCCAGTGTCAGTGAGTGACCACCATCTGCCCTCAGATTCAGTGAGTGACCACCATCTGCCCTCAGGGTCAATGAGTGACCACCATCTGCCCCCAGTGTCAGTGAGTGACCACCATCTGCCCCCAGTGTCAGTGAGTGACCACGATTTGCCCCTGGGGTCAGTGAGTGATGACCATTAGCCCCAAGGGCTAGTGAGTGACAACAGTTTCCCCTCAGGTTCAGTGAGTGACCAGTATCTACCGCCAGGTCAGTGACTGACCACCATCTACCCCAGTGTCAGTGAGTGACCACCAATGGCCCCAATGTCAGTGAGTGACAACCACGTGCCCCCAGTGTCATTGAGTGTCCACCATCTGTCCCCAGTGTCAGTTAGTGACCACCATTTGCCCTGAGGTTCAGTGAGTGATGACTATCTACCGCCAGGGTCAGTGAGTGACCACCATCTACCCCAGTGTCTGTGAGTGACCACCAATGGCCACAATGTCAGTGAGTGACCACCATGTGCCCCCAGTGTCATTGAGTGACCACCATCTGCCCCCAGGGTCAGTGAGTGACCACCATCTGCCCCAGTGTCAGTGAGTGTGAACCATCTGCCCTCAGGGTCAGTGAGTGACCACCATCTGCCCTCAGTGTCAGTGAGTGACCACCATCTGCCCTCAGAGAAAGTGAGTGACCACCATCTGCCCCAGTGTCAGTGAGTGACCACCATCTGCCCCCAGTGTCAGTGAGTGACCACCATCTGCACTCAGTGTCAGTGAGTGACCACCATCTGCCCTCAGTGTCAGTGAGTGACCACTGTCTGCTCGCAGTGTCAGTGAGTGACCAACGTCTTACCCCAGTGTCAGTGAGTGACCACCATCTGCCCCCAGTGTCAGTGAGTGACCACCATCTGCCCCCAGTGTCAGTGAATGACCACCATCTGCCCCCAGTGTCAGTGAGCGACCACCATCTGCCCCCAGTGTCAGTGAGTGACCACCATCTGCGGCCAGTGTCAGTGGGTGACCAGCATCTGCCCCCAGTGTCAGTGAGAGACCACTGTCTGCCCTCAGTTTCAGTGACTGACCATCATCTGCCCCCAGTGTCAGTGAGTGACCACCATCTGCCCTCAGGGTCAGTGAGTGACCACCATCTGCCTAAGTGTCAGTGAGTGACCACCATCTGCCCCCAGTTTCAGTGAGTGACCACCATTTGCCCACTGGGTCAGTTAGTTACCACCATCTGCCCCCAGTGTCAGTGAGTGATCACCATCTGCCCTCAGTGTCAGTGAGTGAACACCATTTGCCCCCAGTGCCAGTGCGTGACCACCATCTGCCCTCAGGGACAGAGAGTGACCACCATCTGCCCCCAGTGTCAGTGAGTGACCACCATCTGCCCTAAGTGTCAGTGAGTGACCACTGTCTGCCCTCAGTGTCAGTGAGTGACCACCATTTGTCCTCAGGGTCAGTTAGTGACCACCATTTGCCCTCAGATTCAGTGAGTGACCAACATCTGCCCTCAGGGTCAATGAGTACCCACCATCTGCCTAAGTGTAAGTGAGTGACCACCAACTGCCCCCAGTGTCAGTGAGTGACCACCATCTGCCCCCGGTGTCAGTGAGTGACCACCATCTGCCCCCAGTGTCAGTGAGTGACCACCATCTGCCCCCAGTGTCAGTGAGCGACCACCATCTGCCCCCAGTGTCAGTGAGTGACCACCATCTGCCCTCAGTGTCAGTGAGTGACCACCATCTGCCCCCAGTGTCAGTGAGTGACCACCATCTGCTCCCAGTGTCAGTGAGTGACCACCATCTGCCCCCAGTGTCAGTGACTGACCACCATCTGCCCTCAGTGTCAGTGAGTGACCACCAACTGCCCTCAGTGTCAGTGAGTGACCACCATCTGCCCCCAGTGTCAGTGAGTGACCACCATCTGCCCCCAGTGTCAGTGAGTGACCACCATCTGCCGTCAGTGTCAGTGACTGACCACCATCTGCCCCTAGTGTCAGTGAGTGACCACCATCTGCCCCCAGTGTCAGTGAGTGACCACCATCTACCCTCAGGGTCAGTGAGTGACCACCATCTGCTCCCAGCGTCAGTGAGTGACGACCATCTGCCCTCAGTGTCAGTGAGTGACCACCATCTGCCCCCCGTGTCAGTGAGTGACCACCATCTGCCCTCAGGGACAGAGAGTGACCAGCATCTGCACCAGTGTCAGTGAGTGACCACCATCTGCCCTCAGGGTCAGTGAGTGACCACTGTCTGCCCTCAGTGTCAGTGAGTGACCACCATTTGTCCTCAGGGTCAGTTAGTGACCACCATTTGCCCTCAGATTCAGTGAGTGACCAACATCTGCCCTCAGGGTCAATGAGTGACCACCATCTGCCTAAGTGTCAGTGAGTGACCTCCAACTGCCCCCAGTGTCAGTGAGTGACCACCATCTGCCCCCACTGTCAGTGAGTGACCACCATCTGCCCTCAGATTCAGTGAGTGACCAACATCTGCCCTCAGGGTCACTGAGTGACCACCATCTGCCTAAGTGTCAGTGAGTGACCTCCAACTGCCCCCAGTGTCAGTGAGTGACCACCATCTGCCCCCAGTGTCAGTGAGTGACCACCATCTGCCCTCAGATTCAGTGAGTGACCACCATCTGCCCTCAGGGTCAATGAGTGACCACCATGTGCCCCCAGCGTCATTGAGTGTCCACCATCTGTCCCCAGTGTCAGTTAGTGACCACCATTTGCCCTGAGGTTCAGTGAGTGATGACTATCTACCGCCAGGGTCAGTGAGTGACCACCATCTACCCCAGTGTCTGTGAGTGACCACCAATGGCCACAATGTCAGTGAGTGACCACCATGTGCCCCCAGTGTCATTGAGTGACCACCATCTGCCCCCAGGGTCAGTGAGTGACCACCATCTGCCCCAGTGTCAGTGAGTGTGAACCATCTGCCCTCAGGGTCAGTGAGTGACCACCATCTGCCCGCAGTGTCAGTGAGTGACCACCATCTGCCCTCAGAGACAGTGAGTGACCACCATCCGCCCCAGTGTCAGTGAGTGACCACCATCTGCCCCCAGTGTCAGTGAGTGACCACCATCTGCCCCCAGTGTCAGTGAGTGACCACCATCTGCCCCCAGTGTCAGTGAATGACCACCATCTGCCCCCAGTGTCAGTGAGCGAACACCATCTGTCCCCAGTGTCAGTGAGTGACCACCATCTGCCGCCAGTGTCAGTGAGTGACCAGCATCTGCCCCCAGTGTCATTGAGAGACGACTGTCTGCCCTCAGTTTCAGTGACTGACCATCATCTGCCCCCAGTGTCAGTGAGTGACCACCATCTGCCCTCAGGGTCAGTGAGTGACCACCATCTGACTAAGTGTCAGTGAGTGACCACCATCTGCCCCCAGTTTCAGTAAGTGACCACCATTTGCCCACTGGGTCAGTTAGTGACCACCATCTGCCCCCAGTGTCAGTGAGTGATCACCATCGGCCCTCAGTGTCAGTGAGTCACCACCATCTGCCCCCACTGTCAGTGAGTGACCTCCATCTGCCCCCAGTGTCAGTGAGTGACCACCATCTGCCCCCAGTGTCAGTGAGTGACCACCATCTGCCCTCAGTGTCATTGAGTGACCACCATCTGACCCAGTGACAGTGAGTGACCACCATCTGCCCCCAGTGTCAGTGAGTGACCACCATCTGCCCTCAGTGTCAGTGAGTGACCACCAACTGCCCCCAGTGTCAGTGAGTGACCACCATCTGCCCTCAGTGTCAGTGACTGACCACCATCAGCCCCCAGTGTCAGTGAGTGACCACCATCTGCCCTCAGGGTCAGTGAGTGACCACTGTCTGCCCTCAGTGTCAGTGAGTGACCACCATTTGTCCTCAGGGTCAGTTAGTGACCACCATTTGCCCTCAGATTCAGTGTGTGACCAACATCTGCCCTCAGGGTCAATGAGTGACCACCATCTGCCTAAGTGTCAGTGAGTGACCACCAACTGCCCCCAGTGTCAGTGAGTGACCACCATCTGCCCCCGGTGTCAGTGAGTGACCACCATCTGCCCCCAGTGTCTGTGAGTGACCACCATCTGCCCCCAGTGTCAGTGAGCGACCACCATCTGCCCCCAGTGTCAGTGAGTGACCACCATCTGCCCTCAGTGTCAGTGAGGGACAACCATCTGCCCCCAGTGTCAGTGAGTGACCACCATCTGCCCCCAGTGTCAGTGACTGACCACCATCTGCCCTCAGTGTCAGTGAGTGACCACCAACTGCCCTCAGTGTCAGTGAGTGACCACCATCTGCCCCCAGTGTCAGTGAGTGACCACCATCTGCCCCCAGTGTCAGTGAGTGACCACCATCTGCCGTCAGTGTCAGTGACTGACCACCATCTGCCCCTAGTGTCAGTGAGTGACCACCATCTGCCCCCAGTGTCAGTGAGTGACCACCATCTACCCTCAGGGTCAGTGAGTGACCACCATCTGCCCCCAGCGTCAGTGAGTGACGACCATCTGCCCTCAGTGTCAGTGAGTGACCACTATCTGCCCTCAGTGTCAGTAGGTGACCACCATCCGACCTCAGTGTCAGTGAGTGACCACCATCTGCCCCCAGTGTCAGTGAGTGACCACCATCTGCCCCCAGTGTCAGTGAGTGACCACCATCTGCCCTCAGGGACAGAGAGTGACCACCATCTGCACCAGTGTCAGTGAGTGACCACCATCTGCCCTCAGGGTCAGTGAGTGACAACTGTCTGCCATCAGTGTCAGTGAGTGACCACCATTTGTCCTCAGGGTCAGTTAGTGACCACCATTTGCCCTCAGATTCAGTGAGTGACCAACATCTGCCCTCAGGGTCAATGAGTGACCACCATCTGCCTAAGTGTCAATGAGTGACCTCCAACTGTCCTCAGTGTCAGTGAGTGACCACCAACTGCCCCCAGTGTCAGTGAGTGACTACCATCTGCCCTCAGGGACAGAGAGTGACCACCATTTGCCCCCAGTGTCAGTGAGTGACCACCATCTGCCCTCAGGGTCAGTGAGTGACCACTGTCTGCCCTCAGTGTCAGTGAGTGACCACCATTTGTCCTCAGGGTCAGTTAGTGACCACCATTTGCCCTCAGATTCAGTGAGTGACCAACATCTGCCCTCAGTGTCAATGAGTGACCACCATCTGCCTAAGTGTCAGTGAGTGACCACCAACTGCCGCCAGTGTCAGTGACTGACCACCATCTGCCCCCAGTGTCAGTGAGTGACCACCATCTGCCCTCAGATTCAGTGAGTGACCACCATCTGCCCTCAGGGTCAATGAGTGACCACCATCTGACCCAGTGTCAGTGAGTGACCAAAATCTGCCCCCAGTGTCAGTGAGTGACCACGATTTGCCCCTGGGGTCAGTGAGTGATGACCATTAGCCCCAAGGGCTAGTGAGTGACAACAGTTTCCCCTCAGGTTCAGTGAGTGACCAGTATCTACCGCCAGGGTCAGTGACTGACCACCATCTACCCCAGTGTCAGTGAGTGACCACCAATGGCCCCAATGTCAGTGAGTGACAGACACGTGCCCCCAGTGTCATTGAGTGTCCACCATCTGTCCCCAGTGTCAGTTAGTGACCACCATTTGCCCTGAGTTTCAGTGAGTGATGACTATCTACCGCCAGGGTCAGTGAGTGACCACCATCTACCCTAGTGTCTGTGAGTGACCACCAATGGCCACAATGTCAGTGAGTGACCACCATGTGCCCCCAGTGTCATTGAGTGACCACCATCTGCCCCCAGGGTCAGTGAGTGACCACCATCTGCCCCAGTGTCAGTGAGTGTGAACCATCTGCCCTCAGGGTCAGTGAGTGACCACCATCTGCCCTCAGTGTCAGTGAGTGACCACCATCTGCCCTCAGAGACAGTGAGTGACCACCATCTGCCCCAGTGTCAGTGAGTGACCACCATCTGCCCCCAGTGTCAGTGAGTGACCACCATCTGCCCTCAGTGTCAGTGAGTGACCACCATCTGCCCTCAGTGTCAGTGAGTGACCACTGTCTGCTCGCAGTGTCAGTGAGTGACCAACGTCTTACCCCAGTGTCAGTGAGTGACCACCATCTGCCCCCAGTGTCAGTGAGTGACCACCATCTGCCCCCAGTGTCAGTGAATGACCACCATCTGCCCCAGTGTCAGTGAGCGACCACCATCTGTCCCCAGTGTCAGTGAGTGACCACCATCTGCGGCCAGTGTCAGTGGGTGACCAGCATCTGCCCCCAGTGTCAGTGAGAGACCACTGTCTGCCCTCAGTTTCAGTGAGTGACCATCATCTGCCCTCAGGGTCAGTGAGTGACCACCATCTGCCTAAGTGTCAGTGAGTGACCACCATCTGCCCCCAGTTTCAGTGAGTGACCACCATTTGCCCACTGGGTCAGTTAGTGACCACCATCTGCCCCCAGTGTCAGTGAGTGATCACCATCTGCCCTCAGTGTCAGTGAGTGACCACCATTTGCCCCCAGTGCCAGTGCGTGACCACCATCTGCCCTCAGGGACAGAGAGTGACCACCATCTGCCCCCAGTGTCAGTGAGTGACCACCATCTGCCCTCAGGGTCAGTGAGTGACCACTGTCTGCCCTCAGTGTCAGTGAGTGACCACCATTTGTCCTCAGCGTCAGTTAGTGACCACCATTTGCCCTCAGATTCAGTGAGTGACCAACATCTGCCCTCAGGGACAATGAGTGACCACCATCTGCCTAAGTGTCAGTGAGTGACCACCAACTGCCCCCAGTGTCAGTGAGTGACCACCATCTGCCCCCGGTGTCATTGAGTGACCACCATCTGCCCCCAGTGTCAGTGAGTGACCACCATCTGCCCCCAGTGTCAGTGAGCGACCACCATCTGCCCCCAGTGTCAGTGAGTGAGCACCATCTGCCCTCAGTGTCAGTGAGTGACCACCATCTGCCCCCAGTGTCAGTGAGTGACCACCATCTGCCCCCAGTGTCAGTGAGTGACCACCATCTGCCCCCAGTGTCAGTGACTGACCACCATCTGCCCTCAGTGTCAGTGAGTGACCACCAACTGCCCTCAGTGTCAGTGAGTGACCACCATCTGCCCCCAGTGTCAGTGAGTGACCACCATCTGCCCCCAGTGTCAGTGAGTGACCACCATCTGCCGTCAGTGTCAGTGACTGACCACCATCTGCCCTCAGTGTCAGTGAGTGACCACCATCTGCCCCCAGTGTCAGTGAGTGACCACCATCTAACCTCAGGGTCAGTGAGTGACGACCATCTGCCCCCAGCGTCAGTGAGTGACGACCATCTGCCCTCAGTGTCAGTGAGTGACCATTATCTGCCCTCAGTGTCAGTAGGTGACCACCATCAGACCTCAGTGTCAGTGAGTGACCACCATCTGCCCCCAGTGTCAGTGAGTGACCACCATCTGCCCCCAGTGTCAGTGAGTGACCACCATCTGCCCTCAGGGACAGAGAGTGACCACCATCTGCCCTCAGGGTCAGTGAGTGACCACTGTCTGCCCTCACTGTCAGTGAGTGACCACCATTTGTCCTCAGGGTCAGTTAGTGACCACCATTTGCCCTCAGATTCAGTGAGTGACCAACATCTGCCCTCAGGGTCAATGAGCAACCACCATCTGCCTAAGTGTCAGTGAGTGACCTCCAACTGCCCCCAGTGTCAGTGAGTGACCACCATCTGCCCCCAGTGTCAGTGAGTGACCACCATCTGCCCTCAGGGACTGAGAGTGACCACCATCTGCCCCCAGTGTCAGTGAGTGACCACCATCTGCCCTCAGGGTCAGTGAGTGACCACTGTCTGCCCTCAGTGTCAGTGAGTGACCACCATTTGTCCTCAGGGTTAGTTAGTG
Source organism: Isurus oxyrinchus (assembly GCA_026770705.1). NCBI lineage: Eukaryota > Metazoa > Chordata > Chondrichthyes > Lamniformes > Lamnidae > Isurus > Isurus oxyrinchus. The sequence goes on along the minus strand of JANJGN010000309.1, from coordinate 360,539 downwards.
ACCACCATTTGCCCTCAGATTCAGTGAGTGACCACCATCTGCCCTCAGGGTCAATGAGTGACCACCATCTGCCCCCAGTGTCAGTGAGTGACCACCATCTGCCCCCAGTGTCAGTGAGTGACCACGATTTGCCCCTGGGGTCAGTGAGTGATGACCATTAGCCCCAAGGGCTAGTGAGTGACAACAGTTTCCCCTCAGGTTCAGTGAGTGACCAGTATCTACCGCCAGGGTCAGTGACTGACCACCATCTACCCCAGTGTCAGTGAGTGACCACCAATGGCCCCAATGTCAGTGAGTGACAACCACGTGCCCCCAGTGTCATTGAGTGTCCACCATCTGTCCCCAGTGTCAGTTAGTGACCACCATTTGCCCTGAGGTTCAGTGAGTGATGACTATCTACCGCCAGGGTCAGTGAGTGACCACCATCTACCCCAGTGTCTGTGAGTGACCACCAATGGCCACAATGTCAGTGAGTGACCACCATGTGCCCCCAGTGTCATTGAGTGACCACCATCTGCCCCCAGGGTCAGTGAGTGACCACCATCTGCCCCAGTGTCAGTGAGTGTGAACCATCTGCCCTCAGGGTCAGTGAGTGACCACCATCTGCCCTCAGTGTCAGTGAGTGACCACCATCTGCCCTCAGAGAAAGTGAGTGACCACCATCTGCCCCAGTGTCAGTGAGTGACCACCATCTGCCCCCAGTGTCAGTGAGTGACCACCATCTGCCCTCAGTGTCAGTGAGTGACCACCATCTGCCCTCAGTGTCAGTGAGTGACCACTGTCTGCTCGCAGTGTCAGTGAGTGACCAACGTCTTACCCCAGTGTCAGTGAGTGACCACCATCTGCCCCCAGTGTCAGTGAGTGACCACCATCTGCCCCCAGTGTCAGTGAATGACCACCATCTGCCCCCAGTGTCAGTGAGCGACCACCATCTGTCCCCAGTGTCAGTGAGTGACCACCATCTGCGGCCAGTGTCAGTGGGTGACCAGCATCTGCCCCCAGTGTCAGTGAGAGACCACTGTCTGCCCTCAGTTTCAGTGACTGACCATCATCTGCCCCCAGTGTCAGTGAGTGACCACCATCTGCCCTCAGGGTCAGTGAGTGACCACCATCTGACTAAGTGTCAGTGAGTGACCACCATCTGCCCCCAGTTTCAGTGAGTGACCACCATTTGCCCACTGGGTCAGTTAGTTACCACCATCTGCCCCCAGTGTCAGTGAGTGATCACCATCTGCCCTCAGTGTCAGTGAGTGACCACCATTTGCCCCCAGTGCCAGTGCGTGTCCACCATCTGCCCTCAGGGACAGAGAGTGACCACCATCTGCCCCCAGTGTCAGTGAGTGACCACCATCTGCCCTAAGTGTCAGTGAGTGACCACTGTCTGCCCTCAGTGTCAGTGAGTGACCACCATTTGTCCTCAGGGTCAGTTAGTGACCACCATTTGCCCTCAGATTCAGTGAGTGACCAACATCTGCCCTCAGGGTCAATGAGTACCCACCATCTGCCTAAGTGTCGGTGAGTGACCACCAACTGCCCCCAGTGTCAGTGAGTGACCACCATCTGCCCCCGGTGTCAGTGAGTGACCACCATCTGCCCCCAGTGTCAGTGAGTGACCACCATCTACCGCCAGTGTCAGTGAGCGACCACCATCTGCCCCCAGTGTCAGTGAGTGACCACCATCTGCCCTCAGTGTCAGTGAGTGACCACCATCTGCCCCCAGTGTCAGTGAGTGACCACCATCTGCCCCCAGTGTCAGTGAGTGACCACCATCTGCCCCCAGTGTCAGTGACTGACCACCATCTGCCCTCAGTGTCAGTGAGTGACCACCAACTGCCCTCAGTGTCAGTGAGTGACCACCATCTGCCCCCAGTGTCAGTGAGTGACCACCATCTGCCCCCAGTGTCAGTGAGTGACCACCATCTGCCGTCAGTGTCAGTGACTGACCACCATCTGCCCCTAGTGTCAGTGAGTGACCACCATCTGCCCCCAGTGTCAGTGAGTGACCACCATCTACCCTCAGGGTCAGTGAGTAACCACCATCTGCCCCCAGCGTCAGTGAGTGACGACCATCTGCCCTCAGTGTCAGTGAGTGACCACCATCTGCCCCCAGTGTCAGTGAGTGACCACCATCTGCCCTCAGGAACAGAGAGTGACCACCATCTGCACCAGTGTCAGTGAGTGACCTCCATCTGCCCTCAGGGTCAGTGAGTGACCACTGTCTGCCCTCAGTGTCAGTGAGTGACCACCATTTGTCCTCAGGGTCAGTTAGTGACCACCATTTGCCCTCAGATTCAGTGAGTGACCAACATCTGCCCTCAGGGTCAATGAGTGACCACCATCTGCCTAAGTGTCAGTGAGTGACCTCCAACTGCCCCCAGTGTCAGTGAGTGACCACCATCTGCCCCCAGTGTCAGTGAGTGACCACCATCTACCCTCAGATTCAGTGGGTGACCAACATCTGCCCTCAGGGTCAATGAGTGACCACCATCTGCCTAAGTGTCAGTGAGTGACCTCCAACTGCCCCCAGTGTCAGTGAGTGACCACCATCTGCCCCCAGTGTCAGTGAGTGACCACCATCTGCCCTCAGATTCAGTGAGTGACCACCATCTGCCCTCAGGGTCAATGAGTGACCACCATGTGCCCCCAGTGTCATTGAGTGTCCACCATCTGTCCCCAGTGTCAGTTAGTGACCACCATTTGCCCTGAGGTTCAGTGAGTGATGACTATCTACCGCCAGGGTCAGTGAGTGACCACCATCTACCCCAGTGTCTGTGAGTGACCACCAATGGCCACAATGTCAGTGAGTGACCACCATGTGCCCCGAGTGTCATTGAGTGACCACCATCTGCCCCCAGGGTTAGTGAGTGACCACCATCTGCCCCAGTGTCAGTGAGTGTGAACCATCTGCCCTCAGGGTCAGTGAGTGACCACCATCTGCCCTCAGTGTCAGTGAGTGACCACCATCTGCCCTCAGAGACAGTGAGTGACCACCATCCGCCCCAGTGTCAGTGAGTGACCACCATCTGCCCCCAGTGTCAGTGAGTGACCACCATCTGCCCTCAGTGTCAGTGAGTGACCACCATCTGCCCTCAGTGTCAGTGAGTGACCACCATCTGCCCTCAGTGTCAGTGAGAGTCCACCATCTGCCCTCAGTGTCAGTGAGTGACCACCATCTGCCCTCAGTGTCAGTGAGTGACCGCTGTCTGCTCGCAGTGTCAGTGAGTGACCAACGTCTTACCCCAGTGTCAGTAAGTGACCACCATCTGCCCCCAGTGTCAGTGAGTGACCTCCATCTGCCCCCAGTGTCAGTGAGTGACCACCATCTGCCCCCAGTGTCAGTGAGTGACCACCATCTGCCCTCAGTGTCATTGAGTGACCACCATCTGACCCAGTGACAGTGAGTGACCACCATCTGCCCCCAGTGTCAGTGAGTGACCACCATCTGCCCTCAGTGTCAGTGAGTGACGACCAACTGCCCCCAGTGTCAGTGAGTGACCACCATCTGCCCTCAGTGTCAGTGACTGACCACCATCTGCCCCCAGTGTCAGTGAGTGACCAGCATTTGCCCTCAGGGTCAATGAGTTACCACCATCTGCCCCCAGTGTCAGTGAGTGACCACCATCTGCCCCCAGTGTCAGTGAGTGACCACCATCTGCCCCCAGTGTCAATGTGTGACCATCTGCCCCCAGTGTCAGTGAGTGACCACCATCTGCCCCCAGTGTCAGTGAGTGACCATCTGCCCCCAGTGTCAGTGAGTGACCACCATCTTCCCCCAGTGTCAGTGAGTGACCACCATCTGCCCTCAGTGTCAGTGAGTGACCACCATCTGCCCCCATTGTCAGTGAGTGACCATCTGCCCCCAGTGTCAGTGAGTGACCACCATCTTCCCCCAGTGTCAGTGAGTGACCACCATCTGCCCTCAGTGACAGTGAGTGACCACCATCTGCCCTCAGTATCAGTGAGTGACCACCATCTGTCTCCAGTGTCAGTGATTGTCCACCATTTGCCCCCAGTGTCAGTGAGTGACCACCATCTGCCCCCAGTGTCAGTGAGTGACCACCATCTGCCCTCAGTGACAGTGAGTGACCACCATCTGCCCCCAGTGTCAGTGACTGACCACCATCTGCCCCCAATGTAAGTGAGAGACCACCATCAGCCCTCAGGGTCATTGAGTGTCCACCATTTGCCCCCAGAGTCTGTGAGTGACCACCATCTGCCCTCAGGGTCAGTGAGTGACCACCATCAGCCCACAGTGTCAGTGAATGACCACCATCTGCCCTCAGGTTCTTTGAGTGACCACCATCTGCCCCCAGTGTCAGTGAGTGACCACCAAATGCCCCAAGTGTCAGTGAGTGACCACCATCTGCCGCCAGTGTCAGTGAGTGACCAGCATCTGCCCCCAGTGTCAGTGAGTGACCACCATCTACCGCCAGGGTCAGTGAGTGACCACCATCTACCCCAGTGTCTGTGAGTGACCACCAATGGCCACAATGTCAGTGAGTGACCACCATGTGCCCCCAGTGTCATTGAGTGACCACCATCTGCCCCCAGGGTCAGTGAGTGACCACCATCTGCCCCAGTGTCAGTGAGTGTGAACCATCTGCCCTCAGGGTCAGTGAGTGACCACCAATTGCCCTCAGTGTCAGTGAGTGACCACCATCTGCCCTCAGAGACAGTGAGTGACCACCATCCGCCCCAGTGTCAGTGAGTGACCACCATCTGCCCCCAGTGTCGGTGAGTGACCACCATCTGCCCCCAGTGTCAATGTGTGACCATCTGCCCCCAGTGTCAGTGAGTGACCACCATCTGCCCCCAGTGTCAGTGAATGACCATCTGCCCCCAGTGTCAGTGAGTGACCACCATCTTCCCCCAGTGTCAGTGAGTGACCACCATCTTCCCTCAGTGACAGTGAGTGACCACCATCTGCCCTCAGTGTCAGTGAGTGACCACCATCTGTCTCCAGTGTCAGTGATTGTCCACCATTTGCCCCCAGTGTCAGTGAGTGACCACCATCTGCCCCCAGTGTCAGTGAGTGACCACCATCTGCCCTCAGTGACAGTGAGTGACCACCATCTGCCCCCAGTGTCAGTGACTGACCACCATCTGCCCCCAATGTCAGTGAGAGACCACCATCAGCCCTCAGGGTCAGTGAGTGTCCACCATTTGCCCCCAGTGTCTGTGAGTGACCACCATCTCCCCTCAGGGTCAGTGAGTGACCACCATCAGCCCACAGTGTCCGTGAATGACCACCATCTGCCCTCAGGTTCTTTGAGTGACCACCATCTGCCCCCAGTATCAGTGAGTGACCACCAAATGCCCCAAGTGTCAGTGAGTGACCACCATCTGCCGCCAGTGTCAGTGAGTGACCAGCATCTGCCCCCAGTGTCAGTGCGTGACCACCATCTGCCCTCAGTGTAAGTGAGAGACCACTGTCTGCCCTCGGTTTCAGTGACTGACCATCATCTGCCCCCACTGTCAGTGAGTGACCACCATCTGCCCTCAGGGTCAGTGAGTGACCACCATCTGCCTAAGTGTCAGTGAGTGACCACCATCTGCCCCCAGTTTCAGTGAGTGACCACCATTTGCCCACTGGGTCAGTTAGTGAGCACCATCTGCCCCCAGTTTCAGTGAGTGACCACCATCTGACTAAGTGTCAGTGAGTGACCATCATCTGCCCCCAGTTTCAGTAAGTGACCACCATTTGCCCACTGGGTCAGTTAGTGACCACCATCTGCCCCCAGTGTCAGTGAGTGATCACCATCGGCCCTCAGTGTCAGTGAGTGACCACCATCTGCCCCCAGTGTCAGTGAGTGACCTCCATCTGCCCCCAGTGTCAGTGAGTGACCACCATCTGCCCCCAGTGTCAGTGAGTGACCACCATCTGCCCTCAGTGTCAGTGAGTGACCACCATCTGCCCTCAGTGTCAGTGAGTGACCACCATCTGCCCCCAGTGTCAGTGTGTGACCATTTGCCCCCAGTGTCAGTGAGTGACCACCATCTGCCCCCAGTGTCAGTGAGTGACCATCTGCCCCCAGTGTCAGTGAGTGACCACCATCTTCCCCCAGTGTCAGTGAGTGACCACCATCTGCCCTCAGTGACAGTGAGTGACCACCATCTGCCCTCAGTGTCAGTGAGTGACCACCATCCTGTCTCCAGTGTCAGTGATTGTCCACCATTTGCCCCCAGTGTCAGTGAGTGACCACCATCTGCCCCCAGTGTCAGTGAGTGACCACCATCTGCCCTCAGTGACAGTGAGTGACCACCATCTGCCCCCAGTGCCAGTGACTGACCACCATCTGCCCCCAATGTCAGTGAGAGACCACCATCAGCCCTCAGGGTCAGTGAGTGTCCACCATTTGCCCCCAGTGTCTGTGAGTGACCACCATCTCCCCTCAGGGTCAGTGAGTGACCACCATCAGCCCACAGTGTCAGTGAATGACCACCATCTGCCCTCAGGTTCTTTGAGTGACCACCATCTGCCCCCAGTGTCAGTGAGTGACCACCAAATGCCCCAAGTGTCAGTGAGTGACCACCATCTGCCGCCAGTGTCAGTGAGTGACCAGCATTTGCCCCCAGTGTCAGTGAGTGACCACCATCTGCCCTCAGTGTCAGTGAGAGACCACTGTCTGCCCTCGGTTTCAGTGACTGACAATCATCTGCCCCCACTGTCAGTGAGTGACCACCATGTGCCCTCAGGGTCAGTGAGTGACCACCATCTGCCTAAGTGTCAGTGAGTGACCACCATCTTCCCCCAGTGTCAGTGAGTCACCACCATCTGCCCCCAGTGTCAGTGAGTGACCACCATCTGCCCCCAGTGTCAGTGAGTGACCACCATCTGCCCTCAGTGTCATTGAGTGACCACCATCTGACCCAGTGTCAGTGAGTGACCACCATCTGCCCTCAGTGTAAGTGAGTGACCACCATCTGCCCCCAGTGTCAGTGAGTGACCACCATCTGCCCCCAGCGTCAGTGAGTGACCACCATCTGTCCCCAGTGTCAGTGAGTGACCACCATCAGCCCCCAGTGTCAGTGAGTGAACAGCATTTGCCCTCAGGGTCAATGAGTTACCACCATCTGCCCCCAGTGTCAGTGAGTGACCACCATCTGCCCCCAGTGTCAGTGCGTGACCACCATCTGCCCCCAGTGTCAGTGAGTGACCATCTGCCCCCAGTGTCAGTGAGTGACCACCATCTTCCCCCAGTGTCAGTGAGTGACCATCTGCCCCCAGTGTCAGTGAGTGACCACCATCTGCCCTCAGTGTCAGTGACTGACCACCATCTGCCCCCAATGTCAGTGAGAGACCACCATCAGCCCTCAGGGTCAGTGAGTGTCCACCATTTGCCCCCAGTGTCTGTGAGTGACCACCATCTGCCCACAGGGTCAGTGAGTGACCACCATCAGCCCACAGTGTCAGTGAATGACCACCATCTACCCTCAGGGTCTTTGAGTGACCACCATCTGCCCCCAGTGTCAGTGAGTGACCACCAAATGCCCCAAGTGTCAGTGAGTGACCACCATCTGCCCCCAATGTCAGTAGGTGAGCACCGTCTGCCCCTAGGTTCAGTGAGTGACCAGCATCTGCCCACAGGTTCAGTGAGTGACCACTGTCTGCTCGAAGTGTCAGTGAGTGACAAACGTCTTACCCCAGTGTCAGTGAGTGACCACCATTTGCCCTCAGGGTCAGTGAATGACCAACATCCGCCCCTAGTGTCAGTGAGTGACCACCATCTGACGGCAGTGTCAGTGAGTGACCACCATCTGCCCCCAGTGTCAGTGAGTGACCACCATCTGACCTCAGGGTCAGTGAGTGACCACGATCTGCCCCCAGTGTCAGTGAGTGACCACCATCTGCCCTCAGTGTCAGTGAGTGACCACCATCTGCCCCCAGTGTCAGTGAGTGCTCACCATCTGCTCCCATTGACAGTGAGTGACCACCATCAGCCCCCAGGGTCATTGAGTGACCACCATCTGCCCTCAGTGTCAGTGAGTGACCACCATCTGCCCCCAGTGTCAGTGAGTGACCACCATCTGCCCCCAGTGCCAGTGAGTGACCACCATCAGTCCCCAGTATCAGTTAGTGACCACCATTTGCCCCTCTGGTCAGTGAGTGACCACCATTTGCCCCCTGGGCCAGTGAGCGACAACCGTTTGCCCTCAGGGTCAGTGAGTGACCACTATCTACCCCCAGGATCAGTGAATGACCACCATCTACCCCCAGTGTCTGTGAGTGACCACCAATGGCCCCAATGTCAGTGAGTGACCACAATGTGCCCCGAGTGCCATTGAGTGTCCACGATCTGCCACCAGGGTCAGTGAGTGACCATCTGCCCCCAGTGTCAGTGAGTGTCCTCCATCTGCCCCCAGGGTCAGTGAGTGACCATCTGCCCCCAGTTTCAGTGATTGACCACCATCTGCCCCCAGTGTCAGTGAGTGACCACCATCTGCCCCCAGTGTCAGTGAGTGACCACCATCTGCCCCCAGTGTCATTGAGTGACCACCATCTTCCCCCAGTGTCATTGAGTGACCACCATCTGCCCTCAGGGTCAGTGAGTGACCACCATTTGCCCCCAGTGTCAGTGATGACCACCATCTGCCTTCAGTGTCAGTGAGTGACCACCATCTGCCCCCAGTGTCAGTGAGTGACCACCATCTGCCCCCAGTGTCAGTGAGTGACCACCATCTGCCCTCAGTTTCAGTGACTGACCATGATCTGCCCCCAACATCAGTGAGTGACCACCATCTGCCCTCAGTGTCATTGAGTGACCACCATCTGCCTAAGTGTCAGTGAGTGAACACCATTTGCCCTCAGGGTCAATGAGTTACCACCATCTGCCCCCAGATTCTGTGAGTGACCACCTTTTGCCCTCAGGGTCAGTGAGTGACAACCATGTGCCCCCAGTGTCAGTGAGTGACCACCATCTGCCCCCAGTGTCAGTGAGTGACCATCTGGCCCAGTGTCAGTGAGTGACCACCATCTGCCCTCAGTGAAAGTGAGTGACCACCATCTGCCTCCAGTTTCAGTGAGTGACCACCATCTGCCACCAGTGTCAGTGAGTGACCACCATCTGACTCCAGTGTCAGTGAGTGACCACCATCTGCCCCCAGTCTCAGTGACTGTCCACCATCTGCCCCAGTGTCAGTGACTGTCCACCATCTGCCCCAGTGTCAGTGACTGACCACCATCTGCCCCCAGTGTCAGTGAGTGACCATCTGCCCCCAGTGTCAGTGAGTGACCACCATCTTCCCCCAGTGTCAGTGAGTGACCACCATCTTCCCTCAGTGACAGTGAGTGACCACCATCTGCCCTCAGTGTCAGTGAGTGACCACCATCTGTCTCCAGTGTCAGTGATTGTCCACCATTTGCCCCCAGTGTCAGTGAGTGACCACCATCTGCCCCCAGTGTCAGTGAGTGACCACCATCTGCCCTCAGTGACAGTGAGTGACCACCATCTGCCCCCAGTGTCAGTGACTGACCACCATCTGCCCCCAATGTCAGTGAGAGACCACCATCAGCCCTCAGGGTCAGTGAGTGTCCACCATTTGCCCCCAGTGTCTGTGAGTGACCACCATCTCCCCTCAGGGTCAGTGAGTGACCACCATCAGCCCACAGTGTCCGTGAATGACCACCATCTGCCCTCAGGTTCTTTGAGTGACCACCATCTGCCCCCAGTATCAGTGAGTGACCACCAAATGCCCCAAGTGTCAGTGAGTGACCACCATCTGCCGCCAGTGTCAGTGAGTGACCAGCATCTGCCCCCAGTGTCAGTGCGTGACCACCATCTGCCCTCAGTGTAAGTGAGAGACCACTGTCTGCCCTCGGTTTCAGTGACTGACCATCATCTGCCCCCACTGTCAGTGAGTGACCACCATCTGCCCTCAGGGTCAGTGAGTGACCACCATCTGCCTAAGTGTCAGTGAGTGACCACCATCTGCCCCCAGTTTCAGTGAGTGACCACCATTTGCCCACTGGGTCAGTTAGTGAGCACCATCTGCCCCCAGTTTCAGTGAGTGACCACCATCTGACTAAGTGTCAGTGAGTGACCATCATCTGCCCCCAGTTTCAGTAAGTGACCACCATTTGCCCACTGGGTCAGTTAGTGACCACCATCTGCCCCCAGTGTCAGTGAGTGATCACCATCGGCCCTCAGTGTCAGTGAGTGACCACCATCTGCCCCCAGTGTCAGTGAGTGACCTCCATCTGCCCCCAGTGTCAGTGAGTGACCACCATCTGCCCCCAGTGTCAGTGAGTGACCACCATCTGCCCTCAGTGTCAGTGAGTGACCACCATCTGCCCTCAGTGTCAGTGAGTGACCACCATCTGCCCCCAGTGTCAGTGTGTGACCATTTGCCCCCAGTGTCAGTGAGTGACCACCATCTGCCCCCAGTGTCAGTGAGTGACCATCTGCCCCCAGTGTCAGTGAGTGACCACCATCTTCCCCCAGTGTCAGTGAGTGACCACCATCTGCCCTCAGTGACAGTGAGTGACCACCATCTGCCCTCAGTGTCAGTGAGTGACCACCATCCTGTCTCCAGTGTCAGTGATTGTCCACCATTTGCCCCCAGTGTCAGTGAGTGACCACCATCTGCCCCCAGTGTCAGTGAGTGACCACCATCTGCCCTCAGTGACAGTGAGTGACCACCATCTGCCCCCAGTGCCAGTGACTGACCACCATCTGCCCCCAATGTCAGTGAGAGACCACCATCAGCCCTCAGGGTCAGTGAGTGTCCACCATTTGCCCCCAGTGTCTGTGAGTGACCACCATCTCCCCTCAGGGTCAGTGAGTGACCACCATCAGCCCACAGTGTCAGTGAATGACCACCATCTGCCCTCAGGTTCTTTGAGTGACCACCATCTGCCCCCAGTGTCAGTGAGTGACCACCAAATGCCCCAAGTGTCAGTGAGTGACCACCATCTGCCGCCAGTGTCAGTGAGTGACCAGCATTTGCCCCCAGTGTCAGTGAGTGACCACCATCTGCCCTCAGTGTCAGTGAGAGACCACTGTCTGCCCTCGGTTTCAGTGACTGACAATCATCTGCCCCCACTGTCAGTGAGTGACCACCATGTGCCCTCAGGGTCAGTGAGTGACCACCATCTGCCTAAGTGTCAGTGAGTGACCACCATCTTCCCCCAGTGTCAGTGAGTCACCACCATCTGCCCCCAGTGTCAGTGAGTGACCACCATCTGCCCCCAGTGTCAGTGAGTGACCACCATCTGCCCTCAGTGTCATTGAGTGACCACCATCTGACCCAGTGTCAGTGAGTGACCACCATCTGCCCTCAGTGTAAGTGAGTGACCACCATCTGCCCCCAGTGTCAGTGAGTGACCACCATCTGCCCCCAGCATCAGTGAGTGACCACCATCTGTCCCCAGTGTCAGTGAGTGACCACCATCAGCCCCCAGTGTCAGTGAGTGAACAGCATTTGCCCTCAGGGTCAATGAGTTACCACCATCTGCCCCCAGTGTCAGTGAGTGACCACCATCTGCCCCCAGTGTCAGTGCGTGACCACCATCTGCCCCCAGTGTCAGTGAGTGACCATCTGCCCCCAGTGTCAGTGAGTGACCACCATCTTCCCCCAGTGTCAGTGAGTGACCATCTGCCCCCAGTGTCAGTGAGTGACCACCATCTGCCCTCAGTGTCAGTGACTGACCACCATCTGCCCCCAATGTCAGTGAGAGACCACCATCAGCCCTCAGGGTCAGTGAGTGTCCACCATTTGCCCCCAGTGTCTGTGAGTGACCACCATCTGCCCACAGGGTCAGTGAGTGACCACCATCAGCCCACAGTGTCAGTGAATGACCACCATCTGCCCTCAGGGTCTTTGAGTGACCACCATCTGCCCCCAGTGTCAGTGAGTGACCACCAAATGCCCCAAGTGTCAGTGAGTGACCACCATCTGCCCCCAATGTCAGTAGGTGAGCACCGTCTGCCCCTAGGTTCAGTGAGTGACCAGCATCTGCCCACAGGTTCAGTGAGTGACCACTGTCTGCTCGAAGTGTCAGTGAGTGACAAACGTCTTACCCCAGTGTCAGTGAGTGACCACCATTTGCCCTCAGGGTCAGTGAATGACCAACATCCGCCCCTAGTGTCAGTGAGTGACCACCATCTGACGGCAGTGTCAGTGAGTGACCACCATCTGCCCCCAGTGTCAGTGAGTGACCACCATCTGACCTCAGGGTCAGTGAGTGACCACGATCTGCCCCCAGTGTCAGTGAGTGACCACCATCTGCCCTCAGTGTCAGTGAGTGACCACCATCTGCCCCCAGTGTCAGTGAGTGCTCACCATCTGCTCCCATTGACAGTGAGTGACCACCATCAGCCCCCAGGGTCATTGAGTGACCACCATCTGCCCTCAGTGTAATTGAGTGACCACCATCTGCCCCCAGTGTCAGTGAGTGACCACCATCTGCCCCCAGTGCCAGTGAGTGACCACCATCAGTCCCCAGTATCAGTTAGTGACCACCATTTGCCCCTCTGGTCAGTGAGTGACCACCATTTGCCCCCTGGGCCAGTGAGCGACAACCGTTTGCCCTCAGGGTCAGTGAGTGACCACTATCTACCCCCAGGATCAGTGAATGACCACCATCTACCCCCAGTGTCTGTGAGTGACCACCAATGGCCCCAATGTCAGTGAGTGACCACAATGTGCCCCGAGTGCCATTGAGTGTCCACGATCTGCCACCAGGGTCAGTGAGTGACCATCTGCCCCCAGTGTCAGTGAGTGTCCTCCATCTGCCCCCAGGGTCAGTGAGTGACCATCTGCCCCCAGTTTCAGTGATTGACCACCATCTGCCCCCAGTGTCAGTGAGTGACCACCATCTGCCCCCAGTGTCAGTGAGTGACCACCATCTGCCCCCAGTGTCATTGAGTGACCACCATCTTCCCCCAGTGTCATTGAGTGACCACCATCTGCCCTCAGGGTCAGTGAGTGACCACCATTTGCCCCCAGTGTCAGTGATGACCACCATCTGCCTTCAGTGTCAGTGAGTGACCACCATCTGCCCCCAGTGTCAGTGAGTGACCACCATCTGCCCCCAGTGTCAGTGAGTGACCACCATCTGCCCTCAGTTTCAGTGACTGACCATGATCTGCCCCCAACATCAGTGAGTGACCACCATCTGCCCTCAGTGTCATTGAGTGACCACCATCTGCCTAAGTGTCAGTGAGTGAACACCATTTGCCCTCAGGGTCAATGAGTTACCACCATCTGCCCCCAGATTCTGTGAGTGACCACCTTTTGCCCTCAGGGTCAGTGAGTGACAACCATGTGCCCCCAGTGTCAGTGAGTGACCACCATCTGCCCCCAGTGTCAGTGAGTGACCATCTGGCCCAGTGTCAGTGAGTGACCACCATCTGCCCTCAGTGAAAGTGAGTGACCACCATCTGCCTCCAGTTTCAGTGAGTGACCACCATCTGCCACCAGTGTCAGTGAGTGACCACCATCTGACTCCAGTGTCAGTGAGTGACCACCATCTGCCCCCAGTCTCAGTGACTGTCCACCATCTGCCCCAGTGTCAGTGACTGTCCACCATCTGCCCCAGTGTCAGTGACTGACCACCATCTGCCCCCAGTGTCAGTGAGTGACCATCTGCCCCCAGTGTCAGTGAGTGACCACCATCTTCCCCCAGTGTCAGTGAGTGACCACCATCTTCCCTCAGTGACAGTGAGTGACCACCATCTGCCCTCAGTGTCAGTGAGTGACCACCATCTGTCTCCAGTGTCAGTGATTGTCCACCATTTGCCCCCAGTGTCAGTGAGTGACCACCATCTGCCCCCAGTGTCAGTGAGTGACCACCATCTGCCCTCAGTGACAGTGAGTGACCACCATCTGCCCCCAGTGTCAGTGACTGACCACCATCTGCCCCCAATGTCAGTGAGAGACCACCATCAGCCCTCAGGGTCAGTGAGTGTCCACCATTTGCCCCCAGTGTCTGTGAGTGACCACCATCTCCCCTCAGGGTCAGTGAGTGACCACCATCAGCCCACAGTGTCCGTGAATGACCACCATCTGCCCTCAGGTTCTTTGAGTGACCACCATCTGCCCCCAGTATCAGTGAGTGACCACCAAATGCCCCAAGTGTCAGTGAGTGACCACCATCTGCCGCCAGTGTCAGTGAGTGACCAGCATCTGCCCCCAGTGTCAGTGCGTGACCACCATCTGCCCTCAGTGTAAGTGAGAGACCACTGTCTGCCCTCGGTTTCAGTGACTGACCATCATCTGCCCCCACTGTCAGTGAGTGACCACCATCTGCCCTCAGGGTCAGTGAGTGACCACCATCTGCCTAAGTGTCAGTGAGTGACCACCATCTGCCCCCAGTTTCAGTGAGTGACCACCATTTGCCCACTGGGTCAGTTAGTGAGCACCATCTGCCCCCAGTTTCAGTGAGTGACCACCATCTGACTAAGTGTCAGTGAGTGACCATCATCTGCCCCCAGTTTCAGTAAGTGACCACCATTTGCCCACTGGGTCAGTTAGTGACCACCATCTGCCCCCAGTGTCAGTGAGTGATCACCATCGGCCCTCAGTGTCAGTGAGTGACCACCATCTGCCCCCAGTGTCAGTGAGTGACCTCCATCTGCCCCCAGTGTCAGTGAGTGACCACCATCTGCCCCCAGTGTCAGTGAGTGACCACCATCTGCCCTCAGTGTCAGTGAGTGACCACCATCTGCCCTCAGTGTCAGTGAGTGACCACCATCTGCCCCCAGTGTCAGTGTGTGACCATTTGCCCCCAGTGTCAGTGAGTGACCACCATCTGCCCCCAGTGTCAGTGAGTGACCATCTGCCCCCAGTGTCAGTGAGTGACCACCATCTTCCCCCAGTGTCAGTGAGTGACCACCATCTGCCCTCAGTGACAGTGAGTGACCACCATCTGCCCTCAGTGTCAGTGAGTGACCACCATCCTGTCTCCAGTGTCAGTGATTGTCCACCATTTGCCCCCAGTGTCAGTGAGTGACCACCATCTGCCCCCAGTGTCAGTGAGTGACCACCATCTGCCCTCAGTGACAGTGAGTGACCACCATCTGCCCCCAGTGCCAGTGACTGACCACCATCTGCCCCCAATGTCAGTGAGAGACCACCATCAGCCCTCAGGGTCAGTGAGTGTCCACCATTTGCCCCCAGTGTCTGTGAGTGACCACCATCTCCCCTCAGGGTCAGTGAGTGACCACCATCAGCCCACAGTGTCAGTGAATGACCACCATCTGCCCTCAGGTTCTTTGAGTGACCACCATCTGCCCCCAGTGTCAGTGAGTGACCACCAAATGCCCCAAGTGTCAGTGAGTGACCACCATCTGCCGCCAGTGTCAGTGAGTGACCAGCATTTGCCCCCAGTGTCAGTGAGTGACCACCATCTGCCCTCAGTGTCAGTGAGAGACCACTGTCTGCCCTCGGTTTCAGTGACTGACAATCATCTGCCCCCACTGTCAGTGAGTGACCACCATGTGCCCTCAGGGTCAGTGAGTGACCACCATCTGCCTAAGTGTCAGTGAGTGACCACCATCTTCCCCCAGTGTCAGTGAGTCACCACCATCTGCCCCCAGTGTCAGTGAGTGACCACCATCTGCCCCCAGTGTCAGTGAGTGACCACCATCTGCCCTCAGTGTCATTGAGTGACCACCATCTGACCCAGTGTCAGTGAGTGACCACCATCTGCCCTCAGTGTAAGTGAGTGACCACCATCTGCCCCCAGTGTCAGTGAGTGACCACCATCTGCCCCCAGCGTCAGTGAGTGACCACCATCTGTCCCCAGTGTCAGTGAGTGACCACCATCAGCCCCCAGTGTCAGTGAGTGAACAGCATTTGCCCTCAGGGTCAATGAGTTACCACCATCTGCCCCCAGTGTCAGTGAGTGACCACCATCTGCCCCCAGTGTCAGTGCGTGACCACCATCTGCCCCCAGTGTCAGTGAGTGACCATCTGCCCCCAGTGTCAGTGAGTGACCACCATCTTCCCCCAGTGTCAGTGAGTGACCATCTGCCCCCAGTGTCAGTGAGTGACCACCATCTGCCCTCAGTGTCAGTGACTGACCACCATCTGCCCCCAATGTCAGTGAGAGACCACCATCAGCCCTCAGGGTCAGTGAGTGTCCACCATTTGCCCCCAGTGTCTGTGAGTGACCACCATCTGCCCACAGGGTCAGTGAGTGACCACCATCAGCCCACAGTGTCAGTGAATGACCACCATCTACCCTCAGGGTCTTTGAGTGACCACCATCTGCCCCCAGTGTCAGTGAGTGACCACCAAATGCCCCAAGTGTCAGTGAGTGACCACCATCTGCCCCCAATGTCAGTAGGTGAGCACCGTCTGCCCCTAGGTTCAGTGAGTGACCAGCATCTGCCCACAGGTTCAGTGAGTGACCACTGTCTGCTCGAAGTGTCAGTGAGTGACAAACGTCTTACCCCAGTGTCAGTGAGTGACCACCATTTGCCCTCAGGGTCAGTGAATGACCAACATCCGCCCCTAGTGTCAGTGAGTGACCACCATCTGACGGCAGTGTCAGTGAGTGACCACCATCTGCCCCCAGTGTCAGTGAGTGACCACCATCTGACCTCAGGGTCAGTGAGTGACCACGATCTGCCCCCAGTGTCAGTGAGTGACCACCATCTGCCCTCAGTGTCAGTGAGTGACCACCATCTGCCCCCAGTGTCAGTGAGTGCTCACCATCTGCTCCCATTGACAGTGAGTGACCACCATCAGCCCCCAGGGTCATTGAGTGACCACCATCTGCCCTCAGTGTAAGTGAGTGACCACCATCTGCCCCCAGTGTCAGTGAGTGACCACCATCTGCCCCCAGTGCCAGTGAGTGACCACCATCAGTCCCCAGTATCAGTTAGTGACCACCATTTGCCCCTCTGGTCAGTGAGTGACCACCATTTGCCCCCTGGGCCAGTGAGCGACAACCGTTTGCCCTCAGGGTCAGTGAGTGACCACTATCTACCCCCAGGATCAGTGAATGACCACCATCTACCCCCAGTGTCTGTGAGTGACCACCAATGGCCCCAATGTCAGTGAGTGACCACAATGTGCCCCGAGTGCCATTGAGTGTCCACGATCTGCCACCAGGGTCAGTGAGTGACCATCTGCCCCCAGTGTCAGTGAGTGTCCTCCATCTGCCCCCAGGGTCAGTGAGTGACCATCTGCCCCCAGTTTCAGTGATTGACCACCATCTGCCCCCAGTGTCAGTGAGTGACCACCATCTGCCCCCAGTGTCAGTGAGTGACCACCATCTGCCCCCAGTGTCATTGAGTGACCACCATCTTCCCCCAGTGTCATTGAGTGACCACCATCTGCCCTCAGGGTCAGTGAGTGACCACCATTTGCCCCCAGTGTCAGTGATGACCACCATCTGCCTTCAGTGTCAGTGAGTGACCACCATCTGCCCCCAGTGTCAGTGAGTGACCACCATCTGCCCCCAGTGTCAGTGAGTGACCACCATCTGCCCTCAGTTTCAGTGACTGACCATGATCTGCCCCCAACATCAGTGAGTGACCACCATCTGCCCTCAGTGTCATTGAGTGACCACCATCTGCCTAAGTGTCAGTGAGTGAACACCATTTGCCCTCAGGGTCAATGAGTTACCACCATCTGCCCCCAGATTCTGTGAGTGACCACCTTTTGCCCTCAGGGTCAGTGAGTGACAACCATGTGCCCACAGTGTCAGTGAGTGACCACCATCTGCCCCCAGTGTCAGTGAGTGACCATCTGGCCCAGTGTCAGTGAGTGACCACCATCTGCCCTCAGTGAAAGTGAGTGACCACCATCTGCCTCCAGTGTCAGTGAGTGACCACCATCTGCCACCAGTGTCAGTGAGTGACCACCATCTGACTCCAGTGTCAGTGAGTGACCACCATCTGCCCCCAGTCTCAGTGACTGTCCACCATCTGCCCCAGTGTCAGTGACTGACCACCATCTGCCCCAGTGTCAGTGAGTGACCACCATCTACCCTCAGTGTCACTGAGTGACCACCATCTGCCACAAGTGTCAGTGAGTGACCACCATCTGCCCCCAGTGTCAGTGAGTGACCACCATCTGACTCCAGTGTCAGTGAGTGACCACCATCTGCCCCCAGTCTCAGTGAATGTCCACCATCTGCCCCAGTGTCAGTGACTTACCACCATCTGCCCCAGTGTCAGTGAGTGACCACCATCTACACTCAGTGTCACTGAGTGACCACCATCTGCCACATGTGTCAGTGAGTGACCACCATCTGCCCCCAGTGTCAGTGAGTGTCCACCATTTGCCCCCAGTGTCAGAGAGTGACCACCATCTGCCCCCAGTGTCAGTGACTGACCACCATCTGCCCCCAATGTCAGTGAGAGACCACCATCAGCCCTCAGGGTCAGTGAGTGTCCACCATTTGCCCCCAGTGTCTGTGAGTGACCACCATCTGCCCACAGGGTCAGTGAGTGACCACCATCAGCCCACAGTGTCAGTGAATGACCACCATCTGCCCTCAGGGTCTTTGAGTGACCACCATCTGCCCCCAGTGTCAGTGAGTGACCACTAACTGCCCCAAGTGTCAGTGAGTGACCACCATCTGCCCCCAATGTCAGTAGGTGAGCACCGTCTGCCCCTAGGTTCAGTGAGTGACCAGCATCTGCCCACAGGTTCAGTGAGTGACCACTGTCTGCTCGAAGTGTCAGTGAGTGACAAACGTCTTACCCCAGTGTCAGTGAGTGACCACCATTTGCCCTCAGGGTCAGTGAATGACCAACATCCGCCCCTAGTGTCAGTGAGTGACCACCATCTGACGGCAGTGTCAGTGAGTGACCACCATCTGCCCCCAGTGTCAGTGAGTGACCACCATCTGACCTCAGGGTCAGTGAGTGACCACGATCTGCCCCCAGTGTCAGTGAGTGACCACCATCTGCCCTCAGTGTCAGTGAGTGACCACCATCTGCCCCCAGTGTCAGTGAGTGCTCACCATCTGCTCCCATTGACAGTGAGTGACCACCATCAGCCCCCAGGGTCATTGAGTGACCACCATCTGCCCTCAGTGTCAGTGAGTGACCACCATCTGCCCCCAGTGTCAGTGAGTGACCACCATCTGCCCCCAGTGCCAGTGAGTGACCACCATCAGTCCCCAGTATAAGTTAGTGACCACCATTTGCCCCTGTGGTCAGTGAGTGACCACCATTTGCCCCCAGGGCCAGTGAGCGACAACCGTTTGCCCTCAGGGTCAGTGAGTGACCACTATCTACCCCCAGGGTCAGTGAATGACCACCATCTACCCCCAGTGTCTGTGAGTGACCACCAATGGCCCCAATGTCAGTGAGTGACCACAATGTGCCCCGAGTGTCATTGAGTGTCCACGATCTGCCACCAGGGTCAGTGAGTGACCATCTGCCCCCAGTGTCAGTGAGTGTCCTCCATCTGCCCCCAGGGTCAGTGTGTGACCATCTGCCCCCAGTTTCAGTGATTGACCACCATCTGCCCCCAGTGTCAGTGAGTGACCACCATCTGCCCCCAGTGTCAGTGAGTGACCACCATCTGCCCCCAGTGTCAGTGAGTGACCACCATCTTCCCCCAGTGTCATTGAGTGACCACCATCTGCCCTCAGGGTCAGTGAGTGACCACCATTTGCCCCCAGTGTCAGTGATGACCACCATCTGCCTTCAGTGTCAGTGACCACCATCTGCCCCCAGTGTCAGTGAGTGACCACCATCTGCCCCCAGTGTCAGTGAGTGACCACCATCTGCCCTCCGTTTCAGTGACTGACCATGATCTGCCCCCAACATCAGTGAGTGACCACCATCTGCCCTCAGTGTCATTGAGTGACCACCATCTGCCTAAGTGTCAGTGAGTGACCACCATTTGCCCTCAGGGTCAATGAGTTACCACCATCTGCCCCCAGATTCTGTGAGTGACCACCATTTGCCCTCAGGGTCAGTGAGTGACAACCATGTGCCCCCAGTGTCAGTGAGTGACCACCATCTGACCTCAGTGACAGTGAGTGACAACCATCTGCCCTCAGGGACAGTGAGTGATCACCATCTGCCCCCAGTGTCAGTGAGTGACCATCTGGCCCAGTGTCAGTGAGTGACCAGCATCTGCCCTCAGTGAAAGTGAGTGACCACCATCTGCCTCCAGTGTCAGTGAGTGACCACCATCTGCCAACAGTGTCAGTGAGTGACCACCATCTGACTCCAGTGTCAGTGAGTGACCACCATTTGCCCCCAGTCTCAGTGACTGTCCACCATCTGCCCCAGTGTCAGTGACTGACCACCATCTGCCCCAGTGTCAGTGAGTGACCACCATCTACCCTCAGTGTCACTGAGTGACCACCATCTGCCACAAGTGTCAGTGAGTGACCACCATCTGCCCCCAGTGTCAGTGAGTGACCACCATCTGACTCCAGTGGCAGTGAGTGACCACCATCTGCCCCCAGTCTCAGTGACTGTCCACCATCTGCCCCAGTGTCAGTGACTGACCACCATCTGCCCCAGTGTCAGTGAGTGACCACCATCTACACTCAGTGTCACTGAGTGACCACCATCTGCCACAAGTGTCAGTGAGTGACCACCATCTGCCCCCAGTGTCAGTGAGTGTCCACCATTTGCCCCCAGTGTCAGAGAGTGACCACCATCTGCCCCCAGTGTCAGTGAGTGACCACCATCTGCCCTCAGTGACAGTGAGTGACCACCATGTGCCCCCAGTGTCAGTGACTGACCACCATCTGACCCCAATGTCAGTGAGAGACCACCATCTGCCCTCAGGGTCAGTGAGTGACCACCATCTGACCCCTGTGTCAGTGAGTGACCACCATCTGCTCCCATTGTCAGTGAGTGACCACCATCAGCCCCCAGGGTCATTGAGTGACCACCATCTGCCCTCAGGGTCAGTGAGTGACCACCATCTGCTCCCATTGTCAGTGAGTGAACACCATCAGCCCCCAGTATCAGTTAGTGACCACCATTTGCCCCTGTGGTCAGTGAGTCACCACCATTTGCCCCCAGTGTCAGTGAGTGACAACTGTTTGCCATCCGGGTCTGTGAGTGACCACTATCTACCCGCAGGATCAGTGAATGACCACCATCTACCCCAGTGTCTGTGAGTGACCACCAATGGCCCCAATGTCAGTGAGTTACCACCATGTGCCCCCAGTGTCATTGAGTGATCACCATCTGCCCCCAGGGTCAGTGAGTGACCATCTGCCCCCAGTTTCAGTGAGTGATCACCATCTGTTCCCAGGGTCAGTGAGTGACCACCATCTGCCCTCAGTGTCAGTGAGTGACCACCATCTGCCCCCAGTGTCAGTGAGTGATAACCATCTGCCCTCAGTGTCAGTGAGTGACCACCTTCTGCCCTCAGGGTCAGTGAGTGACCACCTTCTGCCCTCAGGGTCAGTGAGTGACCACTGTCTGCCCTCAGTGTCAGTGAGTGACCACCATCTATCCCCAGTGTCAGTGAGTGACCACCATATGCCCCCAGTGTCAGTGAGTGACCACCATCTGCCCCCAGTGTCAGTGAGTGACCATCATTTGACTCCAGTGTCAGTGAGTGACCACAATCTGCCCTCAGTGTCAGAGAATGACCACCATCTGCCCCCAGTGTAAGTAAGTGACGACCATCTACCCCCAGTGTGAGTGAGTGACCACCGTCTGCCACCAGTGTCAGTGAGTGACCACCATCTGCCCCCAGTGTCAGTGAGTGACCGCCATATGCCCCCAGTGTCAGTGAGTGACCACCATCTGCCCCCAGTGTCAGTGAGTGACCACCATCTGCCCCCAGTGTCAGTGAGTGACCACCAACTACCCCCAGTGTCAGTGAGTGACCACCATCTGACCCCAGTGTGAGTGAGTGACCACCATCTGCCCCCAGTGTCAGTGAGTGACCACCATCTACCCCCAGTGTGAGTGAGTGACCACCGTCTGCCGCCTGTGTTAGTGAGTGACCATCATCTGCCCCCATTGTCAGTGAGTGACCACCATCTGCCCCCAGTGTCAGTGAGCGACCACCATCTGTCCCCAGTGTCAGTGAGTGACCACCATCAGCCCCCAGTGTCAGTGAGTGAACAGCATTTGCCCTCAGGGTCAATGAGTTACCACCATCAGCCCCCAGTCTCAGTGAGTGACCACCATCTGCCCCCAGTGTCAGTGCGTGACCACCATCTGCCCCCAGTGTCAGTGAGTGACCATCTTCCCCCAGTGTCAGTGAGTGACCACCATCTTCCCCCAGTGTCAGTGAGTGACCATCTGCCCCCAGTGTCAGTGAGTGACCACCATCTGCCCTCAGTGAGAGTGAGTGACCACCATCTGCCCCCAGTGTCAGTGACTGACCACCATCTGCCCCCAATGTCAGTGAGAGACCACCATCAGCCCTCAGGGTCAGTGAGTGTCCACCATTTGCCCCCAGTGTCTGTGAGTGACCACCATCTGCCCTCAGGGTCTGTGAGTGACCACCATCAGCCCACAGTGTCAGTGAATGACCACCATCTGCCCTCAGGGTCTTTGAGTGACCACCATCTGCCCCCAGTGTCAGTGAGTGACCACCAAATGCCCCAAGTGTCAGTGAGTGACCACCATCTGCCCCCAATGTCAGTAGGTGAGCACCGTCTGCCCCTAGGTTCAGTGAGTGACCAGCATCTGCCCACAGGTTCAGTGAGTGACCACTGTCTGCTCGAAGTGTCAGTGAGTGACAAACGTATTACCCCAGTGTCAGTGAGTGACCACCATTTGCCCTCAGGGTCAGTGAATGACCAACATCCGCCCCTAGTGTCAGTGAGTGACCACCATCTGACGGCAGTGTCAGTGAGTGACCACCATCTGCCCCCAGTGTCAGTGAGTGACATCCATCTGACCTCAGGGTCAGTGAGTGACCACGATCTGCCCCCAGTGTCAGTGAGTGACCACCATCTGCCCTCAGTGTCAGTGAGTGACCACCATCTGCCCCCAGTGTCAGTGAGTGCTCACCATCTGCTCCCATTGACAGTGAGTGAACACCATCAGCCCCCAGGGTCATTGAGTGACCACCATCTGCCCTCAGTGTCAGTGAGTGACCACCATCTGCCCCCAGTGTCAGTGAGTGACCACCATCTGCCCCCAGTGCCAGTGAGTGACCACCATCAGTCCCCAGTATCAGTTAGTGACCACCATTTGCCCCTGTGGTCAGTGAGTGACCACCATTTGCCCCCAGGGCCAGTGAGCGACAACCGTTTGCCCTCAGGGTCAGTGAGTGACCACTATCTACCCCCAGGGTCAGTGAATGACCACCATCTACCCCCAGTGTCTGTGAGTGACCACCAATGGCCCCAATGTCAGTGAGTTACCACAATGTGCCCCGAGTGTCATTGAGTGTCCACCATCTGCCACCAGGGTCAGTGAGTGACCATCTGCCCCCAGTGTCAGTGAGTGTCCTCCATCTGCCCCCAGGGTCAGTGAGTGACCATCTGCCCCCAGTTTCAGTGATTGACCACCATCTGCCCCCAGTGTCAGTGAGTGACCACCATCTGCCCCCAGTGTCAGTGAGTGACCACCATCTGCCCCCAGTGTCAGTGAGTGACCACCATCTTCCCCCAGTGTCATTGAGTGACCACCATCTGCCCTCAGGGTCAGTGAGTGACCACCATTTGCCTCCAGTGTCAGTGAGTGACCACCATCTGCCCCCAGTGTCAGTGATGACCACCATCTGCCTTCAGTGTCAGTGAGTGACCACCATCTGCCCCCAGTGTCAGTGAGTGACCACCATCTGCCCCCAGTGTCAGTGAGTGACCACCATCTGCCCTCCGTTTCAGTGACTGACCATGATCTGCCCCCAACATCAGTGAGTGACCACCATCTGCCCTCAGTGTCATTGAGTGACCACCATCTGCCTAAGTGTCAGTGAGTGACCACCATTTGCCCTCAGGGTCAATGAGTTACCACCATCTGCCCCCAGATTCTGTGAGTGACCACCATTTGCCCTCAGGGTCAGTGAGTGACAACCATGTGCCCCCAGTGTCAGTGAGTGACGACCATCTGCCCTCAGTGACAGTGAGTGACAACCATCTGCCCTCAGGGACAGTGAGTGATCACCATCTGCCCCCAGTGTCAGTGAGTGACCATCTGGCCCAGTGTCAGTGAGTGACCAGCATCTGCCCTCAGTGAAAGTGAGTGACGACCATCTGCCTCCAGTGTCAGTGAGTGACCACCATCTGCCACCAGTGTCAGTGAGTGACCACCATCTGACTCCAGTGTCAGTGAGTGACCACCATCTGCCCCCAGTCTCAGTGACTGTCCACCATCTGCCACAGTGTCAGTGACTGACCACCATCTGCCCCAGGGTCAGTGAGTGACCACCATCTACCCTCAGTGTCACTGAGTGACCACCATCTGCCACAAGTGTCAGTGAGTGACCACCATCTGCCCCCAGTGTCAGTGAGTGTCCACCATTTGCCCCCAGTGTCAGAGTGTGACCACCATCTGCCCCCAGTGTCAGTGAGTGACCACCATCTGCCCTCAGTGACAGTGAGTGACCACCATGTGCCCCCAGTGTCAGTGACTGACCACCATCTGACCCCAATGTCAGTGAGAGACCACCATCTGCCTTCAGGGTCAGTGAGTGACCACCATCTGCCCCCTGTGTCAGTGAGTGACCACCATCTGCTCCCATTGTCAGTGAGTGACCACCATCACCCCCCAGGGTCATTGAGTGACCACCATCTGCCCTCAGGGTCAGTGAGTGACCACCATCTGCTCCCATTGTCAGTGAGTGAACACCATCAGCCCCCAGTATCAGTTAGTGACCACCATTTGCCCCTGTGGTCAGTGAGTCACCACCATTTGCCCCCAGTGTCAGTGAGTGACAACTGTTTGCCCTCAGGGTCAGTGAGTGACCACTATCTACCCGCAGGATCAGTGAATGACCACCATCTACCCCAGTGTCTGTGAGTGACCACCAATGGCCCCAATGTCAGTGAGTTACCACCATGTGCCCCCAGTGTCATTGAGTGATCACCATCTGCCCCCAGGGTCAGTGAGTGACCATCTGCCCCCAGTTTCAGTGAGTGACCACCATCTGTTCCCAGGGTCAGTGAGTGACCACCATCTGCCCTCAGTGTCAGTGAGTGACCACCATCTGCCCCCAGTGTCAGTGAGTGATAACCATCTGCCCTCAGTGTCAGTGAGTGACCACCTTCTGCCCTCAGGGTCAGTGAGTGACCACCTTCTGCCCTCAGGGTCAGTGAGTGACCACTGTCTGCCCTCAGTGTCAGTGAGTGACCACCATCTATCCCCAGTGTCAGTGAGTGACCACCATATGCCCCCAGTGTCAGTGAGTGACCACCATCTGCCCCCAGTGTCAGTGAGTGACCATCATTTGACTCCAGTGTCAGTGAGTGACCACAATCTGCCCTCAGTGTCAGAGAATGACCACCATCTGCCCCCAGTGTAAGTGAGTGACCACCATCTACCCCCAGTGTGAGTGAGTGACCACCGTCTGCCACCAGTGTCAGTGAGTGACCACCATCTGCCCCCAGTGTCAGTGAGTGACCGTCATATGCCCCCAGTGTCAGTGAGTGACCACCATCTGCCGCCAGTGTCAGTGAGTGACCACCATCTGCCCCCATTGTCAGTGAGTGACCACCAAATACCCCCAGTATCAGTGAGTTTCCACCATCTGACCCCAGTGTGAGTGAGTGACCACCATCTGCCCCCAGTGTCAGTGAGTGACCACCATCTACCCCCAGTGTGAGTGAGTGACCACCGTCTGCCGCCTGTGTTAGTGAGTGACCATCATCTGCCCCCATTGTCAGTGAGTGACCACCATCTGCCCCCAGTGTCAGTGAGCGACCACCATCTGTCCCCAGTGTCAGTGAGTGACCACCATCAGCCCCCAGTGTCAGTGAGTGAACAGCATTTGCCCTCAGGGTCAATGAGTTACCACCATCTGCCCCCAGTGTCAGTGAGTGACCACCATCTGCCCCCAGTGTCAGTGAGTGACCACCATCTTCCCCCAGTGTCAGTGAGTGACCATCTGCCCCCAGTGTCAGTGAGTGACCACCATCTGCCCTCAGTGAGAGTGAGTGACCACCATCTGCCCCCAGTGTCAGTGACTGACCACCATCTGCCCCCAATGTCAGTGAGAGACCACCATCAGCCCTCAGGGTCAGTGAGTGTCCACCATTTGCCCCCAGTGTCTGTGAGTGACCACCATCTGCCCTCAGGGTCTGTGAGTGACCACCATCAGCCCACAGTGTCAGTGAATGACCACCATCTGCCCTCAGGGTCTTTGAGTGACCACCATCTGCCCCCAGTGTCAGTGAGTGACCACCAAATGCCCCAAGTGTCAGTGAGTGACCACCATCTGCCCCCAATGTCAGTAGGTGAGCACCGTCTGCCCCTAGGTTCAGTGAGTGACCAGCATCTGCCCACAGGTTCAGTGAGTGACCACTGTCTGCTCGAAGTGTCAGTGAGTGACAAACGTCTTACCCCAGTGTCAGTGAGTGACCACCATTTGCCCTCAGGGTCAGTGAATGACCAACATCCGCCCCTAGTGTCAGTGAGTGACCACCATCTGACGGCAGTGTCAGTGAGTGACCACCATCTGCCCCCAGTGTCAGTGAGTGACCACCATCTGACCTCAGGGTCAGTGAGTGACCACGATCTGCCCCCAGTGTCAGTGAGTGACCACCATCTGCCCTCAGTGTCAGTGAGTGACCACCATCGGCCCCCAGTGTCAGTGAGTGCTCACCATCTGCTCCCATTGACAGTGAGTGACCACCATCAGCCCTCAGGGTCAGTGAGTGTCCACCATTTGCCCCCAGTGTCTGTGAGTGACCACCATCTGCCCTCAGGGTCTGTGAGTGACCACCATCAGCCCACAGTGTCAGTGAATGACCACCATCTGCCCTCAGGGTCTTTGAGTGACCACCATCTGCCCCCAGTGTCAGTGAGTGACCACCAAATGCCCCAAGTGTCAGTGAGTGACCACCATCTGCCCCCAATGTCAGTAGGTGAGCACCGTCTGCCCCTAGGTTCAGTGAGTGACCAGCATCTGCCCACAGGTTCAGTGAGTGACCACTGTCTGCTCGAAGTGTCAGTGAGTGACAAACGTCTTACCCCAGTGTCAGTGAGTGACCACCATTTGCCCTCAGGGTCAGTGAATGACCAACATCCGCCCCTAGTGTCAGTGAGTGACCACCATCTGACGGCAGTGTCAGTGAGTGACCACCATCTGCCCCCAGTGTCAGTGAGTGACCACCATCTGACCTCAGGGTCAGTGAGTGACCACGATCTGCCCCCAGTGTCAGTGAGTGACCACCATCTGCCCTCAGTGTCAGTGAGTGACCACCATCGGCCCCCAGTGTCAGTGAGTGCTCACCATCTGCTCCCATTGACAGTGAGTGACCACCATCAGCCCTCAGGGTCAGTGAGTGTCCACCATTTGCCCCCAGTGTCTGTGAGTGACCACCATCTGCCCTCAGGGTCTGTGAGTGACCACCATCAGCCCACAGTGTCAGTGAATGACCACCATCTGCCCTCAGGGTCTTTGAGTGACCACCATCTGCCCCCAGTGTCAGTGAGTGACCACCAAATGCCCCAAGTGTCAGTGAGTGACCACCATCTGCCCCCAATGTCAGTAGGTGAGCACCGTCTGCCCCTAGGTTCAGTGAGTGACCAGCATCTGCCCACAGGTTCAGTGAGTGACCACTGTCTGCTCGAAGTGTCAGTGAGTGACAAACGTCTTACCCCAGTGTCAGTGAGTGACCACCATTTGCCCTCAGGGTCAGTGAATGACCAACATCCGCCCCTAGTGTCAGTGAGTGACCACCATCTGACGGCAGTGTCAGTGAGTGACCACCATCTGCCCCCAGTGTCAGTGAGTGACCACCATCTGACCTCAGGGTCAGTGAGTGACCACGATCTGCCCCCAGTGTCAGTGAGTGACCACCATCTGCCCTCAGTGTCAGTGAGTGACCACCATCTGCCCCCAGTGTCAGTGAGTGCTCACCATCTGGTCCCATTGACAGTGAGTGAACACCATCAGCCCCCAGGGTCATTGAGTGACCACCATCTGCCCTCAGTGTCAGTGAGTGACCACCATCTGCCCCCAGTGTCAGTGAGTGACCACCATCTGCCCCCAGTGCCAGTGAGTGACCACCATCAGTCCCCAGTATCAGTTAGTGACCACCATTTGCCCCTGTGGTCAGTGAGTGACCACCATTTGCCCCCAGGGCCAGTGAGCGAAAATCGTTTGCCCTCAGTGTCAGTGAGTGACCACTATCTACCCCCAGGGTCAGTGAGTGACCACCATCTACCCCCAGTGTCTGTGAGTGACCACCAATGGCACCAATGTCAGTGAGTGACCACAATGTGCCCCGAGTGTCAGTGAGTGTCCTCCATCCGCCCCCAGGGTCAGTGAGTGACCATCTGCCCCCAGTTTCAGTGATTGACCACCATCTGCCCCCAGTGTCAGTGAGTGACCACCATCTGCCCCCAGTGTCAGTGAGTGACCACCATCTGCCCCCAGTGTCAGTGAGTGACCACCATCTTCCCCCAGTGTCATTGAGTGACCACCATCTGCCCTCAGGGTCAGTGAGTGACCACCATTTGCCCCCAGTGTCAGGGAGTGACCACCATCTGCCCCCAGTGTCAGTGATGACCACCATCTGCCTTCAGTGTCAGTGAGTGACCACCATCGGCCCCCAGTGTCAGTGAGTGACCACCATCTGCCCCCAGTGTCAGTGAGTGACCACCATCTGCCCTCAGTTTCAGTGACTGACCATGATCTGCCCCCAACATCAGTGAGTGACCACCATCTGCCCTCAGTGTCATTGAGTGACCACCATCTGCCTAAGTGTCAGTGAGTGACCACCATCTGCCCCCAGTGTCAGTGAGTGACCACCATCTTCCCCCAGTGTCATTGAGTGACCACCATCTGCCCTCAGGGTCAGTGAGTGACCACCATTTGCCTCCAGTGTCAGTGAGTGACCACCATCTGCCCCCAGTGTCAGTGATGACCACCATCTGCCTTCAGTGTCAGTGAGTGACCACCATCTGCCCCAGTGTCAGTGAGTGACCACCATCTGCCCCCAGTGTCAGTGAGTGACCACCATCTGCCCTCCGTTTCAGTGACTGACCATGATCTGCCCCCAACATCAGTGAGTGACCACCATCTGCCCTCAGTGTCATTGAGTGACCACCATCTGCCTAAGTGTCAGTGAGTGACCACCATTTGCCCTCAGGGTCAATGAGTTACCACCATCTGCCCCCAGATTCTGTGAGTGACCACCATTTGCCCTCAGGGTCAGTGAGTGACAACCATGTGCCCCCAGTGTCAGTGAGTGACGACCATCTGCCCTCAGTGACAGTGAGTGACAACCATCTGCCCTCAGGGACAGTGAGTGATCACCATCTGCCCCCAGTGTCAGTGAGTGACCATCTGGCCCAGTGTCAGTGAGTGACCAGCATCTGCCCTCAGTGAAAGGGAATGACCACCATCTGCCTCCAGTGTCAGTGAGTGACCACCATCTGCCACCAGTGTCAGTGAGTGACCACCATCTGCCACCAGTGTCAGTGAGTGACCACCATCTGCCCCCAGACTCAGTGACTGTCCACCATCTGCCCCAGTGTCAGTGACTGACCACCATCTGCCCCAGTGTCAGTGAGTGACCACCATCTACCCTCAGTGTCACTGAGTGACCACCATCTGCCACAAGTGTCAGTGAGTGACCACCATCTGACCCCAGTGTCAGTGAGTGTCCACCATTTGCCCCCAGTGTCAGGGAGTGACCACCATCTGCCCCCAGTGTCAGTGAGTGACCACCATCTGCCCTCAGTGACAGTGAGTGACCACCATGTGCCCCCAGTCTCAGTGACTGTCCACCATCTGCCCCAGTGTCAATGACTGACCACCATCTGCCCCAGTGTCAGTGAGTGACCACCATCTACCCTCAGTGTCACTGAGTGACCACCATCTGCCACAAGTGTCTGTGAGTGACCACCATCTGCCCTCAGGGTCTGTGAGTGACCACCATCAGCCCACAGTGTCAGTGAATGACCACCATCTGCCCTCAGGGTCTTTGAGTGACCACCATCTGACCCCAGTGTCAGTGAGTGACCACCGTCTGCCCCTAGGTTCAGTGAGTGACCAGCATCTGCCCACAGGTTCAGTGAGTGACCACTGTCTGCTCGAAGTGTCAGTGAGTGACAATAGTCTTACCCCAGTGTCAGTGAGTGACCACCATTTGCCCTCAGGGTCAGTGAATGACCAACATCCGCCCCTAGTGTCAGTGAGTGACCACCATCTGACGGCAGTGTCAGTGAGTGACCACCATCTGCCCCCAGTGTCAGTGAGTGACCACCATCTGACCTCAGGGTCAGTGAGTGACCACGATCTGCCCCCAGTGTCAGTGAGTGACCACCATCTGCCCTCAGTGTCAGTGAGTGACCACCATCTGCCCCCAGTGTCAGTGAGTGCTCACCATCTGCTCCCATTGACAGTGAGTGAACACCATCAGCCCCCAGGGTCATTGAGTGACCACCATCTGCCCTCAGTGTCAGTGAGTGACCACCATCTGCCCCCAGTGTCAGTGAGTGACCACCATCTGCCCCCAGTGCCAGTGAGTGACCACCATCAGTGCCCAGTATCAGTTAGTGACCACCATTTGCCCCTGTGGTCAGTGAGTGACCACCATTTGCCCCCAGGGCCAGTGAGCGACAATCGTTTGCCCTCAGGGTCAGTGAGTGACCACTATCTACCCCCAGGGTCAGTGAGTGACCACCATCTACCCCCAGTGTCTGTGAGTGACCACCAATGGCACCAATGTCAGTGAGTGACCACAATGTGCCCCGAGTGTCATTGAGTGTCCACCATCTGCCACCAGGGTCAGTGAGTGACCATCTGCCCCCAGTGTCAGTGAGTGTCCTCCATCTGCCCCCAGGGTCAGTGAGTGACCATCTGCCCCCAGTTTCAGTGATTGACCACCATCTGCCCCCAGTGTCAGTGAGTGACCACCATCTGCCCCCAGTGTCAGTGAGTGACCACCATCTGCCCCCAGTGTCAGTGAGTGACCACCATCTTCCCCCAGTGTCATTGAGTGACCACCATCTGCCCTCAGGGTCAGTGAGTGACCACCATTTGCCCCCAGTGTCAGTGAGTGACCACCATCTGCCCCCAGTGTCAGTGATGACCACCATCTGCCTTCAGTGTCAGTGAGTGACCACCATCTGCCCCCAGTGTCAGTGAGTGACCACCATCTGCCCCCAGTGTCAGTGAGTGACCACCATCTGCCCTCAGTTTCAGTGACTGACCATGATCTGCCCCCAACATCAGTGAGTGACCACCATCTGCCCTCAGTGTCATTGAGTGACCACCATCTGCCTAGGTGTCAGTGAGTGACCACCATTTGCCCTCAGGGTCAATGAGTTACCACCATCTGCCCCCAGATTCTGTGAGTGACCACCATTTGCTCTCAGGGTCAGTGAGTGACAACCATGTGCCCCCAGTGTCAGTGAGTGACGACCATCTGCCCTCAGTGACAGTGAGTGACAACCATCTGCCCTCAGGGACAGTGAGTGACCACCATTTACCCCCAGTGTCAGTGAGTGACCACCATCTGCCCTCAGGGTCAGTGAGTGACCACCATTTGCCCCCAGTGTCAGTGAGTGACCACCATCTGCCCCCAGTGTCAGTGATGACCACCATCTGCCTTCAGTGTCAGTGAGTGACCACCATCTGCCCCCAGTGTCAGTGAGTGACCACCATCTGCCCCCAGTGTCAGTGAGTGACCACCATCTGCCCTCAGTTTCAGTGACTGACCATGATCTGCCCCCAACAACAGTGAGTGACCACCATCTGCCCTCAGTGTCATTGAGTGACCACCATCTGCCTAAGTGTCAGTGAGTGACCACCATTTGCCCTCAGGGTCAATGAGTTACCACCATCTGCCCCCAGATTCTGTGAGTGACCACCATCAGCCCCCAGTGTCATTGAGTGACCACCTTCGGCCCACAGAGTCAGTGAGTGACCACTATTTGCCCTCAGGGTCAGTGAGTGACCAACATCTTCCCCCAGTGTCAGTGAGTGACCACCGTCTTACCCCAGTGTTAGTGAGTGACCACCATTTGACCTCAGGGTCATTGAGTGACCAACATCTGCCCCCAGTTTCAGTGAGTGACCACCATCTGCCGCAATGTCAGTAAGTGAACACCATCTGCCCCCAGTGTCAGTTAGTGAACACCATCTGCCCCCAGGGTCAATGAGTGACCACCATCTGCCCCCAGTGTAAGTGAGTGACCACCATTTGCCCTCAGGGTCAGTGAGTGACCACTATCTTCCCCCAGGGTCAGTGAATGACCACCATCTACCCCCAGTGTCTGTGACTGACCACCAATGGCCCCAATGTCAGTGAGTTACCACCATGTGCCCCCAGTGTCAGTGAGTGACCACCATCTGTTCCCAGGGTCAGTCAGTGACCACCATCTGCCCTCAGGGTCAGTGAGTGAACACCATCTGCCCTCAAGGTCAGTGAGTGACCACCATCTGCCCTCAGTGTCAATGAGTGAACACCATCTGCCCTCATTGCCAGTGAGTGACCACCATCTGCCCTCAGTGTCAGTGAGTGACCACCATCTGCCCCCAGTGTCCGTGAGTGACCACCATCAGCCCTCAGGGTCAGTGAGTGACCACCATCTGCCCTCTGTGACAGTGAGTGACCACCATCTGCCCCAGTGTCAGTGAGTGACCACCATCTGCCCTCAGTGTCAGTGAGAGACGACCATCTGCCCTCAAGGTCAGTGAGTGACCACCATCTGCCCTCAGGGTCAATGAGTGACCACCATCTGCCCTCAGGGTCATTGAGTGACCACCATCTGCCCCCAGTGTCAGTGAGTGACCTCCATCTGCCCCTAGTGTCAGTGAGTGACCACCATCTGCCCCCATTGTCAGTGAGTGACCACCATCAGCCCCCAGGGCCAGTGAGTGACAACAGTTTGCCCTCAGGTTCAGTGAGTGACCACCATCTGCCCTCAGGTTCAGTGAGTGACCACCATCTGCCTCAGGGTCAGAGAGTGACCACCAGCAGCCCACAGTGTCAGTGAGTGACCACCATCTGCACCCAGTGTCAGTGAGTGACCACCATCTTCCCTCAGGGTCAGTGAATGACCACCATCTGCCCCCAGTGTCAGTGAGTGACCACCAACTGCCCCCAGTGTCAGTGAGTGACCACTATCATCCCTCAGGGTCAGTGAGTGACCACCATCTGCCCCCAGTGTCAGTGGGTGACCACCAACTGCCCCCAGTTTCAGTGAGTGACCACCATCTGCCCTCAGTGTCAGTGAGTGACCACCATCTGCCCCCAGTGTCAGTGAGAGACCACCATCTGCCCTCAGTGTCAGTGACTGACCACCATCTGCCCCCAGTGTCAGTGAGTGACCACCATTAGCCCACAGTGTCAGTGAGTGACCACCATCTGCCCCCAGTGTCATTGAGTGACCACCATCAGCCCCCAGTGTCATTGAGTGACCACCTTCTGCCCACAGAGTCATTGAGTGACCACTATTTGCCCTCAGGGTCAGTGAGTGACCAACATCTTCCCCCAGTGTCAGTGAGTGACCACCATCTGCCCGCAATGTCAGTGAGTGAACACCATCTGCCCCCAGTGTCAGTTAGTGAACACCATCTGCCCCCAGGGTCAATGAGTGACCACCATCTGCCCCCAGTGTAAGTGAGTGACCGCCATTTGCGCTCAGGGTCAGTGAGTGACCACTATCTACCCCCAGGGTCAGTGAATGACCACCATCTACCCCGAGTGTCTGTGACTGACCACCAATGGCCCCAATGTCAGTGCGTTACCACCATGTGCCCCCAGTGTCAGTGAGTGACCACCATCTGTTCCCAGGGTCAGTCAGTGACCTCCATCTGCCCTCAGGGTCAGTGAGTGAACACCATCTGCCCTCAGGGTCAGTGAGTGACCACCATCTGCCCTCAGTGCCAATGAGTGAACACCATCTGCCCTCATTACCAGTGAGTGACCACCATCTGCCCTCAGTGTCAGTGAGTGACCACCATCTACCCCCAGTGTCCGTGCGTGACCACCATCTGCCCTCAGGGTCAGTGAGTGACCATCTGCCCTCTGTGCCAGTGAGTGACCACCATCTGCCCCAGTGTCAGTTAGTGACCACCATCTGCCCTCAGTGTCAGTGAGTGACCACTGCCTGCCCTCAGTGTCAGTGAGTGACCACCATCTGCCCCCAGTGTCAGTGAGTGACCACCATCTGCACCCAGTGTCAGTGAGTGACCACCATCTGCCCTCAGTGTCAGTGAGTGACCAACATCTGCCCCCAGGGTCAGTGAGTGACTGCCATCTGCCCTCAGGGTCAATGAGTGACCACCATCTCTCCCCAGTGTAAGTGAGTGACCACCATCTGCCCCCAGTGTCAGTGAGTGACGACCATCTGCCCCCAGTGTCAGTGAGTGACCACCATCTGCCCCAGTGTCAGTGAGTGACCACCATCTGCCCCTGGGGTCAGTGAGTGACCACCTTTTGCCCCGGGGGTCAGTGAGTGACCACCATTTGTCCCTGGGGTCAGTGAGTGACCACCATCTGCTCCCTTTGTCAGTGAGTGACCACCATCCGCCCCAGTGTCAGTCAGTGACAACCATTTGCCCCTGTGGTCAGAGAGTGACCACCATTTGCACCCAGGGCCAGTGAGCGACAACAGTTTGCCCTCAGGGTCAGAGTGTGACCACTATCTACCCCAGTGTCAGTGAGTGACCACCATCTACCCCCAGTGTCCGGGAGTGAGCACCAATGGCCCCAATGTCAGTGAGTGACCACCATGTGCCCCCAGTGTCATTGAGTGTCCACCATCTGCACCCAAAGTCAGGGAGTGACCATCAGCCCCCAGTGTCAGTGAGTGACCACCATCTGCCCCCAGGGTCAGTGAGTGACGGCCATCTGTTCCCTGGGTGAGTGAGTGAAAAACATCGTCCCCTGTGTCAGTGAGTGACCACCATCTGCCCTCAGTGTCAGTGAGTGACCACCATCTGGCCCCAGTGTCAGTGAGTGACCACCATCTGCCCTCAGTGTCAGTGAGTGACCACCATCTCCCCCCAGGTCAGTGAGTGACCATCTGCCCCCAGGGTCAGTGAGTGACCACCATCTGCCCTCAGTGTCAGTGAGAGACCACCATCTGCCCTCAAGGTCAGTGAGTGACCACCATCTGCCCTCAGGGTCAATGAGTGACCACCATCTGCCCTCAGGGTCAGTGAGTGACCACCATCTGCCCCCAGTGTCAGTGAGTGACCTCCATCTGCCCCCAGTGTCAGTGAGTGACCACCATCTGCCCCCAGGGCCAGTGAGTGACAACAGTTTGCCCTCAGGTTCAGTGAGTGACCACCATCTGCCCTCAGGGTCAGTGAGTGACCACCATCTGCCTCAGGGTCAGAGAGTGACCACCAGCAGCCCACAGTGTCAGTGAGTGACCACCATCTGCCGCCAGTGTCAGTGAGTGACCACCATCTTCCCTCAGGGTCAGTGAGTGACCACCAACTGCCCCCAGAGTCAGTGAGTGACCACTATCTTCCCTCAGGGTCAGTGAGTGACCACCATCTGCCCCCAGTGTCAGTGGGTGACCACCAACTGCCCCCAGTTTTAGTGAGTGACCACCATCTGCCCTCAGTGTCAGTGAGTGACCACCATCTGCCCCCAGTGTCAGTGAGTGACCACCATCAGCCCACAGTGTCAGTGAGTGAACACCATCTGCCCCCAGAGTCATTGAGTGACCACCATCAGCCCCCAGTGTCATTGAGTGACCACCTTCTGCCCACAGAGTCAGTGAGTGACCACTATTTGCCCTCAGGGTCAGTGAGTGACCAACATCTGCCCCCAGTGTCAGTGAGTGACCACCGTCTTACCCCAGTGTTAGTGAGTGACCACCATTTGACCTCAGGGTCATTGAGTGACCAACATCTGCCCCCAGTTTCAGTGAGTGACCACCATCTGCCCGCAATGTCAGTGAGTGAACACCATCTGCCCCCAGTGTCAGTTAGTGAACACCATCTGCCCCCAGGGTCAATGAGTGACCACCATCTGCCCCCAGTGTAAGTGAGTGACCACCATTTGCCCTCAGGGTCAGTGAGTGACCACTATCTACCCCCAGGGTCAGTGAATGACCACCATCTACCCCCAGTGTCTGTGACTGACCACCAATGGCCCCAATGTCAGTGAGTTACCACCATGTGCCCCCAGGGTCAGTGAGTGACCACCATCTGTTCCCAGGGTCAGTCAGTGACCACCATCTGCCCTCAGGGTCAGTGAGTGAACACCATCTGCCCTCAGGGTCAGTGGGTGACCACCATCTGCCCTCAGTGTCAATGAGTGAACACCATCTGCCCTTATTGCCAGTGAGTGACCACCATCTGCCCTCAGTGTCAGTGAGTGACCACCATCTGCCCCCAGTGTCCGTGAGTGACCACCATCTGCCCTCAGGGTCAGTGAGTGACCACCATCTGCCCTCTGTGCCAGTGAGTGACCACCATCGGCCCCAGTGTCAGTGAGTGACCACCATCTGCCCTCAGTGTCAGTGAGAGACGACCATCTGCCCTCAAGGTCAGTGAGTGACTACCATCTGCCCTCAGGCTCAATGAGTGACCACCATCTGCCCTCAGGGTCAGTGAGTGACCACCATCTGCCCCCAGTGTCAGTGAGTGACCACCATCTGCCCTCAGGGTCAGTGAGTGATCACCATCTGCCCCCATTGTCAGTGAGTGACCACCATCTGCCCCCAGGGCCAGTGAGTGACAACAGTTTGCCCTCAGGTTCAGTGAGTGACCAACATCTGCCCTCAGGGTCAGTGAGTGACCACCATTTGCCTCAGGGTCAGAGAGTGACCATCAGCAGCCCACAGTGTCAGTGAGTGACCACCATCTGCCCCCAGTGTCAGTGAGTGACCACCATCTTCCCTCAGGGTCAGTGAATGACCACCATCTGCCCCCAGTGTCAGTGAGTGACCACCAACTGCCCCCAGTGTCAGTGAGTGACCACAATGTGCCCCGAGTGTCATTGAGTGTCCACCATCTGCCACCAGGGTCAGTGAGTGACCATCTGCCCCCAGTGTCAGTGAGTGTCCTCCATCTGCCCCCAGTGTCAGTGAGTGACCACCATCTGCCCCCAGTGTCAGTGAGTGACCACCATCTGCCCCCAGTGTCAGTGAGTGACCACCATCTTCCCCCAGTGTCATTGAGTGACCACCATCTGCCCTCAGGGTCAGTGAGTGACCACCATTTGCCCCCAGTGTCAGTGAGTGACCACCATCTGCCCCCAGTGTCAGTGATGACCACCATCTGCCTTCAGTGTCAGTGAGTGACCACCATCTGCCCCCAGTGTCAGTGAGTGACCACCATCTGCCCCCAGTGTCAGTGAGTGACCACCATCTGCCCTCAGTTTCAGTGACTGACCATGATCTGCCCCCAACATCAGTGAGTGACCACCATCTGCCCTCAGTGTCATTGAGTGACCACCATCTGCCTAAGTGTCAGTGAGTGACCACCATTTGCCCTCAGGGTCAATGAGTTACCACCATCTGCCCCCAGATTCTGTGAGTGACCACCATTTGCCCTCAGGGTCAGTGAGTGACAACCATGTGCCCACAGTGTCAGTGAGTGACGACCTTCTGCCCTCAGTGACAGTGAGTGACAACCATCTGCCCTCAGGGACAGTGAGTGATCACCATCTGCCCCCAGTGTCAGTGAGTGACCATCTGGCCCAGTGTCAGTGAGTGACCAGCATCTGCCCTCAGTGAAAGTGAGTGACCACCATCTGCCTCCAGTGTCAGTGAGTGACCACCATCTGCCACCAGTGTCAGTGAGTGACCACCATCTGACTCCAGTGTCAGTGAGTGACCACCATCTGCCCCCAGTCTCAGTGACTGTCCACCATCTGCCCCAGTGTCAGTGACTGACCACCATCTGCCCCAGTGTCAGTGAGTGACCACCATCTACCCTCAGTGTCACTGAGTGACCACCATCTGCCACAAGTGTCAGTGAGTGACCACCATCTGCCCCCAGTGTCAGTGAGTGTCCACCATTTGCCCCCAGTGTCAGAGAGTGACCACCATCTGCCCCCAGTGTCAGTGAGTGACCACCATCTGCCCTCAGTGACAGTGAGTGACCACCATGTGCCCCCAGTGTCAGTGACTGACCACCATCTGACCCCAATGTCAGTGAGAGACCACCATCTGCCCTCAGGGTCAGTGAGTGACCACCATCTGCCCCCTGTGTCAGTGAGTGACCACCATCTGCTCCCATTGTCAGTGAGTGACCACCATCAGCCCCCAGGGTCATTGAGTGACCACCATCTGCCCTCAGGGTCAGTGAGTGACCACCATCTGCTCCCATTGTCAGTGAGTGAACACCATCAGCCCCCAGTATCAGTTAGTGACCACCATTTGCCCCTGTGGTCAGTGAGTCACCACCATTTGCCCCCAGTGTCAGTGAGTGACAACTGTTTGCCCTCAGGGTCAGTGAGTGACCACTATCTACCCGCAGGATCAGTGAATGACCACCATCTACCCCAGTGTCTGTGAGTGACCACCAATGGCCCCAATGTCAGTGAGTTACCACCATGTGCCCCCAGTGTCATTGAGTGATCATCATCTGCCCCCAGGGTCAGTGAGTGACCATCTGCCCCCAGTTTCAGTGAGTGACCACCATCTGTTCCCAGGGTCAGTGAGTGACCACCATCTGCCCTCAGTGTCAGTGAGTGACCACCATCTGCCCCCAGTGTCAGTGAGTGATAACCATCTGCCCTCAGTGTCAGTGAGTGACCACCTTCTGCCCTCAGGGTCAGTGAGTGACCACCTTCTGCCCTCAGGGTCAGTGAGTGACCACTGTCTGCCCTCACTGTCAGTGAGTGACCACCATCTATCCCCAGTGTCAGTCAGTGAC
Organism: Isurus oxyrinchus; assembly: GCA_026770705.1. Classification (NCBI taxonomy): domain Eukaryota; kingdom Metazoa; phylum Chordata; class Chondrichthyes; order Lamniformes; family Lamnidae; genus Isurus; species Isurus oxyrinchus. The sequence goes on along the minus strand of JANJGN010000309.1, from coordinate 321,674 downwards.
CACCATATGCCCCCAGTGTCAGTGAGTGACCACCATCTGCCCCCAGTGTCAGTGAGTGACCATCATTTGACTCCAGTGTCAGTGAGTGACCACAATCTGCCCTCAGTGTCAGGGAATGACCACCATCTGCCCCCAGTGTAAGTGAGTGACCACCATCTACCCCCAGTGTGAGTGAGTGACCACCGTCTGCCACCAGTGTCAGTGAGTGACCACCATCTGCCCCCAGTGTCAGTGAGTGACCACCATATGCCCCCAGTGTCAGTGAGTGACCACCATCTGCCGCCAGTGTCAGTGAGTGACCACCATCTGCCCCCAGTGTCAGTGAGTGACCACCATCTACCCCCAGTGTCAGTGAGTGACCACCATCTGACCCCAGTGTGAGTGAGTGACCACCATCTGCCCCCAGTGTCAGTGAGTGACCACCATCTACCCCCAGTGTGAGTGAGTGACCACCGTCTGCCGCCTGTGTTAGTGAGTGACCATCATTTGCCCCCATTGTCAGTGAGTGACCACCATCTGCCCTCAGTTTCAGTGACTGACCACCATCTGACCCCAGTGTCAGAGCGTGACCACCATCTGCCCCCAGTGTCAGAGAGTGACCACCATTTGCCCTCAGTGTCAGGGAGTGACCACCATCTACACCCAGTGTCTGTGAGTGACCACCAATGGCCCCAATGTCAGGGGGTGACAACCATCTGCCCCCAGCGTCAGGGAGTGACCACCATCTGCCCCCAGTGTCAGTGAGTGACCACCATCTGGCCCCAGTGTCAGTGAGTGACCACCATCTGCCCTCAGTGTCAGTGAGTGACCACCATCTGCCCTCAAGGTCAGTGAGTGACCACCATCTGCCCTCAGGGTCAATGAGTGACCACCATCTGCCCTCAGGGTCAGTGAGTGTCCACCATCTGCCCCCAGTGTCAGTGAGTGACCTCCATCTGCCCCCAGTGTCAGTGAGTGACCACCATCTGCCCCCAGTGTCAGTGAGTGACCACCATCTGCCCTCAGTTTCAGTGACTGACCATGATCTGCCCCCAACAACAGTGAGTGACCACCATCTGCCCTCAGTGTCATTGAGTGACCACCATCTGCCTAAGTGTCAGTGAGTGACCACCATTTGCCCTCAGGGTCAATGAGTTACCACCATCTTCCCCCAGATTCTGTGAGTGACCACCATCAGCCCCCAGTGTCATTGAGTGACCACCTTCGGCCCACAGAGTCAGTGAGTGACCACTATTTGCCCTCAGGGTCAGTGAGTGACCAACATCTTCCCCCAGTGTCAGTGAGTGACCACCGTCTTACCCCAGTGTTAGTGAGTGACCACCATTTGACCTCAGGGTCATTGAGTGACCAACATCTGCCCCCAGTTTCAGTGAGTGACCACCATCTGCCGCAATGTCAGTGAGTGAACACCATCTGCCCCCAGTGTCAGTTAGTGAACACCATCTGCCCCCAGGGTCAATGAGTGACCACCATCTGCCCCCAGTGTAAGTGAGTGACCACCATTTGCCCTCAGGGTCAGTGAGTGACCACTATCTTCCCCCAGGGTCAGTGAATGACCACCATCTACCCCCAGTGTCTGTGACTGACCACCAATGGCCCCAATGTCAGTGAGTTACCACCATGTGCCCCCAGTGTCAGTGAGTGACCACCATCTGTTCCCAGGGTCAGTCAGTGACCACCATCTGCCCTCAGGGTCAGTGAGTGAACACCATCTGCCCTCAAGGTCAGTGAGTGACCACCATCTGCCCTCAGTGTCAATGAGTGAACACCATCTGCCCTCATTGCCAGTGAGTGACCACCATCTGCCATCAGTGTCAGTGAGTGACCACCATCTGCCCCCAGTGTCCGTGAGTGACCACCATCAGCCCTCAGCGTCAGTGAGTGACCACCATCTGCCCTCTGTGACAGTGAGTGACCACCATCTGCCCCGGTGTCAGTGAGTGACCACCATCTGCCCTCAGTGTCAGTGAGAGACGACCATCTGCCCTCAAGGTCAGTGAGTGACCACCATCTGCCCTCAGGGTCAATGAGTGACCACCATCTGCCCTCAGGGTCATTGAGTGACCACCATCTGCCCCCAGTGTCAGTGAGTGACCTCCATCTGCCCCTAGTGTCAGTGAGTGACCACCATCTGCCCCCATTGTCAGTGAGTGACCACCATCAGCCCCCAGGGCCAGTGAGTGACAACAGTTTGCCCTCAGGTTCAGTGAGTGACCACCATCTGCCCTCAGGTTCAGTGAGTGACCACCATCTGCCTCAGGGTCAGAGAGTGACCACCAGCAGCCCACAGTGTCAGTGAGTGACCACCATCTGCACCCAGTGTCAGTGAGTGACCACCATCTTCCCTCAGGGTCAGTGAATGACCACCATCTGCCCCCAGTGTCAGTGAGTGACCACCAACTGCCCCCAGTGTCAGTGAGTGACCACTATCATCCCTCAGGGTCAGTGAGTGACCACCATCTGCCCCCAGTGTCAGTGGGTGACCACCAACTGCCCCCAGTTTCAGTGAGTGACCACCATCTGCCCTCAGTGTCAGTGAGTGACCACCATCTGCCCCCAGTGTCAGTGAGAGACCACCATCTGCCCTCAGTGTCAGTGACTGACCACCATCTGCCCCCAGTGTCAGTGAGTGACCACCATTAGCCCACAGTGTCAGTGAGTGACCACCATCTGCCCCCAGTGTCATTGAGTGACCACCATCAGCCCCCAGTGTCATTGAGTGACCACCTTCTGCCCACAGAGTCATTGAGTGACCACTATTTGCCCCCAGGGTCATTGAGTGACCACCATCTGCCCTCAGTGTCAGTGAGTGACCACCATCTGCCCCCAGTGTCAGTGAGTGACCACCATCTGCCCCCAGTGCCAGTGAGTGACCACCATCAGTCCCCAGTATCAGTTAGTGACCACCATTTGCCCCTGTGGTCAGTGAGTGACCACCATTTGCCCCCAGGGCCAGTGAGCGACAATCGTTTGCCCTCAGGGTCATTGAGTGACCACTATCTACCCCCAGGGTCAGTGAGTGACCACCATCTACCCCCAGTGTCTGTGAGTGACCACCAATGGCACCAATGTCAGTGAGTGACCACAATGTGCCCCGAGTGTCATTGAGTGTCCACCATCTGCCACCAGGGTCAGTGAGTGACCATCTGCCCCCAGTGTCAGTGAGTGTCCTCCATCTGCCCCCAGGGTCAGTGAGTGACCATCTGCCCCCAGTTTCAGTGATTGACCACCATCTGCCCCCAGTGTCAGTGAGTGACCACCATCTGCCCCCAGTGTCAGTGAGTGACCACCATCTGCCCCCAGTGTCAGTGAGTGACCACCATCTTCCCCCAGTGTCATTGAGTGACCACCATCTGCCCTCAGGGTCAGTGAGTGACCACCATCTGCCCCCAGTGTCAGTGATGACCACCATCTGCCTTCAGTGTCAGTGAGTGACCACCATCTGCCCCCAGTGTCAGTGAGTGACCACCATCTGCCCCCAGTGTCAGTGAGTGACCACCATCTGCCCTCAGTTTCGGTGACTGACCATGATCTGCCCCCAACATCAGTGAGTGACCACCATCTGCCCTCAGTGTCATTGAGTGACCACCATCTGCCTAGGTGTCAGTGAGTGACCACCATTTGCCCTCAGGGTCAATGAGTTACCACCATCTGCCCCCAGATTCTGTGAGTGACCACCATTTGCTCTCAGGGTCAGTGAGTGACAACCATGTGCCCCCAGTGTCAGTGAGTGACGACCATCTGCCCTCAGTGACAGTGAGTGACAACCATCTGCCCTCAGGGACAGTGAGTGACCACCATTTACCCCCAGTGTCAGTGAGTGACCACCATCTGCCCTCAGGGTCAGTGAGTGACCACCATTTGCCCCCAGTGTCAGTGAGTGACCACCATCTGCCCCCAGTGTCAGTGATGACCACCATCTGCCTTCAGTGTCAGTGAGTGACCACCATCTGCCCCCAGTGTCAGTGAGTGACCACCATCTGCCCCCAGTGTCAGTGAGTGACCACCATCTGCCCTCAGTTTCAGTGACTGACCATGATCTGCCCCCAACAACAGTGAGTGACCACCATCTGCCCTCAGTGTCATTGAGTGACCACCATCTGCCTAAGTGTCAGTGAGTGACCACCATTTGCCCTCAGGGTCAATGAGTTACCACCATCTGCCCCCAGATTCTGTGAGTGACCACCATCAGCCCCCAGTGTCATTGAGTGACCACCTTCGGCCCACAGAGTCAGTGAGTGACCACTATTTGCCCTCAGGGTCAGTGAGTGACCAACATCTTCCCCCAGTGTCAGTGAGTGACCACCGTCTTACCCCAGTGTTAGTGAGTGACCACCATTTGACCTCAGGGTCATTGAGTGACCAACATCTGCCCCCAGTTTCAGTGAGTGACCACCATCTGCCGCAATGTCAGTAAGTGAACACCATCTGCCCCCAGTGTCAGTTAGTGAACACCATCTGCCCCCAGGGTCAATGAGTGACCACCATCTGCCCCCAGTGTAAGTGAGTGACCACCATTTGCCCTCAGGGTCAGTGAGTGACCACTATCTTCCCCCAGGGTCAGTGAATGACCACCATCTACCCCCAGTGTCTGTGACTGACCACCAATGGCCCCAATGTCAGTGAGTTACCACCATGTGCCCCCAGTGTCAGTGAGTGACCACCATCTGTTCCCAGGGTCAGTCAGTGACCACCATCTGCCCTCAGGGTCAGTGAGTGAACACCATCTGCCCTCAAGGTCAGTGAGTGACCACCATCTGCCCTCAGTGTCAATGAGTGAACACCATCTGCCCTCATTGCCAGTGAGTGACCACCATCTGCCCTCAGTGTCAGTGAGTGACCACCATCTGCCCCCAGTGTCCGTGAGTGACCACCATCAGCCCTCAGGGTCAGTGAGTGACCACCATCTGCCCTCTGTGACAGTGAGTGACCACCATCTGCCCCAGTGTCAGTGAGTGACCACCATCTGCCCTCAGTGTCAGTGAGAGACGACCATCTGCCCTCAAGGTCAGTGAGTGACCACCATCTGCCCTCAGGGTCAATGAGTGACCACCATCTGCCCTCAGGGTCATTGAGTGACCACCATCTGCCCCCAGTGTCAGTGAGTGACCTCCATCTGCCCCTAGTGTCAGTGAGTGACCACCATCTGCCCCCATTGTCAGTGAGTGACCACCATCAGCCCCCAGGGCCAGTGAGTGACAACAGTTTGCCCTCAGGTTCAGTGAGTGACCACCATCTGCCCTCAGGTTCAGTGAGTGACCACCATCTGCCTCAGGGTCAGAGAGTGACCACCAGCAGCCCACAGTGTCAGTGAGTGACCACCATCTGCACCCAGTGTCAGTGAGTGACCACCATCTTCCCTCAGGGTCAGTGAATGACCACCATCTGCCCCCAGTGTCAGTGAGTGACCACCAACTGCCCCCAGTGTCAGTGAGTGACCACTATCATCCCTCAGGGTCAGTGAGTGACCACCATCTGCCCCCAGTGTCAGTGGGTGACCACCAACTGCCCCCAGTTTCAGTGAGTGACCACCATCTGCCCTCAGTGTCAGTGAGTGACCACCATCTGCCCCCAGTGTCAGTGAGAGACCACCATCTGCCCTCAGTGTCAGTGACTGACCACCATCTGCCCCCAGTGTCAGTGAGTGACCACCATTAGCCCACAGTGTCAGTGAGTGACCACCATCTGCCCCCAGTGTCATTGAGTGACCACCATCAGCCCCCAGTGTCATTGAGTGACCACCTTCTGCCCACAGAGTCATTGAGTGACCACTATTTGCCCTCAGGGTCAGTGAGTGACCAACATCTTCCCCCAGTGTCAGTGAGTGACCACCATCTGCCCGCAATGTCAGTGAGTGAACACCATCTGCCCCCAGTGTCAGTTAGTGAACACCATCTGCCCCCAGGGTCAATGAGTGACCACCATCTGCCCCCAGTGTAAGTGAGTGACCGCCATTTGCGCTCAGGGTCAGTGAGTGACCACTATCTACCCCCAGGGTCAGTGAATGACCACCATCTACCCCCAGTGTCTGTGACTGACCACCAATGGCCCCAATGTCAGTGCGTTACCACCATGTGCCCCCAGTGTCAGTGAGTGACCACCATCTGTTCCCAGGGTCAGTCAGTGACCTCCATCTGCCCTCAGGGTCAGTGAGTGAACACCATCTGCCCTCAGGGTCAGTGAGTGACCACCATCTGCCCTCAGTGCCAATGAGTGAACACCATCTGCCCTCATTACCAGTGAGTGACCACCATCTGCCCTCAGTGTCAGTGAGTGACCACCATCTACCCCCAGTGTCCGTGAGTGACCACCATCTGCCCTCAGGGTCAGTGAGTGACCATCTGCCCTCTGTGCCAGTGAGTGACCACCATCTGCCCCAGTGTCAGTTAGTGACCACCATCTGCCCTCAGTGTCAGTGAGTGACCACTGCCTGCCCTCAGTGTCAGTGAGTGACCACCATCTGCCCCCAGTGTCAGTGAGTGACCACCATCTGCACCCAGTGTCAGTGAGTGACCACCATCTGCCCTCAGTGTCAGTGAGTGACCAACATCTGCCCCCAGGGTCAGTGAGTGACTGCCATCTGCCCTCAGGGTCAATGAGTGACCACCATCTCTCCCCAGTGTAAGTGAGTGTCCACCATCTGCCCCCAGTGTCAGTGAGTGACGACCATCTGCCCCCAGTGTCAGTGAGTGACCACCATCTGCCCCAGTGTCAGTGAGTGAACACCATCTGCCCCTGGGGTCAGTGAGTGACCACCTTTTGCCCCGGGGGTCAGTGAGTGACCACCATTTGTCCCTGGGGTCAGTGAGTGACCACCATCTGCTCCCTTTGTCAGTGAGTGACCACCATCCGCCCCAGTGTCAGTCAGTGACAACCATTTGCCCCTGTGGTCAGAGAGTGACCACCATTTGCACCCAGGGCCAGTGAGCGACAACAGTTTGCCCTCAGGGTCAGAGTGTGACCACTATCTACCCCAGTGTCAGTGAGTGATCACCATCTACCCCCAGTGTCCGGGAGTGAGCACCAATGGCCCCAATGTCAGTGAGTGACCACCATGTGCCCCCAGTGTCATTGAGTGTCCACCATCTGCACCCAAAGTCAGGGAGTGACCACCATCTGTCCCCAGGGTCAGTGAGTGACGGCCATCTGTTCCCTGGGTGAGTGAGTGAAAAACATCGTCCCCTGTGTCAGTGAGTGACCACCATCTGCCCTCAGTGTCAGTGAGTGACCACCATCTGGCCCCAGTGTCAGTGAGTGACCACCATCTGCCCTCAGTGTCAGTGAGTGACCACCATCTCCCCCCAGGTCAGTGAGTGACCATCTGCCCCCAGGGTCAGTGAGTGACCACCATCTGCCCTCAGTGTCAGTGAGAGACCACCATCTGCCCTCAAGGTCAGTGAGTGACCACCATCTGCCCTCAGGGTCAATGAGTGACCACCATCTGCCCTCAGGGTCAGTGAGTGACCACCATCTGCCTCCAGTGTCAGTGAGTGACCTCCATCTGCCCCCAGTGTCAGTGAGTGACCACCATCTGCCCCCAGGGCCAGTGAGTGACAACAGTTTGCCCTCAGGTTCAGTCAGTGACCACCATCTGCCCTCAGGGTCAGTGAGTGACCACCATCTGCCTCAGGGTCAGAGAGTGACCACCAGCAGCCCACAGTGTCAGTGAGTGACCACCATCTGCCGCCAGTGTCAGTGAGTGACCACCATCTTCCCTCAGGGTCAGTGAGTGACCACCAACTGCCCCCAGAGTCAGTGAGTGACCACTATCTTCCCTCAGGGTCAGTGAGTGACCACCATCTGCCCCCAGTGTCAGTGGGTGACCACCAACTGCCCCCAGTTTTAGTGAGTGACCACCATCAGCCCTCAGTGTCAGTGAGTGACCACCATCTGTCCCCAGTGTCAGTGAGAGACCACCATCTGCCCTCAGTGTCAGTGAGTGACCACCATCTGCCCCCAGTGTCAGTGAGTGACCACCATCAGCCCACAGTGTCAGTGAGTGAACACCATCTGCCCCCAGAGTCATTGAGTGACCACCATCAGCCCCCAGTGTCATTGAGTGACCACCTTCTGCCCACAGAGTCAGTGAGTGACCACTATTTGCCCTCAGGGTCAGTGAGTGACCAACATCTGCCCCCAGTGTCAGTGAGTGACCACCGTCTTACCCCAGTGTTAGTGAGTGACCACCATTTGACCTCAGGGTCATTGAGTGACCAACATCTGCCCCCAGTTTCAGTGAGTGACCACCATCTGCCCGCAATGTCAGTGAGTGAACACCATCTGCCCCCAGTGTCAGTTAGTGAACACCATCTGCCCCCAGGGTCAATGAGTGACCACCATCTGCCCCCAGTGTAAGTGAGTGACCACCATTTGCCCTCAGGGTCAGTGAGTGACCACTATCTACCCCCAGGGTCAGTGAATGACCACCATCTACCCCCAGTGTCTGTGACTGACCACCAATGGCCCCAATGTCAGTGAGTTACCACCATGTGCCCCCAGGGTCAGTGAGTGACCACCATCTGTTCCCAGGGTCAGTCAGTGACCACCATCTGCCCTCAGGGTCAGTGAGTGAACACCATCTGCCCTCAAGGTCAGTGGGTGACCACCATCTGCCCTCAGTGTCAATGAGTGAACACCATCTGCCCTTATTGCCAGTGAGTGACCACCATCTGCCCTCAGTGTCAGTGAGTGACCACCATCTGCCCCCAGTGTCCGTGAGTGACCACCATCTGCCCTCAGGGTCAGTGAGTGACCACCATCTGCCCTCTGTGCCAGTGAGTGACCACCATCTGCCCCAGTGTCAGTGAGTGACCACCATCTGCCCTCAGTGTCAGTGAGAGACGACCATCTGCCCTCAAGGTCAGTGAGTGACTACCATCTGCCCTCAGGCTCAATGAGTGACCACCATCTGCCCTCAGGGTCAGTGAGTGACCACCATCTGCCCCCAGTGTCAGTGAGTGACCTCCATCTGCCCCTAGTGTCAGTGAGTGATCACCATCTGCCCCCATTGTCAGTGAGTGACCACCATCTGCCCCCAGGGCCAGTGAGTGACAACAGTTTGCCCTCAGGTTCAGTGAGTGACCAACATCTGCCCTCAGGGTCAGTGAGTGACCACCATTTGCCTCAGGGTCAGAGAGTGACCATCAGCAGCCCACAGTGTCAGTGAGTGACCACCATCTGCCCCCAGTGTCAGTGAGTGACCACCATCTTCCCTCAGGGTCAGTGAATGACCACCATCTGCCCCCAGTGTCAGTGAGTGACCACCAACTGCCCCCAGTGTCAGTGAGTGACCACAATGTGCCCCGAGTGTCATTGAGTGTCCACCATCTGCCACCAGGGTCAGTGAGTGACCATCTGCCCCCAGTGTCAGTGAGTGTCCTCCATCTGCCCCCAGTGTCAGTGAGTGACCACCATCTGCCCCCAGTGTCAGTGAGTGACCACCATCTGCCCCCAGTGTCAGTGAGTGACCACCATCTTCCCCCAGTGTCATTGAGTGACCACCATCTGCCCTCAGGGTCAGTGAGTGACCACCATTTGCCCCCAGTGTCAGTGAGTGACCACCATCTGCCCCCAGTGTCAGTGATGACCACCATCTGCCTTCAGTGTCAGTGAGTGACCACCATCTGCCCCCAGTGTCAGTGAGTGACCACCATCTGCCCCCAGTGTCAGTGAGTGACCACCATCTGCCCTCAGTTTCAGTGACTGACCATGATCTGCCCCCAACATCAGTGAGTGACCACCATCTGCCCTCAGTGTCATTGAGTGACCACCATCTGCCTAAGTGTCAGTGAGTGACCACCATTTGCCCTCAGGGTCAATGAGTTACCACCATCTGCCCCCAGATTCTGTGAGTGACCACCATTTGCCCTCAGGGTCAGTGAGTGACAACCATGTGCCCACAGTGTCAGTGAGTGACGACCTTCTGCCCTCAGTGACAGTGAGTGACAACCATCTGCCCTCAGGGACAGTGAGTGATCACCATCTGCCCCCAGTGTCAGTGAGTGACCATCTGGCCCAGTGTCAGTGAGTGACCAGCATCTGCCCTCAGTGAAAGTGAGTGACCACCATCTGCCTCCAGTGTCAGTGAGTGACCACCATCTGCCACCAGTGTCAGTGAGTGACCACCATCTGACTCCAGTGTCAGTGAGTGACCACCATCTGCCCCCAGTCTCAGTGACTGTCCACCATCTGCCCCAGTGTCAGTGACTGACCACCATCTGCCCCAGTGTCAGTGAGTGACCACCATCTACCCTCAGTGTCACTGAGTGACCACCATCTGCCACAAGTGTCAGTGAGTGACCACCATCTGCCCCCAGTGTCAGTGAGTGTCCACCATTTGCCCCCAGTGTCAGAGAGTGACCATCATCTGCCCCCAGTGTCAGTGAGTGACCACCATCTGCCCTCAGTGACAGTGAGTGACCACCATGTGCCCCCAGTGTCAGTGACTGACCACCATCTGACCCCAATGTCAGTGAGAGACCACCATCTGCCCTCAGGGTCAGTGAGTGACCACCATCTGCCCCCTGTGTCAGTGAGTGACCACCATCTGCTCCCATTGTCAGTGAGTGACCACCATCAGCCCCCAGGGTCATTGAGTGACCACCATCTGCCCTCAGGGTCAGTGAGTGACCACCATCTGCTCCCATTGTCAGTGAGTGAACACCATCAGCCCCCAGTATCAGTTAGTGACCACCATTTGCCCCTGTGGTCAGTGAGTCACCACCATTTGCCCCCAGTGTCAGTGAGTGACAACTGTTTGCCCTCAGGGTCAGTGAGTGACCACTATCTACCCGCAGGATCAGTGAATGACCACCATCTACCCCAGTGTCTGTGAGTGACCACCAATGGCCCCAATGTCAGTGAGTTACCACCATGTGCCCCCAGTGTCATTGAGTGATCATCATCTGCCCCCAGGGTCAGTGAGTGACCATCTGCCCCCAGTTTCAGTGAGTGACCACCATCTGTTCCCAGGGTCAGTGAGTGACCACCATCTGCCCTCAGTGTCAGTGAGTGACCACCATCTGCCCCCAGTGTCAGTGAGTGATAACCATCTGCCCTCAGTGTCAGTGAGTGACCACCTTCTGCCCTCAGGGTCAGTGAGTGACCACCTTCTGCCCTCAGGGTCAGTGAGTGACCACTGTCTGCCCTCACTGTCAGTGAGTGACCACCATCTATCCCCAGTGTCAGTGAGTGACCACCATATGCCCCCAGTGTCAGTGAGTGACCACCATCTGCCCCCAGTGTCAGTGAGTGACCGTCATTTGACTCCAGTGTCAGTGAGTGACCACAATCTGCCCTCAGTGTCAGTGAATGACCACCATCTGCCCCCAGTGTAAGTGAGTGACCACCATCTACCCCCAGTGTGAGTGAGTGACCACCGTCTGCCACCAGTGTCAGTGAGTGACCACCATCTGCCCCCAGTGTCAGTGAGTGACCACCATATGCCCCCAGTGTCAGTGAGTGACCACCATCTGCCGCCAGTGTCAGTGAGTGACCACCATCTGCCCCCAGTGTCAGTGAGTGACCACCATCTACCCCCAGTGTCAGTGAGTGACCACCATCTGACCCCAGTGTGAGTGAGTGACCACCATCTGCCCCCAGTGTCAGTGAGTGACCACCATCTACCCCCAGTGTGAGTGAGTGACCACCGTCTGCCGCCTGTGTTAGTGAGTGACCATCATTTGCCCCCATTGTCAGTGAGTGACCACCATCTGCCCTCAGTTTCAGTGACTGACCACCATCTGACCCCAGTGTCAGAGCGTGACCACCATCTGCCCCCAGTGTCAGAGAGTGACCACCATTTGCCCTCAGTGTCAGTGAGTGACCACCATCTACACCCAGTGTCTGTGAGTGACCACCAATGGCCCCAATGTCAGGGGGTGACAACCATCTGCCCCCAGTGTCAGGGAGTGACCACCATCTGCCCCCAGTGTCAGTGAGTGACCACCATCTGGCCCCAGTGTCAGTGAGTGACCACCATCTGCCCTCAGTGTCAGTGAGTGACCACCATCTGCCCTCAAGGTCAGTGAGTGACCACCATCTGCCCTCAGGGTCAATGAGTGACCACCATCTGCCCTCAGGGTCAGTGAGTGTCCACCATCTGCCCCCAGTGTCAGTGAGTGACCTCCATCTGCCCCCAGTGTCAGTGAGTGACCACCATCTGCCCCCAGGGCCAGTGAGTGACCACCATCTGCCCCCAGTGTCAGTGTGTGACCATCTGCCCCCAGTGTCAGTGAGTGACCACCATCTGCCCCCAGTGTCAGTGAGTGACCATCGGCCCCCAGTGTCAGTGAGTGACCACCATCTTCCCCCAGTGTCAGTGAGTGACCACCTTCTGCCCTCAGGGTCAGTGAGTGACCACTGTCTGCCCTCACTGTCAGTGAGTGACCACCATCTATCCCCAGTGTCAGTGAGTGACCACCATATGCCCCCAGTGTCAGTGAGTGACCACCATCTGCCCCCAGTGTCAGTGAGTGACCATCATTTGACTCCAGTGTCAGTGAGTGACCACAATCTGCCCTCAGTGTCAGTGAATGACCACCATCTGCCCCCAGTGTAAGTGAGTGACCACCATCTACCCCCAGTGTGAGTGAGTGACCACCGTCTGCCACCAGTGTCAGTGAGTGACCACCATCTGCCCCCAGTGTCAGTGAGTGACCACCATATGCCCCCAGTGTCAGTGAGTGACCACCATCTGCCGCCAGTGTCAGTGAGTGACCACCATCTGCCCCCAGTGTCAGTGAGTGACCACCATCTACCCCCAGTGTCAGTGAGTGACCACCATCTGACCCCAGTGTGAGTGAGTGACCACCATCTGCCCCCAGTGTCAGTGAGTGACCACCATCTACCCCCAGTGTGAGTGAGTGACCACCGTCTGCCGCCTGTGTTAGTGAGTGACCATCATTTGCCCCCATTGTCAGTGAGTGACCACCATCTGCCCTCAGTTTCAGTGACTGACCACCATCTGACCCCAGTGTCAGAGCGTGACCACCATCTGCCCCCAGTGTCAGAGAGTGACCACCATTTGCCCTCAGTGTCAGTGAGTGACCACCATCTACACCCAGTGTCTGTGAGTGACCACCAATGGCCCCAATGTCAGGGGGTGACAACCATCTGCCCCCAGTGTCAGGGAGTGACCACCATCTGCCCCCAGTGTCAGTGAGTGACCACCATCTGGCCCCAGTGTCAGTGAGTGACCACCATCTGCCCTCAGTGTCAGTGAGTGACCACCATCTGCCCTCAAGGTCAGTGAGTGACCACCATCTGCCCTCAGGGTCAATGAGTGACCACCATCTGCCCTCAGGGTCAGTGAGTGTCCACCATCTGCCCCCAGTGTCAGTGAGTGACCTCCATCTGCCCCCAGTGTCAGTGAGTGACCACCATCTGCCCCCAGGGCCAGTGAGTGACCACCATCTGCCCCCAGTGTCAGTGTGTGACCATCTGCCCCCAGTGTCAGTGAGTGACCACCATCTGCCCCCAGTGTCAGTGAGTGACCATCGGCCCCCAGTGTCAGTGAGTGACCACCATCTCCCCCAGTGTCAGTGAGTGACCACCATCTGCCCTCAGTGACAGTGAATGACCACCATCTGCCCTCAGTGTCAGTGAGTGACCACCATCTGTCTCCAGTGTCAGTGATTGTCCACCATTTGCCCCCAGTGTCAGTGAGTGACCACCATCTGCCCCCAGTGTCAGTGAGTGACCACCATCTGCCCTCAGTGCCAGTGAGTGACCACGATCTGCCCCCAGTGTCAGTGACTGACCACCATCTGCCCCCAATGTCAGTGAGAGACCACCATCAGCCCTCAGGGTCAGTGAGTGTCCTCCATCTGCCCCCAGGGTCAGTGAGTGACCATCTGCCCCCAGTTTCAGTGATTGACCACCATCTGCCCCCAGTGTCAGTGAGTGACCACCATCTGCCCCCAGTGTCAGTGAGTGACCACCATCTGCCCCCAGTGTCAGTGAGTGACCACCATCTTCCCCCAGTGTCATTGAGTGACCACCATCTGCCCTCAGGGTCAGTGAGTGACCACCATTTGCCCCCAGTGTCAGTGAGTGACCACCATCTGCCCCCAGTGTCAGTGATGACCACCATCTGCCTTCAGTGTCAGTGAGTGACCACCATCTGCCCCCAGTGTCAGCGAGTGACCACCATCTGCCCCCAGTGTCAGTGAGTGACCACCATGTGCCCCCAGTGTCAGTGACTGACCACCATCTGACCCCAATGTCAGTGAGAGACCACCATCTGCCCTCAGGGTCAGTGAGTGACCACCATCTGCCCCCTGTGTCAGTGAGTGACCACCATCTGCTCCCATTGTCAGTGAGTGACCACCATCAGCCCCCAGGGTCATTGAGTGACCACCATCTGCCCTCAGGGTCAGTGAGTGACCACCATCTGCTCCCATTGTCAGTGAGTGAACACCATCAGCCCCCAGTATCAGTTAGTGACCACCATTTGCCCCTGTGGTCAGTGAGTCACCACCATTTGCCCCCAGTGTCAGTGAGTGACAACTGTTTGCCCTCAGGGTCAGTGAGTGACCACTATCTACCCGCAGGATCAGTGAATGACCACCATCTACCCCAGTGTCTGTGAGTGACCACCAATGGCCCCAATGTCAGTGAGTTACCACCATGTGCCCCCAGTGTCATTGAGTGATCACCATCTGCCCCCAGGGTCAGTGAGTGACCATCTGCCCCCAGTTTCAGTGAGTGATCACCATCTCTTCCCAGGGTCAGTGAGTGACCACCATCTGCCCTCAGTGTCAGTGAGTGACCACCATCTGCCCCCAGTGTCAGTGAGTGATAACCATCTGCCCTCAGTGTCAGTGAGTGACCACCTTCTGCCCTCAGGGTCAGTGAGTGACCACCTTCTGCCCTCAGGGTCAGTGAGTGACCACTGTCTGCCCTCAGTGTCAGTGAGTGACCACCATCTATACCCAGTGTCAGTGAGTGACCACCATATGCCCCCAGTGTCAGTGAGTGACCACCATCTGCCCCCAGTGTCAGTGAGTGACCATCATTTGACTCCAGTGTCAGTGAGTGACCACAATCTGCCCTCAGTGTCAGAGAATGACCACCATCTGCCCCCAGTGTAAGTGAGTGACGACCATCTACCCCCAGTGTGAGTGAGTGACCACCGTCTGCCACCAGTGTCAGTGAGTGACCACCATCTGCCCCCAGTGTCAGTGAGTGACCGCCATATGCCCCCAGTGTCAGTGAGTGACCACCATCTGCCCCCAGTTTCAGTGAGTGATCACCATCTGTTCCCAGGGTCAGTGAGTGACCACCATCTGCCCTCAGTGTCAGTGAGTGACCACCATCTGCCCCCAGTGTCAGTGCGTGATAACCATCTGCCCTCAGTGTCAGTGAGTGACCACCTTCTGCCCTCAGGGTCAGTGAGTGACCACCTTCTGCCCTCAGGGTCAGTGAGTGACCACTGTCTGCCCTCACTGTCAGTGAGTGACCACCATCTATCCCCAGTGTCAGTGAGTGACCACCATATGCCCCCAGTGTCAGTGAGTGACCACCATCTGCCCCCAGTGTCAGTGAGTGACCATCATTTGACTCCAGTGTCAGTGAGTGACCACCATCTATCCCCAGTGTCAGTGAGTGACCACCATCTGCCCTCAGTGTCAGTGAGTGACCACCATATGCCCCCAGTGTCAGAGAATGACCACCATCTGCTCCCAGTGTCAGTGAGTGACCACCATCTACCCCCAGTGTGAGTGAGTGACCACCATCTGCCACCAGTGTCAGTGAGTGACCACCTTCTGCCCCCAGTGTAAGTGAGTGACCGCCATATGCCCCCAGTGTCAGTGAGTGACCACCATCTGCCGCCAGTGTCAGTGAGTGAACACCATCTGCCCCCAGTGTCAGTGAGTGACCACCATCTGACCCCAGTGTGAGTGAGTGACCACCATCTGCCCCCAGTGTCAGTGTGTGACCACCATCTACCCCCAGTGTGAGTGAGTGCCCACCGTCTGCCGCCTGTGTTAGTGAGTGACCATCATCTGCCCCCAGTGTCAGTGAGTGACCACCATCTGCCCTCAGTTTCAGTGACTGACCACCATCTGACCCCAGTGTCAGAGAGTGACCACCATCTGCCCCCAGTGTCAGAGAGTGACCACCATCTGCCCTCAGTGTCAGTGAGTGACCACCATCTACCCCAGTGTCTGTGAGTGACCACCAATGGCCACAATGTCAGGGGGTGACAACCATCTGCTCCCAGTGTGAGTGAGTGACCACCATCTGCCCCCAGTGTCAGTGAGTGACCACCATCTGGCCCCAGTGTCAGTGAGTGACCACCAACTGCCCTCAGTGTCAGTGAGTGACCACCATCTGACCTCAGGGTCAGTGAGTGACCACCATCTGCCCCCAGTGTCAGTGGGTGACCTCCATCTGCCCCCAGTGTCAGTGAGTGACCACCATCTGCCCCCAGGGCCAGTGAGTGACAACAGTTTGCCCTCAGGTTCAGTGAGTGACCACCATCTGCCCTCAGGGTCAGTGAGTGACCACCATCAGCCCCCAGTGTCATTGAGTGACCACCTTCGGCCCACAGAGTCAGTGAGTGACCACTATTTGCCCTCAGGGTCACTGAGTGACCAACATCTTCCCCCAGTGTCAGTGAGTGACCACCGTCTTACCCCAGTGTTAGTGAGTGACCACCATTTGACCTCAGGGTCATTGAGTGACCAACATCTGCCCCCAGTTTCAGTGAGTGACCACCATCTGCCCGCAATGTCAGTGAGTGAACACCATCTGCCCCCAGTGTCAGTTTGTGAACACCATCTGCCCCCAGGGTCAATGGGTGACCACCATCTGCCCCCAGTGTAAGTGAGTGACCACCATTTGCCCTCAGGGTCAGTGAGTGACCACTATCTTCCCCCAGGGTCAGTGAATGACCACCATCTACCCCCAGTGTCTGTGACTGACCACCAATGGCCCCAATGTCAGTGAGTTACCACCATGTGCCCCCAGTGTCAGTGAGTGACCACCATCTGTTCCCAGGGTCAGTCAGTGACCACCATCTGCCCTCAGGGTCAGTGAGTGAACACCATCTGCCCTCAGGGTCAGTGAGTGACCACCATCTGCCCTCAGTGTCAATGAGTGAACACCATCTGCCCTCATTGCCAGTGAGTGACCACCATCTGCCCTCAGTGTCAGTGAGTGACCACCATCTGCCCCCAGTGTCCGTGAGTGACCACCATCAGCCCTCAGGGTCAGTGAGTGACCACCATCTGCCCTCTGTGCCAGTGAGTGACCACCATCTGCCCCAGTGTCAGTGAGTGACCACCATCTGCCCTCAGTGTCAGTGAGAGATGACCATCTGCCTTCAAGGTCAGTGAGTGACCACCATCTGCCCTCAGGGCCAGTGAGTGACAACAGTTTGCCCTCAGGTTCAGTGAGTGACCACCATCTGCCCTCAGGGTCAGTGAGTGACCACCATCTGCCTCAGGGTCAGAGAGTGACCACCAGCAGCCCACAGTGTCAGTGAGTGACCACCATCTGCACCCAGTGTCAGTGAGTGACCACCATCTTCCCTCAGGGTCAGTGAATGACCACCATCTGCCCCCAGTGTCAGTGAGTGACCACCAACTGCCCCCAGTGTCAGTGAGTGACCACTATCTTCCCTCAGGGTCAGTGAGTGACCACCATCTGCCCCCAGTGTCAGTGGGTGACCACCAACTGCCCCCAGTTTCAGTGAGTGACCACCATCTGCCCTCAGTGTCAGTGAGTGACCACCATCTGCCCCCAGTGTCAGTGAGAGACCACCATCTGCCCTCAGTGTCAGTGACTGACCACCATCTGCCCCCAGTGTCAGTGAGTGACCACCATTAGCCCACAGTGTCAGTGAGTGACCACCATCTGCCCCCAGTGTCATTGAGTGACCACCATCAGCCCCCAGTGTCATTGAGTGACCACCTTCTGCCCACAGAGTCATTGAGTGACCACTATTTGCCCTCAGGGTCAGTGAGTGACCAACATCTTCCCCCAGTGTCAGTGAGTGACCACCGTCTTACCCCAGTGTTAGTGAGTGACCACCATTTGACCTCAGGGTCATTGAGTGACCAACATCTGCCCCCAATTTCAGTGAGTGACCACCATCTGCCCGCAATGTCAGTGAGTGAACACCATCTGCCCCCAGTGTCAGTTAGTGAACACCATCTGCCCCCAGGGTCAATGAGTGACCACCATCTGCCCCCAGTGTAAGTGAGTGACCGCCATTTGCGCTCAGGGTCAGTGAGTGACCACTATCTACCCCCAGGGTCAGTGAATGACCACCATCTACCCCGAGTGTCTGTGACTGACCACCAATGGCCCCAATGTCAGTGCGTTACCACCATGTGCCCCCAGTGTCAGTGAGTGACCACCATCTGTTCCCAGGGTCAGTCAGTGACCACCATCTGCCCTCAGGGTCAGTGAGTGAACACCATCTGCCCTCAGGGTCAGTGAGTGACCACCATCTGCCCTCAGTGCCAATGAGTGAACACCATCTGCCCTCATTACCAGTGAGTGACCACCATCTGCCCTCAGTGTCAGTGAGTGACCACCATCTACCCCCAGTGTCCGTGAGTGACCACCATCTGCCCTCAGGGTCAGTGAGTGACCACCATCTGCCCTCTGTGCCAGTGAGTGACCACCATCTGCCCCAGTGTCAGTTAGTGACCACCATCTGCCCTCAGTGTCAGTGAGTGACCACTGCCTGCCCTCAGTGTCAGTGAGTGACCACCATCTGCCCCCAGTGTCAGTGAGTGACCACCATCTGCACCCAGTGTCAGTGAGTGACCAACATCTGCCCCCAGGGTCAGTGAGTGACCGCCATCTGCCCTCAGGGTCAATGAGTGACCACCATCTCTCCCCAGTGTAAGTGAGTGTCCACCATCTGCCCCCAGTGTCAGTGAGTGACGACCATCTGCCCCCAGTGTCAGTGAGTGACCACCATCTGCCCCAGTGTCAGTGAGTGACCACCATCTGCCCCTGGGGTCAGTGAGTGACCACCTTTTGCCCCGGGGGTCAGTGAGTGACCACCATTTGTCCCTGGGGTCAGTGAGTGACCACCATCTGCTCCCTTTGTCAGTGAGTGACCACCATCCGCCCCAGTGTCAGTCAGTGACAACCATTTGCCCCTGTGGTCAGAGAGTGACCACCATTTGCACCCAGGGCCAGTGAGCGACAACAGTTTGCCCTCAGGGTCAGAGTGTGACCACTATCTACCCCAGTGTCAGTGAGTGACCACCATCTACCCCCAGTGTCCGGGAGTGAGCACCAATGGCCCCAATGTCAGTGAGTGACCACCATGTGCCCCTCGTGTCATTGAGTGTCCACCATCTGCACCCAAAGTCAGGGAGTGACCATCAGCCCCCAGTCTCAGTGAGTGACCACCATCTGCCCCCAGGGTCAGTGAGTGACGGCCATCTGTTCCCTGGGTGAGTGAGTGAAAAACATCGTCCCCCGTGTCAGTGAGTGACCACCATCTGCCCCCAGTGTCAGTGAGTGACCACCATCTGGCCCCAGTGTCAGTGAGTGACCACCATCTGCCCTCAGTGTCAGTGAGTGACCACCATCTCCCCCCAGGTCAGTGAGTGACCATCTGCCCCCAGGGTCAGTGAGTGACCACCATCTGCCCTCAGTGTCAGTGAGAGACCACCATCTGCCCTCAAGGTCAGTGAGTGACCACCATCTGCCCTCAGGGTCAATGAGTGACCACCATCTGCCCTCAGGGTCAGTGAGTGACCACCATCTGCCCCCAGTGTCTTTGAGTGACCTCCATCTGCCCCCAGTGTCAGTGAGTGACCACCATCTGCCCCCAGGGCCAGTGAGTGACAACAGTTTGCCCTCAGGTTCAGTGAGTGACCACCATCTGCCCTCAGGGTCAGTGAGTGACCACCATGTGCCTCAGGGTCAGAGAGTGACCACCAGCAGCCCACAGTGTCAGTGAGTGACCACCATCTGCCGCCAGTGTCAGTGAGTGACCACCATCTTCCCTCAGGGTCAGTGAGTGACCACCAACTGCCCCCAGAGTCAGTGAGTGACCACTATCTTCCCTCAGGGTCAGTGAGTGACCACCATCTGCCCCCAGTGTCAGTGGGTGACCACCAACTGCCCCCAGTTTTAGTGAGTGACCACCATCTGCCCTCAGTGTCAGTGAGTGACCACCATCTGTCCCCAGTGTCAGTGAGAGACCACCATCTGCCCTCAGTGTCAGTGAGTGACCACCATCTGCCCCCAGTGTCAGTGGGTGACCACCATCAGCCCACAGTGTCAGTGAGTGACCACCATCTGCCCCCAGAGTCATTGAGTGACCACCATCAGCCCCCAGTGTCATTGAGTGACCACCTTCTGCCCACAGAGTCAGTGAGTGACCACTATTTGCCCTCAGGGTCAGTGAGTGACCAACATCTGCCCCCAGTGTCAGTGAGTGACCACCGTCTTACCCCAGTGTTAGTGAGTGACCACCATTTGCCCTCAGGTTCAGTGAGTGACCACCATCTGCCCTCAGGGTCAGTGAGTGACCACCATGTGCCTCAGGGTCAGAGAGTGACCACCAGCAGCCCACAGTGCCAGTGAGTGACCACCATCTGCCGCCAGTGTCAGTGAGTGACCACCACCTTCCCTCAGGGTCAGTGAGTGACCACCAACTGCCCCCAGAGTCAGTGAGTGACCACTATCTTCCTCAGGGTCAGTGAGTGACCACCATCTGCCCCCAGTGTCAGTGGGTGACCACCAACTGCCCCCAGTTTTAGTGAGTGACCACCATCTGCCCTCAGTGTCAGTGAGTGACCACCATCTGTCCCCAGTGTCAGTGAGAGACCACCATCTGCCCTCAGTGTCAGTGAGTGACCACCATCTGCCCCCAGTGTCAGTGGGTGACCACCATCAGCCCACAGTGTCAGTGAGTGACCACAATCTGCCCCCAGAGTCATTGAGTGACCACCATCAGCCCCCAGTGTCATTGAGTGACCACCTTCTGCCCACAGAGTCAGTGAGTGACCACTATTTGCCCTCAGGGTCAGTGAGTGACCAACATCTGCCCCCAGTGTCAGTGAGTGACCACCGTCTTACCCCAGTGTTAGTGAGTGACCACCATTTGACCTCAGGGTCATTGAGTGACCAACATCTGCCCCCAGTTTCAGTGAGTGACCACCATCTGCCCGCAATGTCAGTGAGTGAACACCATCTGCCCCCAGTGTCAGTGAGAGACCACCATCTGCCGCCAGTGTCAGTGAGTGACCACCATCTTCCCTCAGGGTCAGTGAGTGACCACCAACTGCCCCCAGAGTCAGTGAGTGACCACTATCTTCCCTCAGGGTCAGTGAGTGACCACCATCTGCCCCCAGTGTCAGTGGGTGACCACCAACTGCCACCAGTTTTAGTGAGTGACCACCATCTGCCCTCAGTGTCAGTGAGTGACCACCATCTGTCCCCAGTGTCAGTGAGAGACCACCATCTGCCCTCAGTGTCAGTGAGTGACCACCATCTGCCCCCAGTGTCAGTGAGTGACCACCATCAGCCCACAGTGTCAGTGAGTGACCACCATCTGCCCCCAGAGTCATTGAGTGACCACCATCAGCCCCCAGTGTCATTGAGTGACCACCTTCTGCCCACAGAGTCAGTGAGTGACCACTATTTGCCCTCAGGGTCAGTGAGTGACCAACATCTGCCCCCAGTGTCAGTGAGTGACCACCGTCTTACCCCAGTGTTAGTGAGTGACCACCATTTGACCTCAGGGTCATTGAGTGACCAACATCTGCCCCCAGTTTCAGTGAGTGACCACCATCTGCCCGCAATGTCAGTGAGTGAACACCATCTGCCCCCAGTGTCAGTTAGTGAACACCATCTGCCCCCAGTGTCAATGAGTGACGACCATCTGCCCCCAGTGTAAGTGAGTGACCACCATTTGCCCTCAGGGTCAGTGAGTGACCACTATCTACCCCCAGGGTCAGTGAATGACCACCATCTACCCCCAGTGTCTGTGACTGACCACCAATGGCCCCAATGTCAGTGAGTTACCACCATGTGCCCCCAGGGTCAGTGAGTGACCACCATCTGTTCCCAGGGTCAGTCAGTGACCACCATCTGCCCTCAGGGTCAGTGAGTGAACACCATCTGCCCTCAGGGTCAGTGGGTGACCACCATCTGCCCTCAGTGTCAATGAGTGAACACCATCTGCCCTCATTGCCAGTGAGTGACCACCATCTGCCCTCAGTGTCAGTGAGTGACCACCATCTGCCCCCAGTGTCCGTGAGTGACCACCATCTGCCCTCAGGGTCAGTGAGTGACCACCATCTGCCGCCAGTGTCAGTGAGTGACCACCATCTTCCCTCAGGGTCAGTGAATGACCACCATCTGCCCCCAGTGTCAGTGAGAGACGACCATCTGCCCTCAAGGTCAGTGAGTGACCACCATCTGCCCTCAGGGTCAATGAGTGACCACCATCTGCCCTCAGGGTCAGTGAGTGACCACCATCTGCCCCCAGTGTCAGTGAGTGACCTCCATCTGCCCCTAGTGTCAGTGAGTGATCACCATCTGCCCCCATTGTCAGTGAGTGACCACCATCTGCCCCCAGGGCCAGTGAGTGACAACAGTTTGCCCTCAGGTTCAGTGAGTGACCACCATCTGCCCTCAGGGTCAGTGAGTGACCACCATCTGCCTCAGGGTCAGAGAGTGACCACCAGCAGCCCACAGTGTCAGTGAGTGACCACCATCTGCCGCCAGTGTCAGTGAGTGACCACCATCTTCCCTCAGGGTCAGTGAACGACCACCATCTGCCCCCAGTGTCAGTGAGTGACCACCAACTGCCCCCAGTGTCAGTGAGTGACCACAATGTGCCCCGAGTGTCATTGAGTGTCCACCATCTGCCACCAGGGTCAGTGAGTGACCATCTGCCCCCAGTGTCAGTGAGTGTCCTCCATCTGCCCCCAGGGTCAGTGAGTGACCATCCGCCTCCAGTTTCAGTGATTGACCACCATCTGCCCCCAGTGTCAGTGAGTGACCACCATCTGCCCCCAGTGTCAGTGAGTGACCACCATCTGCCCCCAGTGTCAGTGAGTGACCACCATCTTCCCCCAGTGTCATTGAGTGACCACCATCTGCCCTCAGGGTCAGTGAGTGACCACCATTTGCCCCCAGTGTCAGTGAGTGACCACCATCTGCCCCCAGTGTCAGTGATGACCACCATCTGCCTTCAGTGTCAGTGAGTGACCACCATCTGCCCCCAGAGTCAGTGAGTGACCACCATCTGCCCCCAGTGTCAGTGAGTGACCACCATCTGCCCTCAGTTTCAGTGACTGACCATGATCTGCCCCCAACATCAGTGAGTGACCACCATCTGCCCTCAGTGTCATTGAGTGACCACCATCTGCCTAAGTGTCAGTGAGTGACCACCATTTGCCCTCAGGGTCAATGAGTTACCACCATCTGCCCCCAGATTCTGTGAGTGACCACCATTTGCCCTCAGGGTCAGTGAGTGACAACCATGTGCCCCCAGTGTCAGTGAGTGACGACCATCTGCCCTCAGTGACAGTGAGTGACAACCATCTGCCCTCAGGGACAGTGAGTGATCACCATCTGCCCCCAGTGTCAGTGAGTGACCATCTGGCCCAGTGTCAGTGAGTGACCAGCATCTGCCCTCAGTGAAAGTGAGTGACCACCATCTGCCTCCAGTGTCAGTGAGTGACCACCATCTGCCACCAGTGTCAGTGAGTGACCACCATCTGACTCCAGTGTCAGTGAGTGACCACCATCTGCCCCCAGTCTCAGTGACTGTCCACCATCTGCCCCAGTGTCAGTGAATAACCACCATCTGCCCCAGTGTCAGTGAGTGACCACCATCTACCCTCAGTGTCACTGAGTGACCACCATCTGCCACAAGTGTCAGTGAGTGACCACGATCTGCCCCCAGTGTCAGTGAGTGTCCACCATTTGCCCCCAGTGTCAGAGAGTGACCACCATCTGCCCCCAGTGTCAGTGAGTGACCACCATCTGCCCTCAGTGACAGTGAGAGACCACCATGTGCCCCCAGTGTCAGTGACTGACCACCATCTGACCCCAATGTCAGTGAGAGACCACCATCTGCCCTCAGGGTCAGTGAGTGACCACCATCTGCTCCCATTGTCAGTGAGTGACCACCATCAGCCCCCAGGGTCATTGAGTGACCACCATCTGCCCTCAGGGTCAGTGAGTGACCACCATCTGCTCCCATTGTCAGTGAGTGAACACCATCAGCCCCCAGTATCAGTTAGTGACCACCATTTGCCCCTGTGGTCAGTGAGTCACCACCATTTGCCCCCAGTGTCAGTGAGTGACAACTGTTTGCCCTCAGGGTCAGTGAGTGACCACTATCTACCCGCAGGATCAGTGAATGACCACCATCTACCCCAGTGTCTGTGAGTGACCACCAATGGCCCCAATGTCAGTGAGTTACCACCATGTGCCCCCAGTGTCATTGAGTGATCACCATCTGCCCCCAGGGTCAGTGAGTGACCATCTGCCCCCAGTTTCAGTGAGTGACCACCATCTGTTCCCAGGGTCAGTGAGTGACCACCATCTGCCCTCAGTGTCAGTGAGTGACCACCATCTGCCCCCAGTGTCAGTGAGTGATAACCATCTGCCCTCAGTGTCAGTGAGTGACCACCTTCTGCCCTCAGGGTCAGAGAGTGACCGCCTTCTGCCCTCAGGGTCAGTGAGTGACCACTGTCTGCCCTCAGTTTCAGTGAGTGACCACCATCTATCCCCAGTGTCAGTGAGTGACCACCATATGCCCCCAGTGTCAGTGAGTGACCACCATCTGCCCCCAGTGTCAGAGTGACCATCATTTGACTCCAGTGTCAGTGAGTGACCACAATCTGCCCTCACTGTCAGAGAATGACCACCATCTGCCCCCAGTGTAAGTGAGTGACCACCATCTACCCCCAGTGTGAGTGAGTGACCACCGTCTGCCACCAGTGTCAGTGAGTGACCACCATCTGCCCCCAGTGTCAGTGAGTGACCACCATATGCCCCCAGTGTCAGTGAGTGACCACCATCTGCCGCCAGTGTCAGTGAGTGACCACCATCTGCCCCCAGTGTCAGTGAGTGACCACCATCTACCCCCAGTGTCAGTGAGTGACCACCATCTGACCCCAGTGTGAGTGAGTGACCACCATCTGCCCCCAGTGTCAGTGAGTGACCACCATCTACCCCCAGTGTGAGTGAGTGACCACCGTCTGCCGCCTGTGTTAGTGAGTGACCATCATCTGCCCCCATTGTCAGTGAGTGACCGCCATCTGCCCTCAGTTTCAGTGACTGACCACCATCTGACCCCAGTGTCAGAGCGTGACCACCATCTGCCCCCAATGTCAGAGAGTGACCACCATTTGCCCTCAGTGTCAGTGAGTGACCACCATCTACACCCAGTGTCTGTGAGTGACCACCAATGGCCCCAATGTCAGGGGGTGACAACGATCTGCCCCCAGTGTCAGTGAGTGACCACCATCTGGCCCCAGTGTCAGTGAGTGACCACCATCTGCCCTCAGTGTCAGTGAGTGACCACCATCTGCCCTCAAGGTCAGTGAGTGACCACCATCTGCCCTCAGGGTCAATGAGTGACCACCATCTGCCCTCAGGGTCAGTGAGTGTCCACCATCTGCCCCCAGTGTCAGTGAGTGACCTCCATCTGCCCCCAGTGTCAGTGAGTGACCACCATCTGCCCCCAGGGCCAGTGAGTGACCACCATCTGCCCCCAGTGTCAGTGTGTGACCATCTGCCCCCAGTGTCAGTGAGTGACCACCATCTGCCCCCAGTGTCAGTGAGTGACCATCTGCCCCCAGTGTCAGTGAGTGACCACCATCTTCCCCCAGTGTCAGTGAGTGACCACCATCTGCCCTCAGTGACAGTGAATGACCACCATCTGCCCTCAGTGTCAGTGAGTGACCACCATCTGTCTCCAGTGTCAGTGATTGTCCACCATTTGCCCCCAGTGTCAGTGAGTGACCACCATCGGCCCTCAGTGACAGTGAGTGACCACCATCTGCCCCCAGTGTCAGTGACTGACCACCATCTGCCCCCAATGTCAGTGAGAGACCACCATCAGCCCTCAGGGTCAGTGAGTGTCCTCCATCTGCCCCCAGGGTCAGTGAGTGACCATCTGCCCCCAGTTTCAGTGATTGACCACCATCTGCCCCCAGTGTCAGTGAGTGACCACCATCTGCCCCCAGTGTCAGTGAGTGACCACCATCTGCCCCCAGTGTCAGTGAGTGACCACCATCTTCCCCCAGTGTCATTGAGTGACCACCATCTGCCCTCAGGGTCAGTGAGTGACCACCATTTGCCCCCAGTGTCAGTGAGTGACCACCATCTGCCCCCAGTGTCAGTGATGACCACCATCTGCCTTCAGTGTCAGTGAGTGACCACCATCTGCCCCCAGTCTCAGCGAGTGACCACCATCTGCCCCCAGTGTCAGTGAGTGACCACCATCTGCCCTCAGTTTCAGTGACTGACCATGATCTGCCCCCAACATCAGTGAGTGACCACCATCTGCCCTCAGTGTCATTGAGTGACCACCATCTGCCTAAGTGTCAGTGAGTGACCACCATTTGCCCTCAGGGTCAATGAGTTACCACCATCTGCCCCCAGATTCTGTGAGTGACCACCATTTGCCCTCAGGGTCAGTGAGTGACAACCATGTGCCCACAGTGTCAGTGAGTGACGACCATCTGCCCTCAGTGACAGTGAGTGACAACCATCTGCCCTCAGGGACAGTGAGTGATCACCATCTGCCCCCAGTGTCAGTGAGTGACCATCTGGCCCAGTGTCAGTGAGTGACCACCATCTGCCCTCAGTGAAAGTGAGTGACCACCATCTGCCTCCAGTGTCAGTGAGTGACCACCATCTGCCACCAGTGTCAGTGAGTGACCACCATCTGACTCCAGTGTCAGTGAGTGACCACCATCTGCCCCCAGTGTCAGTGAGTGACCACCATCAGCCCACAGTGTCAGTGAGTGACCACCATCTGCCTCCAGTGTCATTGAGTGACCACCATCAGCCCCCAGTGTCATTGAGTGACCACCTTCGGCCCACAGAGTCAGTGAGTGACCACTATTTGCCCTCAGGGTCAGTGAGTGACCAACATCTTCCCCCAGTGTCAGTGAGTGACCACCGTCTTACCCCAGTGTTAGTGAGTGACCACCATTTGACCTCAGGGTCATTGAGTGACCAACATCTGCCCCCAGTTTCAGTGAGTGACCACCATCTGCCCGCAATGTCAGTGAGTGAACACCATCTGCCCCCAGTGTCAGTTACTGAACACCATCTGCCCCCAGGGTCAATGAGTGACCACCATCTGCCCCCAGTGTAAGTGAGTGACCACCATTTGCCCTCAGGGTCAGTGAGTGACCACTATCTTCCCCCAGGGTCAGTGAATGACCACCATCTACCCCCAGTGTCTGTGACTGACCACCAATGGCCCCAATGTCAGTGAGTTACCACCATGTGCCCCCAGTGTCAGTGAGTGACCACCATCTGTTCCCAGGGTCAGTCAGTGACCACCATCTGCCCTCAGGGTCAGTGAGTGAACACCATCTGCCCTCAGGGTCAGTGAGTGACCACCATCTGCCCTCAGTGTCAATGAGTGAACACCATCTGCCCTCATTGCCAGTGAGTGACCACCATCTGCCCTCAGTGTCAGTGAGTGACCACCATCTGCCCCCAGTGTCCGTGAGTGACCACCATCTGCCCTCAGGGTCAGTGAGTGACCACCATCTGCCCTCTGTGCCAGTGAGTGACCATCATCTGCCCCAGTGTCAGTGAGTGACCACCATCTGCCCTCAGTGTCAGTGAGAGACGACCATCTGCCCTCAAGGTCAGTGAGTGACCACCATCTGCCCTCAGGGCCAGTGAGTGACAACAGTTTGCCCTCAGGTTCAGTGAGTGACCACCATCTGCCCTCAGGGTCAGTGAGTGACCACCATCTGCCTCAGGGTCAGAGAGTGACCACCAGCAGCCCACAGTGTCAGTGAGTGACCACCATCTGCACCCAGTGTCAGTGAGTGACCACCATCTTCCCTCAGGGTCAGTGAATGACCACCATCTGCCCCCAGTGTCAGTGAGTGACCACCAACTGCCCCCAGTGTCAGTGAGTGACCACTATCTTCCCTCAGGGTCAGTGAGTGACCACCATCTGCCCCCAGTGTCAGTGGGTGACCACCAACTGCCCCCAGTTTCAGTGAGTGACCACCATCTGCCCTCAGTGTCAGTGAGTGACCACCATCTGCCCCCAGTGTCAGTGAGAGACCACCATCTGCCCTCAGTGTCAGTGACTGACCACCATCTGCCCCCAGTGTCAGTGAGTGACCACCATTAGCCCACAGTGTCAGTGAGTGACCACCATCTGCCCCCAGTGTCATTGAGTGACCACCATCAGCCCCCAGTGTCATTGAGTGACCACCTTCTGCCCACAGAGTCATTGAGTGACCACTATTTGCCCTCAAGGTCAGTGAGTGACCAACATCTTCCCCCAGTGTCAGTGAGTGACCACCGTCTTACCCCAGTGTTAGTGAGTGACCACCATTTGACCTCAGGGTCATTGAGTGACCAACATCTGCCCCCAATTTCAGTGAGTGACCACCATCTGCCCGCAATGTCAGTGAGTGAAAACCATCTGCCCCCAGTGTCAGTTAGTGAACACCATCTGCCCCCAGGGTCAATGAGTGACCACCATCTGCACCCATTGTAAGTGAGTGACCGCCATTTGCGCTCAGGGTCAGTGAGTGACCACTATCTACCCCCAGGGTCAGTGAATGACCACCATCTACCCCCAGTGTCTGTGACTGACCACCAATGGCCCCAATGTCAGTGCGTTACCACCATGTGCCCCCAGTGTCAGTGAGTGACCACCATCTGTTCCCAGGGTCAGTCAGTGACCACCATCTGCCCACAGGGTCAGTGAGTGAACACCATCTGCCCTCAGGGTCAGTGAGTGACCACCATCTGCCCTCAGTGCCAATGAGTGAACACCATCTGCCCTCATTACCAGTGAGTGACCACCATCTGCCCTCAGTGTCAGTGAGTGACCACCATCTACCCCCAGTGTCCGTGAGTGACCACCATCTGCCCTCTGGGTCAGTGAGTGACCACCATCTGCCCTCTGTGCCAGTGAGTGACCACCATCTGCCCCAGTGTCAGTTAGTGACCACCATCTGCCCTCAGTGTCAGTGAGTGACCACTGCCTGCCCTCAGTGTCAGTGAGTGACCACCATCTGCCCCCAGTGTCAGTGAGTGACCACCATCTGCAACCAGTGTCAGTGAGTGACCACCATCTGCCCTCAGTGTCAGTGAGTGACCAACATCTGCCCCCAGGGTCAGTGAGTGACCGCCATCTGCCCTCAGGGTCAATGAGTGACCACCATCTCTCCCCAGTGTAAGTGAGTGACCACCATCTGCCCCCAGTGTCAGTGAGTGACGATCATCTGCCCCCAGTGTCAGTGAGTGACCACCATCTGCCCCTGGGGTCAGTGAGTGACCACCTTTTGCCCCGGGGGTCAGTGAGTGACCACCATTTGTCCCTGGGGTCAGTGAGTGACCACCATCTGCTCCCTTTGTCAGTGAGTGACCACCATCCGCCCCAGTGTCAGTCAGTGACAACCATTTGCCCCTGTGGTCAGAGAGTGACCACCATTTGCACCCAGGTCCAGTGAGCGACAACAGTTTGCCCTCTGGGTCAGAGTGTGACCACTATCTACCCCAGTGTCAGTGAGTGACCACCATCTACCCCCAGTGTCCGGGAGTGAGCACCAATGGCCCCAATGTCAGTGAGTGACCACCATGTGCCCCCAGTGTCATTGAGTGTCCACCATCTGCACCCAAAGTCAGGGAGTGACCATCAGCCCCCAGTGTCAGTGAGTGACCACCATCTGCCCCCAGGGTCAGTGAGTGACGGCCATCTGTTCCCTGGGTGAGTGAGTGAAAAACATCGTCCCCCGTGTCAGTGAGTGACCACCATCTGCCCCCAGTGTCAGTGAGTGACCACCATCTGGCCCCAGTGTCAGTGAGTGACCACCATCTGCCCTCAGTGTCAGTGAGTGACCACCATCTGCCCCCAGTGTCAGTGAGTGACCACTGCCTGCCCTCAGTGTCAGTGAGTGACGATCATTTGACTCCAGTGTCAGTGAGTGACCACAATCTGCCCTCAGTGTCAGAGAATGACCACCATCTGCCCCCAGTGTAAGTGAGTGACCACCATCTACCCCCAGTGTGAGTGAGTGACCACCGTCTGCCACCAGTGTCAGTGAGTGACCACCATCTGCCCCCAGTGTCAGTGAGTGACCACCATATGCCCCCAGTGTCAGTGAGTGACCACCATCTGCCGCCAGTGTCAGTGAGTGACCACCATCTGCCCCCAGTGTGAGTGAGTGACCACCATCTGCCCCCAGTGTCAGTGAGTGACCACCATCTACCCCCAGTGTGAGTGAGTGACCACCGTCTGCCGCCTGTGTTAGTGAGTGACCATCATCTGCCCCCATTGTCAGTGAGTGACCACCATCTGCCCTCAGTTTCAGTGACTGACCACCATCTGACCCCAGTGTCAGAGCGTGACCACCATCTGCCCCCAATGTCAGAGAGTGACCACCATTTGCCCTCAGTGTCAGTGAGTGACCACCATCTACACCCAGTGTCTGTGAGTGACCACCAATGGCCCCAATGTCAGGGGCTGACAACGATCTGCCCCCAGTGTCAGTGAGTGACCACCATCTGGCCCCAGTGTCAGTGAGTGACCACCATCTGCCCTCAGTGTCAGTGAGTGACCACCATCTGCCCTCAAGGTCAGTGAGTGACCACCATCTGCCCTCAGGGTCAATGAGTGACCACCATCTGCCCTCAGGGTCAGTGAGTGTCCACCATCTGCCCCCAGTGTCAGTGAGTGACCTCCATCTGCCCCCAGTGTCAGTGAGTGACCACAATCTGCCCCCAGGGCCAGTGAGTGACCACCATCTGCCCCCAGTGTCAGTGTGTGACCATCTGCCCCCAGTGTCAGTGAGTGACCACCATCTGCCCCCAGTGTCAGTGAGTGACCATCTGCCCCCAGTGTCAGTGAGTGACCACCATCTTCCCCCAGTGTCAGTGAGTGACCACCATCTGCCCTCAGTGACAGTGAATGACCACCATCTGCCCTCAGTGTCAGTGAGTGACCACCATCTGTCTCCAGTGTCAGTGATTGTCCACCATTTGCCCCCAGTGTCAGTGAGTGACCACCATCGGCCCTCAGTGACAGTGAGTGACCACCATCTGCCCCCAGTGTCAGTGACTGACCACCATCTGCCCCCAATGTCAGTGAGAGACCACCATCAGCCCTCAGGGTCAGTGAGTGTCCTCCATCTGCCCCCAGGGTCAGTGAGTGACCATCTGCCCCCAGTTTCAGTGATTGACCACCATCTGCCCCCAGTGTCAGTGAGTGACCACCATCTGCCCCCAGTGTCAGTGAGTGACCACCATCTTCCCCCAGTGTCATTGAGTGACCACCATCTGCCCTCAGGGTCAGTGAGTGACCACCATTTGCCCCCAGTGTCAGTGAGTGACCACCATCTGCCCCCAGTGTCACTGATGACCACCATCTGCCTTCAGTGTCAGTGAGTGACCACCATCTGCCCCCAGTGTCAGCGAGTGACCACCATCTGCCCCCAGTGTCAGTGAGTGACCACCATCTGCCCTCAGTTTCAGTGACTGACCATGATCTGCCCCCAACATCAGTGATTGACCACCATCTGCCCTCAGTGTCATTGAGTGACCACCATCTGCCTAAGTGTCAGTGAGTGACCACCATTTGCCCTCAGGGTCAATGAGTTACCACCATCTCCCCCCAGATTCTGTGAGTGACCACCATTTGCCCTCAGGGTCAGTGAGTGACAACCATGTGCCCACAGTGTCAGTGAGTGACGACCATCTGCCCTCAGTGACAGTGAGTGACAACCATCTGCCCTCAGGGACAGTGAGTGATCACCATCTGCCCCCAGTGTCAGTGAGTGACCATCTGGCCCAGTGTCAGTGAGTGACCACCATCTGCCCTCAGTGAAAGTGAGTGACCACCATCTGCTTCCAGTGTCAGTGAGTGACCACCATCTGCCACCAGTGTCAGTGAATGACCACCATCTGACTCCAGTGTCAGTGAGTGACCACCATCTGCCCCCAGTGTCAGTGAGTGACCACCATCAGCCCACAGTGTCAGTGAGTGACCACCATCTGCCCCCAGTGTCATTGAGTGACCACCATCAGCCCCCAGTGTCATTGAGTGACCACCTTCGGCCCACAGAGTCAGTGAGTGACCACTATTTGCCCTCAGGGTCAGTGAGTGACCAACATCTTCCCCCAGTGTCAGTGAGTGACCACCATCTTACCCCAGTGTTAGTGAGTGACCACCATTTGACCTCAGGGTCATTGAGTGACCAACATCTGCCCCCAGTTTCAGTGAGTGACCACCATCTGCCCGCAATGTCAGTGAGTGAACACCATCTGCCCCCAGTGTCAGTTAGTGAACACCATCTGCCCCCAGGGTCAATGAGTGACCACCATCTGCCCCCAGTGTAAGTGAGTGACCACCATTTGCCCTCAGGGTCAGTGAGTGACCACTATCTTCCCCCAGGGTCAGTGAATGACCACCATCTACCCCCAGTGTCTGTGACTGACCACCAATGGCCCCAATGTCAGTGAGTTACCACCATGTGCCCCCAGTGTCAGTGAGTGACCACCATCTGTTCCCAGGGTCAGTCAGTGACCACCATCTGCCCTCAGGGTCAGTGAGTGAACACCATCTGCCCTCAGGGTCAGTGAGTGACCACCATCTGCCCTCAGTGTCAATGAGTGAACACCATCTGCCCTCATTGCCAGTGAGTGACCACCATCTGCCCTCAGTGTCAGTGAGTGACCACCATCTGCCCCCAGTGTCCGTGAGTGACCACCATCTGCCCTCAGGGTCAGTGAGTGACCACCATCTGCCCTCTGTGCCAGTGAGTGACCACCATCTGCCCCAGTGTCAGTGAGTGACCACCATCTGCCCTCAGTGTCAGTGAGAGACGACCATCTGCCCTCAAGGTCAGTGAGTGACCACCATCTGCCCTCAGGGCCAGTGAGTGACAACAGTTTGCCCTCAGGTTCAGTGAGTGACCACCATCTGCCCTCAGGGTCAGTGAGTGACCACCATCTGCCTCAGGGTCAGAGAGTGACCACCAGCAGCCCACAGTGTCAGTGAGTGACCACCATCTGCACCCAGTGTCAGTGAGTGACCACCATCTTCCCTCAGGGTCAGTGAATGACCACCATCTGCCCCCAGTGTCAGTGAGTGACCACCAACTGCCCCCAGTGTCAGTGAGTGACCAGTATCTTCCCTCAGGGTCAGTGAGTGACCACCATCTGCCCCCAGTGTCAGTGGGTGACCACCAACTGCCCCCAGTTTCAGTGAGTGACCACCATCTGCCCTCAGTGTCAGTGAGTGACCACCATCTGCCCCCAGTGTCAGTGAGAGACCACCATCTGCCCTCAGTGTCAGTGACTGACCACCATCTGCCCCCAGTGTCAGTGAGTGACCACCATTAGCCCACAGTGTCAGTGAGTGACCACCATCTGCCCCCAGTGTCATTGAGTGACCACCATCAGCCCCCAGTGTCATTGAGTGACCACCTTCTGCCCACAGAGTCATTGAGTGACCAATATTTGCCCTCAAGGTCAGTGAGTGACCAACATCTTCCCCCAGTGTCAGTGAGTGACCACCGTCTTACCCCAGTGTTAGTGAGTGACCACCATTTGACCTCAGGGTCATTGAGTGACCAACATCTGCCCCCAATTTCAGTGAGTGACCACCATCTGCCCGCAATGTCAGTGAGTGAACACCATCTGCCCCCAGTGTCAGTTAGTGAACACCATCTGCCCCCAGGGTCAATGAGTGACCACCATCTGCCCCCAGTGTAAGTGAGTGACCGCCATTTGCGCTCAGGGTCAGTGAGTGACCACTATCTACCCCCAGGGTCAGTGAATGACCACCATCTACCCCCAGTGTCTGTGACTGACCACCAATGGCCCCAATGTCAGTGCATTACCACCATGTGCCCCCAGTGTCAGTGAGTGACCACCATCTGTTCCCAGGGTCAGTCAGTGACCACCATCTGCCCACAGGGTCAGTGAGTGAACACCATCTGCCCTCAGGGTCAGTGAGTGACCACCATCTGCCCTCAGTGCCAATGAGTGAACACCATCTGCCCTCATTACCAGTGAGTGACCACCATATGCCCTCAGTGTCAGTGAGTGACCACCATCTACCCCCAGTGTCTGTGAGTGACCACCATCTGCCCTCAGGGTCAGTGAGTGACCACCATCTGCCCTCTGTGCCAGTGAGTGACCACCATCTGCCCCAGTGTCAGTTAGTGACCACCATCTGCCCTCAGTGTCAGTGAGTGACCACTGCCTGCCCTCAGTGTCAGTGAGTGACCACCATCTGCCCCCAGTGTCAGTGAGTGACCACCATCTGCACCCAGTGTCAGTGAGTGACCACCATCTGCCCTCAGTGTCAGTGAGTGACCAACATCTGCCCTCAGGGTCAATGAGAGACCACCATCTCTCCCCAGTGTAAGTGAGTGACCACCATCTGCCCCCAGTGTCAGTGAGTGACGATCATCTGCCCCCAGTGTCAGTGAGTGACCACCATCTGCCCCTGGGGTCAGTGAGTGACCACCTTTTGCCCCGGGGGTCAGTGAGTGACCACCATTTGTCCCTGGGGTCAGTGAGTGACCACCATCTGCTCCCTTTGTCAGTGAGTGACCACCATCCGCCCCAGTGTCAGTCAGTGACAACCATTTGCCCCTGTGGTCAGAGAGTGACCACCATTTGCACCCAGGGCCAGTGAGCGACAACAGTTTGCCCTCAGGGTCAGAGTGTGACCACTATCTACCCCAGTGTCAGTGAGTGACCACCATCTACCCCCAGTGTCCGGGAGTGAGCACCAATGGCCCCAATGTCAGTGAGTGACCACCATGTGCCCCCAGTGTCATTGAGTGTCCACAATCTGCACCCAAAGTCAGGGAGTGACCATCAGCCCCCAGTGTCAGTGAGTGACCACCATCTGCCCCCAGGGTCAGTGAGTGACGGCCATCTGTTCCCTGGGTGAGTGAGTGAAAAACATCGTCCCCCGTGTCAGTGAGTGACCACCATCTGCCCCCAGTGTCAGTGAGTGACCACCATCTGCCCTCAGTGTCAGTGAGTGACCACCATCTCCCCCCAGGTCAGTGAGTGACCATCTGCCCCCAGGGTCAGTGAGTGACCACCATCTGCCCTCAGTGTCAGTGAGAGACCACCATCTGCCCTCAAGGTCAGTGAGTGACCACCATCTGCCCTCAGGGTCAATGAGTGACCACCATCTGCCCTCAGGGTCAGTGAGTGACCACCATCTGCCCCCAGTGTCAGTGAGTGACCTCCATCTGCCCCCAGTGTCAGTGAGTGACCACCATCTGCCCCCAGGGCCAGTGAGTGACAACAGTTTGCCCTCAGGTTCAGTGAGTGACCACCATCTGCCCTCAGGGTCAGTGAGTGACCACCATCTGCCTCAGGGTCAGAGAGTGACCACCAGCAGCCCACAGTGTCAGTGAGTGACCACCATCTGCCGCCAGTGTCATTGAGTGACCACCATCTTCCCTCAGGGTCAGTGAGTGACCACCAACTGCCCCCAGAGTCAGTGAGTGACCACTATCTTCCCTCAGGGTCAGTGAGTGACCACCATCTGCCCCCAGTGTCAGTGGGTGACCACCAACTGCCCCCAGTTTTAGTGAGTGACCACCATCTGCCCTCAGTGTCAGTGAGTGACCACCATCTGTCCCCAGTGTCAGTGAGAGACCACCATCTGCCCTCAGTGTCAGTGAGTGACCACCATCTGCCCCCAGTGTCAGTGAGTGACCACCATCAGCCCACAGTGTCAGTGAGTGACCACCATCTGCCCCCAGAGTCATTGAGTGACCACCATCAGCCGCCAGTGTCATTGAGTGACCACCTTCTGCCCACAGAGTCAGTGAGTGACCACTATTTGCCCTCAGGGTCAGTGAGTGACCACCGTCTTACCCCAGTGTTAGTGAGTGACCACCATTTGACCTCAGGGTCATTGAGTGACCAACATCTGCCCCCAGTTTCAGTGAGTGACCACCATCTGCCCGCAATGTCAGTGAGTGAACACCATCTGCCACTAGTGTCAGTTAGTGAACACCATCTGCCCCCAGGGTCAATGAGTGACCACCATCTGCCCCCAGTGTAAGTGAGTGACCACCATTTGCCCTCAGGGTCAGTGAGTGACCACTATCTACACCCAGGGTCAGTGAATGACCACCATCTACCCCCAGTGTCTGTGACTGACCACCAATGGCCCCAATGTCAGTGAGTTACCACCATGTGCCCCCAGGGTCAGTGAGTGACCACCATCTGTTCCCAGGGTCAGTCAGTGACCACCATCTGCCCTCAGGGTCAGTGAGTGAACACCATCTGCCCTCAGGGTCAGTGGGTGACCACCATCTGCCCTCAGTGTCAATGAGTGAACACCATCTGCCCTCATTGCCAGTGAGTGACCACCATCTGCCCTCAGTGTCAGTGAGTGACCACCATCTGCCCCCAGTGTCCGTGAGTGACCACCATCTGCCCTCAGGGTCAGTGAGTGACCACCATCTGCCCTCTGTGCCAGTGAGTGACCACCATCTGCCCCAGTGTCAGCGAGTGACCACCATCTGCCCTCAGTGTCAGTGAGAGACGACCATCTGCCCTCAAGGTCAGTGAGTGACCACCATCTGCCCTCAGGGTCAATGAGTGACCACCATCTGCCCTCAGGGTCAGTGAGTGACCACCATCTGCCCCCAGTGTCAGTGAGTGACCTCCATCTGCCCCTAGTGTCAGTGAGTGACCACCATCTGCCCCCATTGTCAGTGAGTGACCACCATCTGCCCCCAGGGCCAGTGAGTGACAACAGTTTGCCCTCAGGTTCAGTGAGTGACCACCATCTGCCCTCAGGGTCAGTGAGTGACCACCATCTGCCTCAGGGTCAGAGAGTGACCACCAGCAGCCCACAGTGTCAGTGAGTGACCACCATCTGCCCCCAGTGTCAGTGAGGGACCACCATCTTCCCTCAGGGTCAGTGAATGACCACCATCTGCCCCCAGTGTCAGTGAGTGACCACCAACTGCCCCCAGTGTCAGTGAGTGACCACTATCTTCCCTCAGGGTCAGTGAGTGACCACCATCTGCCCCCAGTGTCAGTGGGTGACCACCAACTGCCCCCAGTTTCAGTGAGTGACCACCATCTGCCCTCAGTGTCAGTGAGTGACCACCATCTGCCCTCAGTGTCAGTGAGAGACCACCATCTGCCCTCAGTGTCAGTGACTGACCACCATCTGCCCCAGTGTCAGTGAGTGACCACCATTAGCCCACAGTGTCAGTGACTGACCACCATCTGCCCCCGGTGTCATTGAGTGACCACCATCAGCCCCCAGTGTCATTGAGTGACCACCTTCTGCCCACAGAGTCATTGAGTGACCACTATTTGCCCTCAGGGTCAGTGAGTGACCAACATCTGCCCCCAGTGTCAGTGAGTGACCACCGTCTTACCCCAGTGTTAGTGAGTGACCACTATTTGACCTCAGGGTCATTGAGTGACCAACATCTGCCCCCAGTTTCAGTGAGTGACCACCATCTGCCCGCAATTTCAGTGAGTGAACACCATCTGCCCCCAGTGTCAGTTAGTGAATACCATCTGCCCCCAGGGTCAATGAGTGACCACCATCTGCCCCCAGTGTAAGTGATTGACCGCCATTTGCCCTCAGGGTCAGTGAGTGACCACTATCTACCCCCAGGGTCAGTGAATGACCACCATCTACCCCGAGTGTCTGTGACTGACCACCAATGGCCCCAATGTCAGTGAGTTACCACCATGTGCCCCCAGTGTCAGTGAGTGACCACCATCTGTTCCCAGGGTCAGTCAGTGACCACCATCTGCCCTCAGGGTCAGTGAGTGACCACCATCTGCCCTCAGTGCCAATGAGTGAACACCATCTGCCCTCATTGCCAGTCAGTGACCACCATCTGCCCTCAGTGTCAGTGAGTGACCACCATCTACAACCAGTGTCTGTGAGTGACCACCATCTGCCCTCAGGGTCAGTGAGTGACCACCATCTGCCCTCTGTGCCAGTGAGTGACCACCATCTGCCCCAGTGTCAGTGAGTGACCACCATCTGCCCTCAGTGTCAGTGAGTGACCACTGCCTGCCCTCAGTGTCAGTGAGTGACCACCATCTGCCCCCAGTGTCAGTGAGTGACCACCATCTGCACCCAGTGTCAGTGAGTGACCACCATCTGCCCTCAGTGTCAGTGAGTGACCAACATCTGCCCCCAGGGTCAGTGAGTGACCGCCATCTGCCCTCAGGGTCAATGAGTGACCACCATCTCTCCCCAGTGTAAGTGAGTGACCACCATCTGCCCCCAGTGTCAGTGAGTGACGACCATCTGCCCCCAGTGTCAGTGAGTGACCACCATCTGCCCCAGTGTCAGTGAGTGACCACCATCTGCCCCTGGGGTCAGTGAGTGACCACTTTTTGCCCCGGGGGTCAGTGAGTGACCACCATTTGTCCCTGGGGTCAGTGAGTGACCACCATCTGCTCCCTTTGTCAGTGAGTGACCACCATCCGCCCCAGTGTCAGTCAGTGACCACCATTTGCACCCAGGGCCAGTGAGCGACAACAGTTTGCCCTCAGGGTCAGAGTGTGACCACTATCTACCCCCAGGGTCAGTGAGTGACCACCATCTACCCCCAGTGTCTGTGAGTGAGCACCAATGGCCCCAATGTCAGTGAGTGACCACCATGTGCCCCCAGTGTCATTGAGTGTCCACCATCTGCAGCCAAAGTCAGTGAGTGACCGTCAGCCCCAAGTGTCAGTGAGTGACCACCATCTGCCCCCAGGGTCAGTGAGTGACGGCCATCTGTTCCCTGGGTGAGTGAGTGAAAACCATCTTCTCCCGTGTCAGTGAGTGACCACCATCTGCCCCCAGTGTCAGTGAGTGACCACCATTTGCCCCCAGTGTCAGTGAGTGACCACCATCTGCCCTCAGTGTCAGTGAGTGACCACCATCTGCCCCCAGTGTCAGTGTGTGACCACCATCTGCCCCAAGTGTCAGTGAGTGACCACCATCTGCCCCTAGTGTCAGTGAGTGACCAGCATCTGCCCCCAGTGTCAGTGACTGACCACATTTTCTGCCCCCAGTGTCAGTGAGTGACCAACATCTGCCCCCAGTGTCCGTGAGTGACCACCATCTGCCCTCAGAGTCAGTGAGTGACCACCATCTGCCCTCAGTGTCAGTGAGTGACCACCATCTGCCCCCAGTGTCAGTGAGTGACCACCATCTGCCCGCAGTGTCAGTGAGTGACCACCATCTGCCATTTAGGGTCAGTGAGTGACCAGCACCTGCCCTTAAATTGAGTGAGTGACCACCATCTGCCCTCAGTGTCAGTGACTGACCACCATCTCCCTTCAGGGTCAGTGAGTGACCACCATCTGCCTTCAGTGTCAGTGACTGACCACCATCTGCCCCCAGGGTCAGTGAGTTACCACCATCTGCTCCCAGTGTCAGTGAGTGACCACCATCTGCCCCCAGTGTAAGTGAGTGACCATCATCTGCCCTCAGGGTCAGTGAGTGACCACTGTCTGCCCGCAGTGACAGTGAGGGACCACCATCTGCCTAAGTGTCAGTGAGTGACCACTATCTGCCCTCAGGGTCATTGAGTGACCACCTTCTCTCCCCAGTGTCAGTGAGTGACCACCATCTGCCCTCAGGGTCAGTGAGTGACCACCATCTGCCCCCAGTGTCAGTGAGTGACCACCATCTGCCCCCAGTGTCAGTGAGTGACCACCATTTGCCCCTGGGGTCAGTGAGTGACCACCATTTGCCCCTGCGGTCACTGAGTGACCACCAACTGCTCCACTTGTCAGTGAGTGACCACCATCAGCCCCCAGTGGCAGTGAGTGACCACCATTTGCCCCTGTGGTCAGTGAGTGACCACCATTTGCCCCCAGGGCCAGTGAGTGACAAAAGTTTGCCCTCAGGGTCAGTGTGTGACCACTATC
The DNA here is from genome assembly GCA_026770705.1 of Isurus oxyrinchus. Lineage (NCBI taxonomy): Eukaryota > Metazoa > Chordata > Chondrichthyes > Lamniformes > Lamnidae > Isurus > Isurus oxyrinchus. The sequence continues at coordinate 281,573 of JANJGN010000309.1, read as the reverse complement.
TACCCCCAATGTCAGTGAATGACCACCATCTACCACCAGTGTCTGTGAGTGACCACCAATGGCCCCAATGTCAGTGAGTGACCACCATGTGCCCCCAGTGTCATTGAGTGTCCACCATGTGCACCCAGGGTCAGTGAGTGACCATCAGCCCCCAGTTACAGTGAGTGACCACCATCTGGTCCAGGGGCCAGTGAGTGACCATCTGCCCCCAGTTTCAGTGTGTGACCACCATCTGCCCCCAGGGTCAGTGAGTGGCCACCATCTGTTCCCAGGGTGAGTGAGTGAAAACCATCTTCCCCCGTGTCAGTGAGTGACCACCATCTGCCCCCAGTATCAGTGAGTGACCACCATCTGCCCCCAGTGTCAGTGAGTGACCAGCATCTGCCCTTAGGTTTAGTGAGTGACCACGATCTGCCCTCAGTGTCAGTGAGTGACCACCATCTGCCCTTAGTGTCAGTGAGTGACCACCATCTGCCCCCAGTGTCAGTGAGTGACCACTATCTGCCATTAGGGTCAGTGAGTGACCAGCACCTGCCCTTAGGTTCAGTGAGTGACCACGATCTGCCCTCAGGGTCAGTGAGTGACCACCATCTGCCCCCAGTGTCAATGAGTGACCACCACCTTTCCTCAGGGACAGAGAGTGACCACCATCTGACCCCAGTGTCAGTGACTGACCATCATCTGCCTCCAGTGTCAGTGAGTGATCACCATCTGCCCCAAGTGTCAGTGAGTGACCACCATCTGCCCCCAGTGTCAGTGAGTGACCACCATCTTCCCCCAGTGTCAGTGAGTGACCACTATCTGCCATTAGGGTCAGTGAGTGACCAGCACCTGCCCTTAGGTTCAGTGAGTGACCACGATCTGCCCTCAGTGTCAGTGAGTGACCACCATCTGCCCTCAGTGTCAGTGGGTGACCACCATCTGCCCCCAGTGTCAGTGAGTGACCACTATCTGCCATTAGGTTCAGTGAGTGACCAGCACCTGCCCTTAGGTTCAGTGAGTGACCACGATCTGCCCTCAGGGTCAGTGAGTTTCCACCATCTGCCCCCAGTGTCAATGAGTTACCACCACCTTTCCTCAGGGACAGAGAGTGACCACCATCTGACCCCAGTGTCAGTGAGTAACCAGTATCTGCCGTCAGGGTCAGTGAGGGACCACTGTCTGCCCGCAGTGTCAGTGAGTGACCACCATCTGCCTAAGTGTCAGTGAGTGGCCACCGTTTACCCTTTGGGTCAGTGAGTGACCAACATCTGCCCCCAGTGTCAGTGAGTGACCACCAATGGCCCCAATATCAGTGAGCGACCACCATCTGCCCCCAGTGTCAGTGAGTGACCACCATCTGCCTCAGTGTCATTGAGTGACCACCATCTGCCCTCAGTGTCAATGAGTGACCACCATCTGCCCTCAGGGTCAGTGAGTGACCACCATCTGCAACCAGTGTCAGTGAGTGACCACCATCTGCCCTCAGGGTCAGTGAGTGACCACCATCTGCCCTCAGGGTCAGTGAGTGACCACCATCTGCCCTCAGGGTCAGTGAGTGACCACCATCTGCCCCCAGGGTCAGAGAATGACCACCATCTACCCCCAGTGTCTGTGAGTGACCACCAATGGCCCCAATGTCAGTGAGTGACCACCATCTGCCCCCAGTGTCAGTGAGTGTCCACCATCTGCACCCAGGGTCAGTGAGTGACCACCATCTGCCCCCAGTGTCAGTGAGTGACCACTATCTGCCATTAGGGTCAGTGAGTGACCAGCACCTGCCCTTAGGTTCAGTGAGTGACCACGATCTGCCCTCAGGGTCAGTGAGTGACCACCATCTGCCCCCAGTGTCAATGAGTGACCACCACCATTCCTCAGGGACAGAGAATGACCACCATCTGACCCCAGTGTCAGTGACTGACCATCATCTGCCCCCAGTGTCAGTGAGTGACCACCATCTGCCCCCAGTGTCAGTGAGTGACCACCATCTGCCCCCAGTGTCAGTGAGTGACCACTATCTGCCATTAGGGTCAGTGAGTGACCAGCACCTGCCCTTAGGTTCAGTGAGTGACCACGATCTGCCCTCAGTGTCAGTGAGTGACCACCATCTGCCCTCAGTGTCAGTGAGTGACCACCATCTGCCCCCAGTGTCAGTGAGTGACCACTATCTGCCATTAGGGTCAGTGAGTGACCAGCACCTGCCCTTCGGTTCAGTGAGTGACCACGATCTGCCCTCAGGGTCAGTGAGTGACCACCATCTGCCCCCAGTGTCAATGAGTGACCACCACCTTTCCTCAGGGACAGAGAGTGACCACCATCTGACCCCAGTGTCAGTGAGTGACCAGCATCTGCCGTCAGGGTCAGTGAGTGACCACTGTCTGCCCGCAGTGTCAGTGAGTGACCACCATCTGCCTAAGTGACAGTGAGTGGCCACCATTTACCCTTAGGGTCAGTGAGTGACCAACATCTGCCCCCAGTGTCAGTGAGTGAACACCATCTGCCCTCAGGGTCAATGAGTGACCACCATCTGCGCCCAGTGTCAGTGAGTGACCACCATCTGCCCTCAGGGTCAGTGAGTGACCACCATCTGCCCCCAGTGTCAGTGAGTGACCACCATCTGCCCCCAGTGTCAGGGAGTGACCACCATTTGCCCCTGGGGTCAGTGAGTGACCACCATTTGCCCCTGTGGTCAGTGAGTGACCACCATTTGCCCCCAGGGCCACTGAGCGACAACAGTTTGCCCTCAGGGTCAGTGTGTGACCACTATCTATCCCCAATGTCAGTGAATAACCACCATCTGCCCCCAGTGTCTGTGAGTGACCACCAATGGCCCCAATATCAGTGAGTGACCACCATCAGCCCCCAGTGTCAGTGAGTGACCACCATCTGCCTCAGTGTCATTGAGTGACCACCATCTGCCCTCAGTGTCAATGAGTGACCACCATCTACCCCCAGTGTCTGTGAGTGACCACCAATGGCCCCAATGTCAGTGAGTGACCACCATCTGCCCCCAGTGTCAGTGAGTGTCCACCATCTGCACCCAGGGTCAGTGAGTGACCAACTGTCCACAGTTTCAGTGAGTGATCATCATCTGCCCCCAGTGTCAGTGAGTGACCACCATCTGCCCCCAGTGTCAGTGACTGACCATCATCTGCACCCAATGTCAGTGAGTGACCACCATCTGCCCCAAGTGTCAGTGAGTGACCACCATCTGCCCTCTGTGCCAGTGAGTGACCACCATCTGCCCTCAGTGTCAGTGAGTGACCACCATCTGCCCCCAGTGTCAGTGAGTGACCACTATCTGCCATTAGGGTCAGTGAGTGACCAGCACCTGCCCTTAGGTTCAGTGAGTGACCACGATCTGCCCTCAGTGTCAGTGAGTGACCACCATCTGCCCTCAGTGTCAGTGAGTGACCACCATCTGCCCCCAGTGTCAGTGAGTGACCACTATCTGCCATTAGGGTCAGTGAGTGACCAGCACCTGCCCTTAGGTTCAGTGAGTGACCACGATCTGCCCTCAGGGTCAGTGAGTGACCACCATCTGCCCCCAGTGTCAATGAGTGACCACCACCTTTCCTCAGGGACAGAGAGTGACCACCATCTGACCCCAGTGTCAGTGACTGACCATCATCTGCCCCCAGTGTCAGTGAGTGATCACCATCTGCCCCAAGTGTCAGTGAGTGACCACCATCTGCCCCCTGTGTCAGTGAGTGACCACCATCTGCCCCCAGTGTCAGTGAGTGACCACTATCTGCCATTAGGGTCAGTGAGTGACCAGCACCTGCCCATAGGTTCAGTGAGTGACCACGATCTGCCCTCAGTGTCAGTGAGTGACCACCATCTGCCCTCAGTGTCAGTGAGTGACCACCATCTGCCCCCAGTGTCAGTGAGTGACCACTATCTGCCATTAGGGTCAGTGAGTGACCAGCACCTGCCCTTAGGTTCAGTGAGTGACCACGATCTGCCCTCAGGGTCAGTGAGTGACCACCATCTGCCCCCAGTGTCAATGAGTGACCACCACCTTTCCTCAGGGACAGAGAGTGACCGCCATCTGACCCCAGTGTCAGTGAGTGACCAGTATCTGCCGTCAGGGTCAGTGAGTGACCACTGTCTGCCCGCAGTGTCAGTGAGTGACCACCATCTGCCTAAGTGTCAGTGAGTGACCACCGTTTACCCTTTGGGTCAGTGAGTGACGAACATCTGCCCCCAGTGTCAGTGAGTGACCACCATCTGCCCTCAGGGTCAATGAGTGACCACCATCTGCCCCCAGTGTCAGTGAGTGACCACCATCTGCCCTCAGGGTCAGTGAGTGACCACCATCTGACCCAGTGTCAGTGAGTGACCACCATCTGCCCCCAGTGTCAGTCTGTGACCACCATTTGCCCCTGGGGTCAGTGAGTGACCACCATTTGCCCCTGTGGTCAGTGAGTGACCACCATTTGCCCCCAGGGCCACTGAGAGACAACAGTTTGCCCTCAGGGTCAGTGTGTGACCACTATCTACCCCCAATGTCAGTGAATAACCACCATCTACCCCCAGTGTCTGTGAGTGACCACCAATGGCCCCAATGTCAGTGAGTGACCACCATGTGCCCCCAGTGTCATTGAGTGTCCATCATCTGCCCCCAGGGTCAGTGAGTGACCATCTGCCACCAGTATTAGTGAGTGACCACTATCTGCCCCCAGTGCCAGTGAGTGACGACGATCTGTTCCCAGGGTGAGTGACTGTAAACCATCTGCCCCCAGGGTCAGTGAGTGACCACCGTCTGCCCCCAGTATCAGTGAGTGACCACCATCTGCCCATAGGGACAGTGAGTGACCACCATCTGCCCTCATTGCCAGTGACTGACCACCATCTGCCCTCAGTGTCAGTGAGTGACCACCATCTGCCCCCAGTGTCCGTGACGGACCACCATCTGCCCTCAGGGTCAGTGAGTGACCACCATCTGCCTTCTGTGCCAGTGAGTGACCACCATCTGCCCCAGTGTCAGTGAGTGACCACCACCTGCCCTCAGTGTCAGTGAGTGACCACTGCCTACCCTCAGTGTCAGTGAGTGACCACCATCTGCCCCCAGTGTCAGTGAGTGACCACCATCTGCACCCAGTGTCAGTGAGTGACCACCATCTGCCCTCAGTGTCAGTGAGTGACCACCATCTGCCCCCAGTGTCAGTGAGTGACCACCATCTGCCCTCAGTGCCAGTGAGTGACCACCATCTGCCCCCAGTGTCAGTGATTGACCACCATCTGCCCTCAGTGTCAGTAAGTGACTACCATTTGCCCTCAGGGTCAGTGAGTGACCACCATCTGCACCCAGTGTCAGTGAGTGACCACCATCTGCCCCCAGTGTCAGTGAGTGACCACCATCTGCACTCAGGGTCAGTGAGTGACCACCATCTGCCCTCAGGGTCAGTGAGTGACCACCATCTGCCCCCAGGGTCAGTGAATGACCACCATCTACACCCAGTGTCTGTGAGTGACCACCAATGGCCCCAATGTCAGTGAGTGACCACCATCTGCCCCCAGTGTCAGTGAGTGTTCACCATCTGCACCCAGGGTCAGTGAGTGACCATCTGTCCACAGTTTCAGTGAGTGACCACCATCTGCCCCCAGTGTCAGTGACTGACCATCATCTGCCCCCAGTGTCAGTGAGTGACCACCATCTGCCCCAAGTGTCAGTGAGTGACCACCATCTGCCCTCTGTGCCAGTGAGTGACCACCATCTGCCCCCAGTGTCAGTGAGTGACCACCATCTGCCCCCAGTGTCAGTGAGTGACCACATTCCACCATTAGGGTCAGTGAGTGACCAGCACCTGCCCTTAGGTTCAGTGAGTGACCACGATCTGCCCTCAGTGTCAGTGAGTGACCAGCATCTGCCCTCAGTGTCAGTGAGTGACCACCATCTGCCCCCAGTGTCAGTGAGTGACCACTATCTGCCATTAGGGTCAGAGAGTGACCAGCACCTGCCCTTAGGTTCAGTGAGTGACCACGATCTGCCCTCAGGGTCAGTGAGTGACCACCATCTGCCCCCAGTGTCAATGAGTGACCACCACCTTTCCTCAGGGACAGAGAGTGACCACCATCTGACCCCAGTGTCAGTGACTGACCATCATCTGCCCCCAGTGTCAGTGAGTGACCACCATCTGCCCCAAGTGTCAGTGAGTGACCACCATCTGCCCCCAGTGTCAGTGAGTGACCACCATCTGCCCCCAGTGTCAGTGAGTGACCACTATCTGCCATTAGGGTCAGTGAGTGACCAGCACCTGCCCTTAGGTTCAGTGAGTGACCACGATCTGCCCTCAGTGTCAGTGAGTGACCACCATCTGCCCTCAGTGTCAGTGAGTGACCACCATCTGCCCCCAGTGTCAGTGAGTGACCACTATCTGCCATTAGGGTCAGTGAGTGACCAGCACCTGCCCTTAGGTTCAGTGAGTGACCACGATCTGCCCTCAGGGTCAGTGAGTGACCACCATCTGCCCCCAGTTTCAATGAGTGACCACCACCTTTCCTCAGGGACAGAGAGTGACCACCATCTGACCCCAGTGTCAGTGAGTGACCAGCATCTGCCGTCAGGGTCAGTGAGTGACCACTGTCTGCCCGCAGTGTCAGTGAGTGACCACCATCTGCCTAAGTGACAGTGAGTGGCCACCATTTACCCTTAGGGTCAGTGAGTGACCAACATCTGCCCCCAGTGTCAGTGAGTGACCACCATCTGCCCTCAGGGTCAATGAGTGACCACCATCTGCCCCCAGTGTCAGTGAGTGACCACCATCTGCCCTCAGGGTCAGTGAGTGACCACCATCTGCCCCCAGTGTCAGTGAGTGACCACCATCTGCCCCCAGTGTCAGTGAGTGACCACCATTTGCCACTGGGGTCAGTGAGTGACCACCATTTGCCCCTGTGGTCAGTGAGTGACCACCATTTGCCCCCAGGGCCACTGAGCGACAACAGTTTGCCCTGAGGGTCAGTGTGTGACCACTATCTACCCCCAATGTCAGTGAATAACCACCATCTGCCCCCAGTGTCTGTGAGTGACCACCAATGGCCCCAATAACAGTGAGTGACCACCATGTGCCCCCAGTGTCATTGAGTGTCCATCATCTGCCCGCAGCGTCAGTGAGTGACCATCTGCCCCCAGTATCAGTGAGTGACCACTATCTGCCCCCAGGGCCAGTGAGTGACGACCATCTGTTCCCAGGGTGAGTGACTGTAAACCATCTGCCCCCAGGGTCAGTGAGTGACCACCGTCTGCCCCCAGTGTCAGTGAGTCACCACCGTCTGCCCTCAGGGACAGTGAGTGACCACCATCTGCCCTCATTGCCAGTGACTGACCACCATCTGCCCTCTGTGCCAGTGAGTGACCACCATCTGCCCCAGTGTCAGTGAGTGACCACCACTTGCCCTCAGTGTCAGTGAGTGACCACTGCCTGCCCCCAGTGTCAGTGAGTGACCACCATCTGCGCCCAGTGTCAGTGAGTGACCACCATCTGCACCCAGTGTCAGTGAGTGACCACCATCTGCCCTCAGTGTCAGTGAGTGACCACAATCTGCCCCCAGTGTCAGTGAGTGACCACCATCTGCCCTCAGTGCCAGTGAGTGACCACCATCTGCCCCCAGTGTCAGTGATTGACCACCATCTGCCCTCAGTGTCAGTGAGTGACCACTGCCTGCCCTCAGGGTCAGTGAGTGACCACCATCTGCCCCCAGTGTCAGTGAGTGACCACCATCTGCATCCAGTGTCAGTGAGTGACCACCATCTGCCCTCAGTGTCAGTGAGTGACCACCATCTGCCCCCAGTGTCAGTGAGTGACCACCATCTGCCATTAGGGTCAGTGAGAGACCACCAAATGTCCTCAGTGTCAGTGAGTGACCACCATCTGCCATTAGGGTCAGTGAGTGACCACCATCTGCCCTCAGGGTCAGTGAGTGACCACCATCTGCCCCCAGTGTCAGTGAGTGACCACCGTCTGCCCTCAGGGACAGTGAGTGACCACCATCTGCCCTCATTGCCAGTGACTGACTACCGTCTGCCCTCTGTGCCAGTGAGTGACCACCATCTGCCCCAGTGTCAGTGAGTGACCACCACTTGCCCTCAGTGTCAGTGAGTGACCACTGCCTGCCCTCAGTGTCAGTGAGTGACCACCATCTGCCCCCAGTGTCAGTGAGTGACCACCATCTGCACCCAGTGTCAGTGAGTGACCACCATCTGCCCTCAGTGTCAGTGAGTGACCACCATCTGCCCCCAGTGTCAGTGAGTGACCACCATCTGCCCTCAGTGCCAGTGAGTGACCACCATCTGCCCCCAGTGTCAGTGATTGACCACCATCTGCCCTCAGTGTCAGTGAGTGACCACTGCCTGCCCTCAGTGTCAGTGAGTGACCACCATCTTCTCCCAGTGTCAGTGAGTGACCACCATCTGCATCCAGTGTCAGTGAGTGACCACCATCTGCCCTCAGTGTCAGTGAGTGACCACCATCTGCCCCCAGTGCCAGTGAGTGACCACCATCTGCCATTAGGGTCAGTGAGCGACCACCAAATGCCGTCAGTGTCAGTGAGTGACCACCATCGGCCCTCAGTGTCAGTGAGTGACCACGATCTGCCATTAGGGTCAGTGAGCCACCAGCATCTGCCCTCAGGGTCAGTGAGTGACCACCATCTGCCCCCAGTGTCAGTGAGTGACCACCATCTGCCTCAGTGTCATTGAGTGACCACCATCTGCCCTCAGTGTCAGTGAGTGACCACCATCTGCCCTCAGGGTCAGTGAGTGACCACCATCTGCCCCCAGTGTCAGTGAGTGACCACCATCTGCTCCCAGTGTCAGTGAGTGACCACCATCTGCCCTCAGGGTCAGTGAGTGACCATCAAATGCCCTCAGTGTCAGTGAGTGACCACCATCTGCCTCAGTGTCAGTGAGTGACCACCATCTGCCATTAGGGTCAGTGAGCGACCAGCATCTGCCCTCAGGGTCAGTGAGTGACCACCATCTGCCCTCAGTGTCAGTGAGTGACCACCATCTGCCCCCAGTGTCAGTGAGTGACCACCATCTGCCCTCAGTGCCAGTGAGTGACCACCATCTGCCCCCAGTGTCAGTGATTGACCACCATCTGCCCTCAGTGTCAGTAAGTGACTACCATTTGCCCTCAGGGTCAGTGAGTGACCACCATCTGCACCCAGTGTCAGTGAGTGACCACCATCTGCCCCCAGTGTCAGTGAGTGACCACCATCTGCACTCAGGGTCAGTGAGTGACCACCATCTGCCCTCAGGGTCAGTGAGTGACCACCATCTGCCCCCAGGGTCAGTGAATGACCTCCATCTACACCCAGTGTCTGTGAGTGACCACCAATGGCCCCATGTCAGTGAGTGACCACCATCTGCCCCCAGTGTCAGTGAGTGTCCACCATCTGCACCCAGGGTCAGTGAGTGACCATCTGTCCACAGTTTCAGTGAGTGACCATCATCTGCCCCCAGTGTCAGTGAGTGACCACCATCTGCCCCCAGTGTCAGTGACTGACCATCATCTGCCCCCAGTGTCAGTGAGTGACCACCATTTGCCCCAAGTGTCAGTGAGTGACCACCATCTGCCCTCTGTGCCAGTGAGTGACCACCATCTGCCCCCAGTGTCAGTGAGTGACCACCATCTGCCCCCAGTGTCAGTGAGTGACCACATTCCACCATTAGGGTCAGTGAGTGACCAGCACCTGCCCTTAGGTTCAGTGAGTGACCACGATCTGCCCTCAGTGTCAGTGAGTGACCAGCATCTGCCCTCAGTGTCAGTGAGTGACCACCATCTGCCCCCAGTGTCAGTGAGTGACCACTATCTGCCATTAGGGTCAGAGAGTGACCAGCACCTGCCCTTAGGTTCAGTGAGTGACCACGATCTGCCCTCAGGGTCAGTGAGTGACCACCATCTGCCCCCAGTGTCAATGAGTGACCACCACCTTTCCTCAGGGACAGAGAGTGACCACCATCTGACCCCAGTGTCAGTGACTGACCATCATCTGCCCCCAGTGTCAGTGAGTGACCACCATCTGCCCCAAGTGTCAGTGAGTGACCACCATCTGCCCCCAGTGTCAGTGAGTGACCACCATCTGCCCCCAGTGTCAGTGAGTGACCACTATCTGCCATTAGGGTCAGTGAGTGACCAGCACCTGCCCTTAGGTTCAGTGAGTGACCACGATCTGCCCTCAGTGTCAGTGAGTGACCACTATCTGCCCTCAGTGTCAGTGAGTGACCACCATCTGCCCCCAGTGTCAGTGAGTGACCACTATCTGCCATTAGGGTCAGTGAGTGACCAGCACCTGCCCTTAGGTTCAGTGAGTGACCACGATCTGCCCTCAGGGTCAGTGAGTGACCACCATCTGCACCAGTTTCAATGAGTGACCACCACCTTTCCTCAGGGACAGAGAGTGACCACCATCTGACCCCAGTGTCAGTGAGTGACCAGCGTCTGCCGTCAGGGTCAGTGAGTGACCACTGTCTGCCCGCAGTGTCAGTGAGTGACCACCATCTGCCTAAGTGACAGTGAGTGGCCACCATTTACCCTTAGGGTCAGTGAGTGACCACCATCTGCCCCCAGTGTCAGTGAGTGACCACCATCTGCCCTCAGGGTCAGTGAGTGACCACCATCTGCCCCCAGTGTCAGTGAGTGACCACCATCTGCCCCCAGTGTCAGTGAGTGACCACCATTTGCCACTGGGGTCAGTGAGTGACCACCATTTGCCCCTGTGGTCAGTGAGTGACCACCATTTGCCCCCAGGGCCACTGAGCGACAACAGTTTGCCCTGAGGGTCAGTGTGTGACCACTATCTACCCCCAATGTCAGTGAATAACCACCATCTGCCCCCTGTGTCTGTGAGTGACCACCAATGGCCCCAATAACAGTGAGTGACCACCATGTGCCCCCAGTGTCATTGAGTGTCCATCATCTGCCCGCAGCGTCAGTGAGTGACCATCTGCCCCCAGTATCAGTGAGTGACCACTATCTGCCCCCAGGGCCAGTGAGTGACGACCATCTGTTCGCAGGGTGAGTGACTGTAAACCATCTGCCCCCAGGGTCAGTGAGTGACCACCGTCTGCCCCCAGTGTCAGTGAGTCACCACCGTCTGCCCTCAGGGACAGTGAGTGACCACCATCTGCCCTCATTGCCAGTGACTGACCACCATCTGCCCTCTGTGCCAGTGAGTGACCACCATCTGCCCCAGTGTCAGTGAGTTACCACCACTTGCCCTCAGTGTCAGTGAGTGACCACTGCCTGCCCCCAGTGTCAGTGAGTGACCACCATCTGCGCCCAGTGTCAGTGAGTGACCACCATCTGCACCCAGTGTCAGTGAGTGACCACCATCTGCCCTCAGTGTCAGTGAGTGACCACAATCTGCCCCCAGTGTCAGTGAGTGACCACCATCTGCCCTCAGTGCCAGTGAGTGACCACCATCTGCCCCCAGTGTCAGTGATTGACCACCATCTGCCCTCAGTGTCAGTGAGTGACCACTGCCTGCCCTCAGGGTCAGTGAGTGACCACCATCTGCCCCCAGTGTCAGTGAGTGACCACCATCTGCATCCAGTGTCAGTGAGTGACCACCATCTGCCCTCAGTGTCAGTGAGTGACCACCATCTGCCCCCAGTGTCAGTGAGTGACCACCATCTGCCATTAGGGTCAGTGAGCGACCACCAAATGCCCTCAGTGTCTGTGAGTGACCACCATCTGCCTCAGTGTCAGTGAGTGACCACCATCTGCCATTAGGGTCAGTGAGCGACCAGCATCTGCCCTCAGGGTCAGTGAGTGACCACCGTCTGCCCCCAGTGTCAGTGAGTGACCACCGTCTGCCCTCAGGGACAGTGAGTGACCACCATCTGCCCTCATTGCCAGTGACTGACTACCATCTTCCCTCTGTGCCAGTGAGTGACCACCATCTGCCCCAGTGTCAGTGAGTGACCACCACTTGCCCTCAGTGTCAGTGAGTGACCACTGCCTGCCCTCACTGTCAGTGAGTGACCACCATCTGCCCCCAGTGTCAGTGAGTGACCACCATCTGCACCCAGTGTCAGTGAGTGACCACCATCTGCCCTCAGTGTCAGTGAGTGACCACCATCTGCCCCCAGTGTCAGTGAGTGACCACCATCTGCCCTCAGTGCCAGTGAGTGACCACCATCTGCCCCCAGTGTCAGTGATTGACCACCATCTGCCCTCAGTGTCAGTGAGTGACCACTGCCTGCCCTCAGTGTCAGTGAGTGACCACCATCTTCTCCCAGTGTCAGTGAGTGACCACCATCTGCATCCAGTGTCAGTGAGTGACCACGTTCTGCCCTCAGTGTCAGTGAGTGACCACCATCTGCCCCCAGTGCCAGTGAGTGACCACCATCTGCCATTAGGGTCAGTGAGCGACCACCAAATGCCCTCAGTGTCAGTGAGTGACCACCATCTGCCCTCAGTGTCAGTGAGTGACCACCATCTGCCATTAGGGTCAGTGAGCGACCAGCATCTGCCCTCAGGGTCAGTGAGTGACCACCATCTGCCCCCAGTGTCAGTGAGTGACCACCATCTGCCTCAGTGTCATTGAGTGACCACCATCCGCCCTCAGTGTCAGTGAGTGACCACCATCTGCCCTCAGGGTCAGTGAGTGACCACCATCTGCCCCCAGTGTCAGTGAGTGACCACCATCTGCTCCCAGTGTCAGTGAGTGACCACCATCTGCCCTCAGGGTCAGTGAGTGACCATCAAATGCCCTCAGTGTCAGTGAGTGACCACCATCTGCCTCAGTGTCAGTGAGTGACCACCATCTGCCATTAGGGTCAGTGAGCGACCAGCATCTGCCCTCAGGGTCAGTGAGTGACCACCATCTGCCCCCAGTGTCAGTGAGTGACCACCATCTGCCTCAGTGTCATTGAGTGACCACCATCTGCCCCAAGTGTCAGTGAGTGACCACCATCTGCCCTCAGGGTCAGTGAGTGACCACCATCTGCACCCAGTGTCAGTGAGTGACCACCATCTGCCCCCAGTGTCAGTGACTGACCACCATCTGCACTCAGGGTCAGTGAGTGACCACCATCTGCCCTCAGGGTCAGTGAGTGACCACGATCTGCCCTCAGGGTCAGTGAGTGACCACCATCTGCCCCCAGTGTCAATGAGTGACCACCACCTTTCCTCAGGGACAGAGAGTGACCACCATCTGACCCCAGTGTCAGTGACTGACCATCATCTGCCCCCAGTGTCAGTGAGTGACCACCATCTGCCCCAAGTGTCAGTGAGTGACCACCATCTGCCCCCAGTGTCAGTGAGTGACCACCATCTGCCCCCAGTGTCAGTGAGTGACCACTATCTGCCATTAGGGTCAGTGAGTGACCAGCACCTGCCCTTAGGTTCAGTGAGTGACCACGATCTGCCCTCAGTGTCAGTGAGTGACCAGCATCTGCCCTCAGTGTCAGTGAGTGACCACCATCTGCCCCCAGTGTCAGTGAGTGACCACTATCTGCCATTAGGGTCAGTGAGTGACCAGCACCTGCCCTTAGGTTCAGTGAGTGACCACGATCTGCCCTCAGGGTCAGTGAGTGACCACCATCTGCCCCCAGTTTCAATGAGTGACCACCACCTTTCATCAGGGACAGAGAGTGACCACCATCTGACCCCAGTGTCAGTGAGTGACCAGCATCTGCCGTCAGGGTCAGTGAGTGACCACTGTCTGCCCGCAGTGTCAGTGAGTGACCACCATCTGCCTAAGTGACAGTGAGTGGCCACCATTTACCCTTAGGGTCAGTGAGTGACCAACATCTGCCCCCAGTGTCAGTGAGTGACCACCATCTGCCCTCAGGGTCAATGAGTGACCACCATCTGCCCCCAGTGTCAGTGAGTGACCACCATCTGCCCTCAGGGTCAGTGAGTGACCACCATCTGCCCCCAGTGTCAGTGAGTGACCACCATCTGCCCCCAGTGTCAGTGAGTGACCACCATTTGCCACTGGGGTCAGTGAGTGACCACCATTTGCCCCTGTGGTCAGTGAGTGACCACCATTTGCCCCCAGGGCCACTGAGCGACAACAGTTTGCCCTGAGGGTCAGTGTGTGACCACTATCTACCCCCAATGTCAGTGAATAACCACCATCTGCCCCCAGTGTCTGTGAGTGACCACCAATGGCCCCAATAACAGTGAGTGACCACCATGTGCCCCCAGTGTCATTGAGTGTCCATCATCTGCCCGCAGCGTCAGTGAGTGACCATCTGCCCCCAGTATCAGTGAGTGACCACTATCTGCCCCCAGGGCCAGTGAGTGACGACCATCTGTTCCCAGGGTGAGTGACTGTAAACCATCTGCCCCCAGGGTCAGTGAGTGACCACCGTCTGCCCCCAGTGTCAGTGAGTCACCACCGTCTGCCCTCAGGGACAGTGAGTGACCACCATCTGCCCTCATTGCCAGTGACTGACCACCATCTGCCCTCTGTGCCAGTGAGTGACCACCATCTGCCCCAGTGTCAGTGAGTGACCACCACTTGCCCTCAGTGTCAGTGAGTGACCACTGCCTGCCCCCAGTGTCAGTGAGTGACCACCATCTGCGCCCAGTGTCAGTGAGTGACCACCATCTGCACCCAGTGTCAGTGAGTGACCACCATCTGCCCTCAGTGTCAGTGAGTGACCACAATCTGCCCCCAGTGTCAGTGAGTGACCACCATCTGCCCTCAGTGCCAGTGAGTGACCACCATCTGCCCCCAGTGTCAGTGATTGACCACCATCTGTCCTCAGTGTCAGTGAGTGACCACTGCCTGCCCTCAGGGTCAGTGAGTGACCACCATCTGCCCCCAGTGTCAGTGAGTGACCACCATCTGCATCCAGTGTCAGTGAGTGACCACCATCTGCCCTCAGTGTCAGTGAGTGACCACCATCTGCCCCCAGTGTCAGTGAGTGACCACCATCTGCCATTAGGGTCAGTGAGCGACCACCAAATGCCCTCAGTGTCTTTGAGTGACCACCATCTGCCTCAGTGTCAGTGAGTGACCACCATCTGCCATTAGGGTCAGTGAGCGACCAGCATCTGCCCTCAGGGTCAGTGAGTGACCACCGTCTGCCCCCAGTGTCAGTGAGTGACCACCGTCTGCCCTCAGGGACAGTGAGTGACCACCATCTGCCCTCATTGCCAGTGACTGACCACCATCTGCCCTCTGTGCCAGTGATTGACCACCATCTGCCCCAGTGTCAGTGAGTGACCACCACTTGCCCTCAGTGTCAGTGAGTGACCACTGCCTGCCCACAGTGTCAGTGAGTGACCACCATCTGCCCCCAGTGTCAGTGAGTGACCACCATCTGCACCCAGTGTCAGTGAGTGACCACCATCAGCCCTCAGTGTCAGTGAGTGACCACCATCTGCCCCCAGTGTCAGTGAGTGACCACCATCTGCCCTCAGTGCCAGTGAGTGACCACCATCTGCCCCCAGTGTCAGTGATTGACTACCATCTGCCCTCAGTGTCAGTGAGTGACCACTGCCTGCCCTCAGTGTCAGTGAGTGACCACCATCTTCTCCCAGTGTCAGTGAGTGACCACCATCTGCATCCAGTGTCAGTGAGTGACCACCATCTGCCCTCAGTGTCAGTGAGTGACCACCATCTGCCCCCAGTGCCAGTGAGTGACCACCATCTGCCATTAGGGTCAGTGAGCGACCACCAAATGCCCTCAGTGTCAGTGAGTGACCACCATCTGCCCTCAGTGTCAGTGAGTGACCACCATCTGCCATTAGGGTCAGTGAGGGACCAGCATCTGCCCTCAGGGTCAGTGAGTGACCACCATCTGCCCCCAGTGTCAGTGAGTGACCACCATCTGCCTCAGTGTCATTGAGTGACCACCATCTGCCCTCAGTGTCAGTGAGTGACCACCATCTGCCCTCAGGGTCAGTGAGTGACCACCATCTGCCCCCAGTGTCAGTGAGTGACCACCATCTGCTCCCAGTGTCAGTGAGTGACCACCATCTGCCCTCAGGGTCAGTGAGTGACCATCAAATGCCCTCAGTGTCAGTGAGTGACCACCATCTGCCTCAGTGTCAGTGAGTGACCACCATCTGCCATTAGGGTCAGTGAGCGACCAGCATCTGCCCTCAGGGTCAGTGAGTGACCACCATCTGCCCCCAGTGTCAGTGAGTGACCACCATCTGCCTCAGTGTCATTGAGTGACCACCATCTGCCCTCAGTGTCAGTGAGTGACCACCATCTGCCCTCAGGGTCAGTGAGTGACCACCATCTGCACCCAGTGTCAGTGAGTGACCACCATCTGCCCCCAGTGTCAGTGACTGACCACCATCTGCCCTCAGGGTCAGTGAGTGACCACCATCTGCCCTCAGGGTCAGTGAGTGACCACCATCTGCCCCCACGGTCAGTGAATGACCACCATCTACCCCCAGTATCAGTGAGTGACCACCAATGGCCCCAGTGTCAGTGAGTGACCACCAACAGCCCCCAGTGTCAGTGAGTGTCCACCATCTGCACCCAGGGTCAGTGAGTGACCATCTGTCCACAGTTTCAGTGAGTGACCATCATCTGCCCCCAGTGTCAGTGAGTGACCACCATCTGCCCCAAGTGTCAGTGAGTGACCACCATCTGCCCTCTGTGCCAGTGAGTGACCACCATCTGCCCCCAGTGTCAGTGAGTGACCACCATCTGCCCCCAGTGTCAGTGAGTGACCACTATCTGCCATTAGGGTCATTGAGTGACCAGCACCTGCCCTTAGGTTCAGTGAGTGACCACGATCTGCCCTCAGTGTCAGTGAGTGACCACCATCTGCCCTCAGTGTCAGTGAGTGACCACCATCTGCCCCCAGTGTCATTGAGTGACCACAGTCTGCCATTAGGGTCAGTGAGTGACCAGCACCTGCCCTTAGGTTCAGTGAGTGACCACGATCTGCCCTCAGGGTCAGTGAGTGACCACCATCTGCCCCCAGTGTCAATGAGTGACCACCACCATTCCTCAGGGACAGAGAGTGACCACCATCTGAACCCAGTGTCAGTGAGTGACCACCATCTGCCCTCATTGCCAGTGACTGACCACCATCTGCCCTCTGTTCCAGTGAGTGACCACCATCTGCCCCAGTGTCAGTGAGTGACCACAACTTGCCCTCAGTGTCAGTGAGTGACCACTGCCTGCCCTCAGTGTCAGTGAGTGACCACCATCTGCCCCCAGTGTCAGTGAGTGACCACCATCTGCACCCAGTGTCAGTGAGTGACCACCATCTGCCCTCAGTGTCAGTGAGTGACCACCATCTGCCCCCAGTGTCAGTGAGTGACCACCAATGGCCCCAATGTCAGTGAGTGACCACCAACTGCCCCAGTGTCAGTGAGTGTCCACCATCAGCCCCCAGTGTCAGTGAATGACCACCATTTGCCCGTGGGGTCAGTGAGCGACCACCAATTGCCCTCAGGGCCAGTGAGCGACAACTGTTTGCACCCAGTGTCATTGAGTGTCCACCATCTACCCCCAGTGTCAGTGAGTGACCACCATCTGCCCTCAGTGCCAGTGAGTGACCACCATCTGCCCCCAGTGTCAGTGATTGACCACCATCTGCCCTCAGTGTCAGTGAGTGACCACTGCCTGCCCTCAGTGTCAGTGAGTGACCACCATCTGCCCCCAGTGTCAGTGAGTGACCACCATCTGCCCCCAGTGTCAGTGAGTGACCACCATCGGCTCCCAGTGTCAGTGAGTGACCACCATCTGCCCTCAGGGTCAGTGAGTGACCACCATCTGCACCCAGTGTCAGTGAGTGACCACCATCTGCCCCCAGTGTCAGTGACTGACCACCATCTGCCCTCAGGGTCAGTGAGTGACCACCATCTGCCCTCAGGGTCAGTGAGTGACCACCATCTGCCCCCAGGGTCAGTGAATGACCACCATCTACCCCCAGTGTCAGTGAGTGACCACCAATGGCCCCAATGTCAGTGAGTGACCACCAACTGCCCCCAGTGTCAGTGAGTGTCCACCATCTGCACCCAGGGTCAGTGAGTGACCATCTGTCCACAGTTTCAGTGAGTGACCATCATCTGCCCCCAGTGTCAGTGAGTGACCACCATCTGCCCCCAGTGTCAGTGACTGACCATCATCTGCCCCCAGTGTCAGTGAGTGACCACCATCTGCCCTCTGTGCCAGTGAGTGACCACCATCTGCCCCCAGTGTCAGTGAGTGACCACCATCTGCCCCCAGTTTCAGTGAGTGACCACTATCTGCCATTAGGGTCAGTGAGTGACCAGCACCTGCCCTTAGGTTCAGTGAGTGACCACGATCTGCCCTCAGTGTCAGTGAGTGACCACCATCTGCCCTCAGTGTCAGTGAGTGACCACCATCTGCCCCCAGTGTCAGTGAGTGACCACTATCTGCCATTAGGGTCAGTGAGTGACCAGCACCTGCCCTTAGGTTCAGTGAGTGACCACGATCTGCCCTCAGGGTCAGTGAGTGACAACCATCTGCCCCCAGTGTCAATGAGTGACCACCACCATTCCTCAGGGACAGAGCGTGACCACCATCAGACCCCAGTGTCAGTGAGTGACCAGCATCTGCCGTCAGGGTCAGTGAGTGACCACTGTCTGCCCGCAGTGTCAGTGAGTGACCACCATCTGCCTAAGTGTCAGTGAGTGGCCACCATTTACCCTTGGGGTCAGTGAGTGACCAACATCTGCCCCCAGTGTCAGTGAGTGACCACCATCTGCCCTCAGGGTCAATGAGTGACCACCATCTGCCCCCAGTGTCAGTGAGTGACCACCATCTGCCCTCAGGGTCAGTGAGTGACCACCATCTGCCCCCAGTGTCAGTGAGTGACCACCATCTGCCCCCAGTGTCAGTGAGTGACCACCATTTGCCCCTGGGGTCAGTGAGTGACCACCATTTGCCCCTGTGGTCAGTGAGTGACCACCATTTGCCCCCAGGGCCACTGAGCGACAACAATTTGCCCTCAGGGTCAGTGTGTGACCACTATCTACCCCCAATGTCAGTGAGTGACCACCATCTACCCCCAGTGTCTGTGAGTGACCACCAATGGCCCCAATGTCAGTGAGTGACCACCATGTGCCCCCAGTGTCATTGAGTGTCCATCATCTGCCCCCAGGGTCAGTGAGTGACCATCTGCCCCCAGTATCAGTGAGTGACTACTATCTGCCCCCAGTGTCAGTGAGTGACCACCATCTGCTCCCAGTGTCAGTGAGTGACCACCATCTGCCCTCAGGGTCAGTGAGTGACCACCATCTGCACCCAGTGTCAGTGAGTGACCACCATCTGCCCCCAGTGTCAGTGACTGACCACCATCTGCCCTCAGGGTCAGGGAGTGACCACCATCTGCCCTCAGGGTCAGTGAGTGACCACCATCTGCCCCCAGGGTCAGTGAATGACCACCATCTACCCCCAGTGTCAGTGAGTGACCACCAATGGCCCCAATGTCAGTGAGTGACCACCAACTGCCCCCAGTGTCAGTGAGTGTCCACCATCTGCACCCAGGGTCAGTGAGTGACCATCTGTCCACAGTTTCAGTGAGTGACCATCATCTGCCCCCAGTGTCAGTGAGTGACCACCATCTGCCCCCAGTGTCAGTGACTGACCATCATCTGCCCCCAGTGTCAGTGAGTGACCACCATCTGCCCTCTGTGCCAGTGAGTGACCACCATCTGCCCCCAGTGTCAGTGAGTGACCAGCAACTGCCCCCAGTTTCAGTGAGTGACCACTATCTGCCATTAGGGTCAGTGAGTGACCAGCACCTGCCCTTAGGTTCAGTGAGTGACCACGATCTGCCCTCAGTGTCAGTGAGTGACCACCATCTGCCCTCAGTGTCAGTGAGTGACCACCATCTGCCCCCAGTGTCAGTGAGTGACCACTATCTGCCATTAGGGTCAGTGAGTGACCAGCACCTGCCCTTAGGTTCAGTGAGTGACCACGATCTGCCCTCAGGGTCAGTGAATGACCACCATCTGCCCCCAGTGTCAATGAGTGACCACCACCATTCCTCAGGGACAGAGCGTGACCACCATCTGACCCCAGTGTCAGTGAGTGACCAGCATCTGCCGTCAGGGTCAGTGAGTGACCACTGTCTGCCCGCAGTGTCAGTGAGTGACCACCATCTGCCTAAGTGTCAGTGAGTGGCCACCATTTACCCTTAGGGTCAGTGAGTGACCAACATCTGCCCCCAGTGTCAGTGAGTGACCACCATCTGCCCTCAGGGTCAATGAGTGACCACCATCTGCACCCAGTGTCAGTGAGTGACCACCATCTGCCCCCAGTGTCAGTGAGTGACCACCATCTGCCCTCAGGGTCAGTGAGTGACCACCATCTGCCCCCAGTGTCAGTGAGTGACCACTGCCTGCCCTCAGTGTCAGTGAGTGACCACCATCTGCCCCCAGTGTCAGTGAGTGACCACCATCTGCATCCAGTGTCAGTGAGTGACCACCATCTGCCCTCAGTGTCAGTGAGTGACCACCATCTGCCCCCAGTGTCAGTGAGTGACCACCATCTGCCCTCAGTGTCATTCAGTGACCACCATCTGCCCTCAGTGTCAGTGAGTGACCACCATCTGCCCTCAGGGTCAGTGAGTGACCACCATCTGCACCCAGTGTCAGTGAGTGACCACCATCTGCCCCCAGTGTCAGTGAGTGACCACCATCTGCCCTCAGGGTCAGTGAGTGACCACCATCTGCCCTCAGGGTCAGTGAGTGACCACCATCAGCCCCCAGTGTCAGTGAGTGACCACCATCTGCCCCCTGTGTCTGTGAGTGACCTCCATCTGCCCCCAGTGTCAGTGAGTGACCACCATCTGCCCCCAGTGTAAGTGAGTGTCGACCATCAGCCCCCAGTGTCAGTGAATGACCACCATTTGCCCGTGGGGTCAGTGAGCGACCACTAATTGCCCTCAGGGCCAGTGAGCGACAACTGTTTGCACCCAGTGTCATTGAGTGTCCACCATCTACCCCCAGTGTCAGTGAGTGACCACCATCTGCCCTCAGTGCCAGTGAGTGACCACCATCTGCCCCCAGTGTCAGTGATTGACCACCATCTGCCCTCAGTGTCAGTGAGTGACCACCATCTGCCCTCAGGGTCAGTGAGTGACCACCATCTGCACCCAGTGTCAGTGAGTGACCACCATCTGCCCCCAGTGTCAGTGACTGACCACCATCTGCACTCAGGGTCAGTGAGTGACCACCATCTGCCCTCAGGGTCAGTGAGTGACCACCATCTGCCCCCACGGTCAGTGAATGACCACCATCTACCCCCAGTATCAGTGAGTGACCACCAATGGCCCCAATGTCAGTGAGTGACCACCAACTGCCCCCAGTGTCAGTGAGTGTCCACCATCTGCACCCAGGGTCAGTGAGTGACCATCTGTCCACAGTTTCAGTGAGTGACCATCATCTGCCCCCAGTGTCAGTGAGTGACCACCATCTGCCCCCAGTGTCGGTGACTGACCATCATCTGCCCCCAGTGTCAGTGAGTGACCACCATCTGCCCCAAGTGTCAGTGAGTGACCACCATCTGCCCTCTGTGCCAGTGAGTGACCACCATCTGCCCCCAGTTTCAGTGAGTGACCACCATCTGCCCCCAGTGTCAGTGAGTGACCACTATCTGCCATTAGGGTCAGTGAGTGACCAGCACCTGCCCTTAGGTTCAGTGAGTGACCACGATCTGCCCTCAGTGTCAGTGAGTGACCACCATCTGCCCTCAGTGTCAGTGAGTGACCACCATCTGCCCCCAGTGTCAGTGAGTGACCACTGTCTGCCATTAGGGTCAGTGAGTGACCAGCACCTGCCCTTAGGTTCAGTGAGTGAACACGATCTGCCCTCAGGGTCAGTGAGTGACCACCATCTGCCCCCAGTGTCAATGAGTGACCACCACCATTCCTCAGGGACAGAGAGTGACCACCATCTGAACCCAGTGTCAGTGAGTGACCACCATCTGCCCTCATTGCCAGTGACTGACCACCATCTGCCCTCTGTTCCAGTGAGTGACCACCATCTGCCCCAGTGTCAGTGAGTGACCACCACTTGCCCTCAGTGTCAGTGAGTGACCACTGCCTGCCCTCAGTGTCAGTGAGTGACCACCATCTGCCCCCAGTGTCAGTGAGTGACCACCATCTGCACCCAGTGTCAGTGAGTGACCACCATCTGCCCTCAGTGTCAGTGAGTGACCACCATCTGCCCCCAGTGTCAGTGAGTGACCACCAATGGCCCCAATGTCAGTGAGTGACCACCAACTGCCCCAGTGTCAGTGAGTGTCCACCATCAGCCCCCAGTGTCAGTGAATGACCACCATTTGCCCGTGGGGTCAGTGAGCGACCACCAATTGCCCTCAGGGCCAGTGAGCGACAACTGTTTGCACCCAGTGTCATTGAGTGTCCACCATCTACCCCCAGTGTCAGTGAGTGACCACCATCTGCCCTCAGTGCCAGTGAGTGACCACCATCTGCCCCCAGTGTCAGTGATTGACCACCAATGGCCCCAATGTCAGTGAGTGACCACGATGTGCCCCCAGTGTCATTGAGTGTCCATCATCTGCCCCCAGGGTCAGTGAGTGACCATCTGCCCCCAGTATCAGTGAGTGACCACTATCTGCCCCCAGGGCCTGTGAGTGACGACCATCTGTTCCCAGGGTGAGTGACTGTAAACCATCTGCCCCTAGGGTCAGTGAGTGACCACCGTCTGCCTCCAGTGTCAGTGAGTCACCACCCTCTGCCCTCAGGGACAGTGAGTGACCACCATCTGCCCTCATTGCCAGTGACTGACCACCATCTGCCCTCAGTGTCAGTGAGTGACCACCATCTGCCCCCAGTGTCCGTGAGTGACCACCATCTGCCCTCAGTGTCAGTGAGTGAACACCATCTGCCCTCTGTGCCAGTGAGTGACCACCATCTGCCCCAGTGTCAGTGAGTGACCACCACCTTCCCTCAGTGTCAGTGAGTGACCACTGCCTGACCTCAGTGTCAGTGAGTGACCACCATCTGCCCCCAGTGTCAGTGAGTGACCACCATCTGCACCCAGTGTCAGTGAGTGACCACCATCTGCTCTCAGTGTCAGTGAGTGACCACCATCTGCCCCCAGTGTCAGTGAGTGGCCACTATCTGCCATTAGGGTCAGTGAGTGACCAGCACCTGCCCTTAGGTTCAGTGAGTGACCACGATCTGCCCTCAGGGTCAGTGAGTGACCACCATCTGCCCCCAGTGTCAATGAGTGACCACCACCTATCCTCAGGGACAGAGAGTGACTACCATCTGACCCCAGTGTCAGTGAGTGACCAGCATCTGCCGTCAGGGTCAGTGAGTGACCACTGTCTGCCCGCAGTGTCAGTGAGTGACCACCATCTGCCCCCAGTGTCAGTGAGTGGCCACCATTTAACCTTAGGGTCAGTGAGTGACCAACATCTGCACCCAGAGACAGTGAGTGACCACCATCTGCCCCCAGTGTGAGTGATTGACCACCATCTGCCCTCAGTGTCAGTGAGTGACCACTGCCTGCCCTCAGTGTCAGTGAGTGACCACCATCTGCCCCCAGTGTCAGTGAGTGACCACCATCTGCATCCAGTGTCAGTGAGTGACCACCATCTGCCCTCAGTGTCAGTGAGTGACCACCATCTGCCCCCAGTGTCAGTGAGTGACCACCATCTGCCCTCAGTGTCATTCAGTGACCACCATCTGCCCTCAGTGTCAGTGAGTGACCACCATCTGCCCTCAGGGTCAGTGAGTGACCACCATCTGCACCCAGTGTCAGTGAGTGACCACCATCTGCCCCCAGTGTCAGTGAGTGTCCACCATCTACCCCCAGTGTCAGTGAGTGACCACCATCTGCCCTCAGTGCCAGTGAGTGACCACCATCTGCCCCCAGTGTCAGTGATTGACCACCATCTGCCCTCAGTGTCAGTGAGTGACCACCATCTGCCCTCAGGGTCAGTGAGTGACCACCATCTGCACCCAGTGTCAGTGAGTGACCACCATCTGCCCCCAGTGTCAGTGACTGACCACCATCTGCACTCAGGGTCAGTGAGTGACCACCATCTGCCCTCAGGGTCAGTGAGTGACCACCATCTGCCCCCACGGTCAGTGAATGACCACCATCTACCCCCAGTATCAGTGAGTGACCACCAATGGCCCCAATGTCAGTGAGTGACCACCAACTGCCCCCAGTGTCAGTGAGTGTCCACCATCTGCACCCAGGGTCAGTGAGTGACCATCTGTCCACAGTTTCAGTGAGTGACCATCATCTGCCCCCAGTGTCAGTGAGTGACCACCATCTGCCCCCAGTGTCGGTGACTGACCATCATCTGCCCCCAGTGTCAGTGAGTGACCACCATCTGCCCCAAGTGTCAGTGAGTGACCACCATCTGCCCTCTGTGCCAGTGAGTGACCACCATCTGCCCCCAGTTTCAGTGAGTGACCACCATCTGCCCCCAGTGTCAGTGAGTGACCACTATCTGCCATTAGGGTCAGTGAGTGACCAGCACCTGCCCTTAGGTTCAGTGAGTGACCACGATCTGCCCTCAGTGTCAGTGAGTGACCACCATCTGCCCTCAGTGTCAGTGAGTGACCACCATCTGCCCCCAGTGTCAGTGAGTGACCACTGTCTGCCATTAGGGTCAGTGAGTGACCAGCACCTGCCCTTAGGTTCAGTGAGTGAACACGATCTGCCCTCAGGGTCAGTGAGTGACCACCATCTGCCCCCAGTGTCAATGAGTGACCACCACCATTCCTCAGGGACAGAGAGTGACCACCATCTGAACCCAGTGTCAGTGAGTGACCACCATCTGCCCTCATTGCCAGTGACTGACCACCATCTGCCCTCTGTTCCAGTGAGTGACCACCATCTGCCCCAGTGTCAGTGAGTGACCACCACTTGCCCTCAGTGTCAGTGAGTGACCACTGCCTGCCCTCAGTGTCAGTGAGTGACCACCATCTGCCCCCAGTGTCAGTGAGTGACCACCATCTGCACCCAGTGTCAGTGAGTGACCACCATCTGCCCTCAGTGTCAGTGAGTGACCACCATCTGCCCCCAGTGTCAGTGAGTGACCACCAATGGCCCCAATGTCAGTGAGTGACCACCAACTGCCCCAGTGTCAGTGAGTGTCCACCATCAGCCCCCAGTGTCAGTGAATGACCACCATTTGCCCGTGGGGTCAGTGAGCGACCACCAATTGCCCTCAGGGCCAGTGAGCGACAACTGTTTGCACCCAGTGTCATTGAGTGTCCACCATCTACCCCCAGTGTCAGTGAGTGACCACCATCTGCCCTCAGTGCCAGTGAGTGACCACCATCTGCCCCCAGTGTCAGTGATTGACCACCAATGGCCCCAATGTCAGTGAGTGACCACGATGTGCCCCCAGTGTCATTGAGTGTCCATCATCTGCCCCCAGGGTCAGTGAGTGACCATCTGCCCCCAGTATCAGTGAGTGACCACTATCTGCCCCCAGGGCCTGTGAGTGACGACCATCTGTTCCCAGGGTGAGTGACTGTAAACCATCTGCCCCTAGGGTCAGTGAGTGACCACCGTCTGCCTCCAGTGTCAGTGAGTCACCACCCTCTGCCCTCAGGGACAGTGAGTGACCACCATCTGCCCTCATTGCCAGTGACTGACCACCATCTGCCCTCAGTGTCAGTGAGTGACCACCATCTGCCCCCAGTGTCCGTGAGTGACCACCATCTGCCCTCAGTGTCAGTGAGTGAACACCATCTGCCCTCTGTGCCAGTGAGTGACCACCATCTGCCCCAGTGTCAGTGAGTGACCACCACCTTCCCTCAGTGTCAGTGAGTGACCACTGCCTGACCTCAGTGTCAGTGAGTGACCACCATCTGCCCCCAGTGTCAGTGAGTGACCACCATCTGCACCCAGTGTCAGTGAGTGACCACCATCTGCTCTCAGTGTCAGTGAGTGACCACCATCTGCCCCCAGTGTCAGTGAGTGGCCACTATCTGCCATTAGGGTCAGTGAGTGACCAGCACCTGCCCTTAGGTTCAGTGAGTGACCACGATCTGCCCTCAGGGTCAGTGAGTGACCACCATCTGCCCCCAGTGTCAATGAGTGACCACCACCTATCCTCAGGGACAGAGAGTGACTACCATCTGACCCCAGTGTCAGTGAGTGACCAGCATCTGCCGTCAGGGTCAGTGAGTGACCACTGTCTGCCCGCAGTGTCAGTGAGTGACCACCATCTGCCCCCAGTGTCAGTGAGTGGCCACCATTTAACCTTAGGGTCAGTGAGTGACCAACATCTGCACCCAGAGACAGTGAGTGACCACCATCTGCCCCCAGTGTGAGTGATTGACCACCATCTGCCCTCAGTGTCAGTGAGTGACCACTGCCTGCCCTCAGTGTCAGTGAGTGACCACCATCTGCCCCCAGTGTCAGTGAGTGACCACCATCTGCATCCAGTGTCAGTGAGTGACCACCATCTGCCCTCAGTGTCAGTGAGTGACCACCATCTGCCCCCAGTGTCAGTGAGTGACCACCATCTGCCCTCAGTGTCATTCAGTGACCACCATCTGCCCTCAGTGTCAGTGAGTGACCACCATCTGCCCTCAGGGTCAGTGAGTGACCACCATCTGCACCCAGTGTCAGTGAGTGACCACCATCTGCCCCCAGTGTCAGTGAGTGACCACCATCTGCCCTCAGGGTCAGTGAGTGACCACCATCTGCCCTCAGGGTCAGTGAGTGACCACCATCAGCCCCCAGTGTCAGTGAGTGACCACCATCTGCCCCCAGTGTCTGTGAGTGACCTCCATCTGCCCCCAGTGTCAGTGAGTGACCACCATCTGCCCCCAGTGTAAGTGAGTGTCGACCATCAGCCCCCAGTGTCAGTGAATGACCACCATTTGCCCGTGGGGTCAGTGAGCGACCACCAATTGCCCTCAGGGCCAGTGAGCGACAACTGTTTGCACCCAGTGTCATTGAGTGTCCACCATCTACCCCCAGTGTCAGTGAGTGACCACCATCTGCCCTCAGTGCCAGTGAGTGACCACCATCTGCCCCCAGTGTCAGTGATTGACCACCATCTGCCCTCAGTGTCAGTGAGTGACCACTGCCTGCCCTCAGTGTCAGTGAGTGACCACCATCTGCCCCCAGTGTCAGTGAGTGACCACCATCTGCCCCCAGTGTCAGTGAGTGACCACCATCTGCTCCCAGTGTCAGTGAGTGACCACCATCTGCCCTCAGGGTCAGTGAGTGACCACCATCTGCACCCAGTGTCAGTGAGTGACCACCATCTGCCCCCAGTGTCAGTGACTGACCACCATCTGCCCTCAGGGTCAGTGAGTGACCACCATCTGCCCTCAGGGTCAGTGAGTGACCACCATCTGCCCCCAGAGTCAGTGAATGACCACCATCTACCCCCAGTGTCAGTGAGTGACCACCAATGGCCCCAATGTCAGTGAGTGACCACCAACTGCCCCCAGTGTCAGTGAGTGTCCACCATCTGCACCCAGGGTCAGTGAGTGACCATCTGTCCACAGTTTCAGTGAGTGACCATCATCTGCCCCCAGTGTCAGTGAGTGACCACCATCAGCCCCCAGTGTCAGTGACTGACCATCATCTGCCCCCAGTGTCAGTGAGTGACCACCATCTGCCCTCTGTGCCAGTGAGTGACCACCATCTGCCCCCAGTGTCAGTGAGTGACCACCATCTGCCCCCAGTTTCAGTGAGTGACCACTATCTGCCATTAGGGTCAGTGAGTGACCAGCACCTGCCCTTAGGTTCAGTGAGTGACCACGATCTGCCCTCAGTGTCAGTGAGTGACCACCATCTGCCCTCAGTGTCAGTGAGTGACCACCATCTGCCCCCAGTGTCAGTGAGTGACCACTATCTGCCATTAGGGTCAGTGAGTGACCAGCACCTGCCCTTAGGTTCAGTGAGTGACCACGATCTGCCCTCAGGGTCAGTGAGTGACCACCATCTGCCCCCAGTGTCAATGAGTGACCACCACCATTCCTCAGGGACAGAGCGTGACCACCATCTGACCCCAGTGTCAGTGAGTGACCAGCATCTGCCGTCAGGGTCAGTGAGTGACCACTGTCTGCCCGCAGTGTCAGTGAGTGACCACCATCTGCCTAAGTGTCAGTGAGTGGCCACCATTTACCCTTAGGGTCAGTGAGTGACCAACATCTGCCCCCAGTGTCAGTGAGTGACCACCATCTGCCCTCAGGGTCAATGAGTGACCACCATCTGCCCCCAGTGTCAGTGAGTGACCACCATCTGCCCTCAGGGTCAGTGAGTGACCACCATCTGCCCCCAGTGTCAGTGAGTGACCACCATCTGCCCCCAGTGTCAGTGAGTGACCACCATTTGCCCCTGGGGTCAGTGAGTGACCACCATTTGCCCCTGTGGTCAGTGAGTGACCACCATTTGCCCCCAGGGCCACTGAGCGACAACAATTTGCCCTCAGGGTCAGTGTGTGACCACTATCTACCCCCAATGTCAGTGAATGACCACCATCTACCCCCAGTGTCTGTGAGTGACCACCAATGGCCCCAATGTCAGTGAGTGACCACCATGTGCCCCCAGTGTCATTGAGTGTCCATCATCTGCCCCCAGGGTCAGTGAGTGACCATCTGCCCCCAGTATCAGTGAGTGACCACTATCTGCCCCCAGGGCCTGTGAGTGACGACCATCTGTTCCCAGGGTGAGTGACTGTAAACCATCTGCCCTCATTGCCAGTGACTGACACCCATCTGCCCTCAGTGTCAGTGAGTGACCACCATCTGCCCCCAGTGTCCGTGAGTGACCACCATCTGCCCTCAGGGTCAGTGAGTGAACACCATCTGCCCTCTGTGCCAGTGAGTGACCACCATCTGCCCCAGTGTCAGTGAGTGACCACCACCTTCCCTCAGTGTCAGTGAGTGACCACTGCCTGACCTCAGTGTCAGTGAGTGACCACCATCTGCCCCCAGTGTCAGTGAGTGACCACCATCTGCACCCAGTGTCAGTGAGTGACCACCATCTGCTCTCAGTGTCAGTGAGTGACCACCATCTGCCCCCAGTGTCAGTGAGTGGCCACTATCTGCCATTAGGGTCAGTGAGTGACCAGCACCTGCCCTTAGGTTCAGTGAGTGACCACGATCTGCCCTCAGGGTCAGTGAGTGACCACCATCTGCCCCCAGTGTCAATGAGTGACCACCACCTTTCCTCAGGGACAGAGAGTGACCACAATCTGACCCCAGTGTCAGTGAGTGACCAGCATCTGCCGTCAGGGTCAGTGAGTGACCACTGTCTGCCCGCAGTGTCAGTGAGTGACCACCATCTGCCTAAGTGTCAGTGAGTGGCCACCATTTAACCTTAGGGTCAGTGAGTGACCAACATCTGCACCCAGAGACAGTGAGTGACCACCATCTGCCCCCAGTGTGAGTGATTGACCACCATCTGCCCTCAGTGTCAGTGAGTGACCACTGCCTGCCCTCAGTGTCAGTGAGTGACCACCATCTGCATCCAGTGTCAGTGAGTGACCACCATCTGCATCCAGTGTCAGTGAGTGACCACCATCTGCCCTCAGTGTCAGTGAGTGACCACCATCTGCCCCCAGTGTCAGTGAGTGACCACCATCTGCCCTCAGTGTCATTCAGTGACCACCATCTGCCCTCAATGTCAGTGAGTGACCACCATCTGCCCTCAGGGTCAGTGAGTGACCACCATCTGCACCCTGTGTCAGTGAGTGACCACCATCTGCCCCCAGTGTCAGTGAGTGACCACCATCTGCCCTCAGGGTCAGTGAGTGACCACCATCTGCCCTCAGGGTCAGTGAGTGACCACCATCAGCCCCCAGTGTCAGTGAGTGACCACCATCTGCCCCCAGTGTCTGTGAGTGACCTCCATCTGCCCCCAGTGTCAGTGAGTGACCACCATCTGCCCCCAGTGTAAGTGAGTGTCGACCATCAGCCCCCAGTGTCAGTGAATGACCACCATTTGCCCGTGGGGTCAGTGAGCGACCACCAATTGCCCTCAGGGCCAGTGAGCGACAACTGTTTGCACCCAGTGTCATTGAGTGTCCACCATCTACCCCCAGTGTCAGTGAGTGACCACCATCTGCCCTCAGTGCCAGTGAGTGACCACCATCTGCCCCCAGTGTCAGTGATTGACCACCATCTGCCCTCAGTGTCAGTGAGTGACCACTGCCTGCCCTCAGTGTCAGTGAGTGACCACCATCTGCCCCCAGTGTCAGTGAGTGACCACCATCTGCCCCCAGTGTCAGTGAGTGACCACCATCTGCTCCCAGTGTCAGTGAGTGACCACCATCTGCCCTCAGGGTCAGTGAGTGACCACCATCTGCACCCAGTGTCAGTGAGTGACCACCATCTGCCCCCAGTGTCAGTGACTGACCACCATCTGCCTTCAGGGTCAGTGAGTGACCACCATCTGCCCTCAGGGTCAGTGAGTGACCACCATCTGTCCCCAGGGTCAGTGAATGACCACCATCTACCCCCAGTGTCAGTGAGTGACCACCAATGGCCCCAATGTCAGTGAGTGACCACCAACTGCCCCCAGTGTCAGTGAGTGTCCACCATCTGCACCCAGGGTCAGTGAGTGACCATCTGTCCACAGTTTCAGTGAGTGACCATCATCTGCCCCCAGTGTCAGTGAGTGACCACCATCTGCCCCCAGTGTCAGTGACTGACCATCATCTGCCCCCAGTGTCAGTGAGTGACCACCATCTGCCCTCTGTGCCAGTGAGTGACCACCATCTGCCCCCAGTGTCAGTGAGTGACCACCATCTGCCCCCAGTTTCAGTGAGTGACCACTATCTGCCATTAGGGTCAGTGAGTGACCAGCACCTGCCCTTAGGTTCAGTGAGTGACCACGATCTGCCCTCAGTGTCAGTGAGTGACCACCATCTGCCCTCAGTGTCAGTGAGTGACCACCATCTGCCCCCAGTGTCAGTGAGTGACCACTATCTGCCATTAGGGTCAGTGAGTGACCAGCACCTGCCCTTAGGTTCAGTGAGTGACCACGATCTGCCCTCAGGGTCAGTGAGTGACCACCATCTGCCCCCAGTGTCAATGAGTGACCACCACCATTCCTCAGGGACAGAGTGTGACCACCATCTGACCCCAGTGTCAGTGAGTGACCAGCATCTGCCGTCAGGGTCAGTGAGTGACCACTGTCTGCCCGCAGTGTCAGTGAGTGACCACCATCTGCCTAAGTGTCAGTGAGTGGCCACCATTTACCCTTAGGGTCAGTGAGTGACCAACATCTGCCCCCAGTGTCAGTGAGTGACCACCATCTGCCCTCAGGGTCAATGAGTGACCACCATCTGCCCCCAGTGTCAGTGAGTGACCACCATCTGCCCTCAGGGTCAGTGAGTGACCACCATCTGCCCCCAGTGTCAGTGAGTGACCACCATCTGCCCCCAGTGTCAGTGAGTGACCACCATTTGCCCCTGGGGTCAGTGAGTGACCACCATTTGCCCCTGTGGTCAGTGAGTGACCACCATTTGCCCCCAGGGCCACTGAGCGACAACAATTTGCCCTCAGGGTCAGTGTGTGACCACTATCTACCCCCAATGTCAGTGAATGACCACCATCTACCCCCAGTGTCTGTGAGTGACCACCAATGGCCCCAATGTCAGTGAGTGACCACCATGTGCCCCCAGTGTCATTGAGTGTCCATCATCTGCCCCCAGGGTCAGTAAGTGACCATCTGCCCCCAGTATCAGTGAGTGACCACCATCTGCCCCCAGGGCCTGTGAGTGACGACCATCTGTTCCCAGGGTGAGTGACTGTAAACCATCTGCCCCTGTGGTCAGTGAGTGACCACCATTTGCCCCCAGGGCCACTGAGCGACAACAATTTGCCCTCAGGGTCAGTGTGTGACCACTATCTACCCCCAATGTCAGTGAATGACCACCATCTACCCCCAGTGTCTGTGAGTGACCACCAATGGCCCCAATGTCAGTGAGTGACCACCATGTGCCCCCAGTGTCATTGAGTGTCCATCATCTGCCCCCAGGGTCAGTGAGTGACCATCTGCCCCCAGTATCAGTGAGTGACCACTATCTGCCCCCAGGGCCTGTGAGTGACGACCATCTGTTCCCAGGGTGAGTGACTGTAAACCATCTGCCCCCAGGGTCAGTGAGTGACCACCGTCTGCCCCCAGTGTCAGTGAGTCACCACCCTCTGCCCTCAGGGACAGTGAGTGACCACCATCTGCCCTCATTGCCAGTGACTGACCACCATCTGCCCTCAGTGTCAGTGAGTGACCACCATCTGCCCCCAGTGTCCGTGAGTGACCACCATCTGCCCTCAGGGTCAGTGAGTGAACACCATCTGCCCTCTGTGCCAGTGAGTGACCACCATCTGCCCCAGTGTCAATGAGTGACCACCACCTTCCCTCAGTGTCAGTGAGTGACCACTGCCTGACCTCAGTGTCAGTGAGTGACCACCATCTGCCCCCAGTGTCAGTGAGTGACCACCATCTGCACCCAGTGTCAGTGAGTGACCACCATCTGCTCTCAGTGTCAGTGAGTGACCACCATCTGCCCCCAGTGTCAGTGAGTGGCCACTATCTGCCATTAGGGTCAGTGAGTGACCAGCACCTGCCCTTAGGTTCAGTGAGTGACCACGATCTGCCCTCAGGGTCAGTGAGTGACCACCATCTGCCCCCAGTGTCAATGAGTGACCACCACCTTTCCTCAGGGACAGAGAGTGACCACCATCTGACCCCAGTGTCAGTGAGTGACCAGCATCTGCCGTCAGGGTCAGTGAGTGACCACTGTCTGCCCGCAGTGTCAGTGAGTGACCACCATCTGCCTAAGTGTCAGTGAGTGGCCACCATTTAACCTTAGGGTCAGTGAGTGACCAACATCTGCACCCAGAGACAGTGAGTGACCACCATCTGCCCCCAGTGTGAGTGATTGACCACCATCTGCCCTCAGTGTCAGTGAGTGACCACTGCCTGCCCTCAGTGTCAGTGAGTGACCACCATCTGCCCCCAGTGTCAGTGAGTGACCACCATCTGCATCCAGTGTCAGTGAGTGACCACCATCTGCCCTCAGTGTCAGTGAGTGACCACCATCTGCCCCCAGTGTCAGTGAGTGACCACCATCTGCCCCAGTGTCAGTGAGTGACCACCACCTTCCCTCAGTGTCAGTGAGTGACCACTGCCTGACCTCAGTGTCAGTGAGTGACCACCATCTGCCCCCAGTGTCAGTGAGTGACCACCATCTGCACCCAGTGTCAGTGAGTGACCACCATCTGCTCTCAGTGTCAGTGAGTGACCACCATCTGCCCCCAGTGTCAGTGAGTGGCCACTATCTGCCATTAGGGTCAGTGAGTGACCAGCACCTGCCCTTAGGTTCAGTGAGTGACCACGATCTGCCCTCAGGGTCAGTGAGTGACCACCATCTGCCCCCAGTGTCAATGAGTGACCACCACCTTTCCTCAGGGACAGAGAGTGACCACCATCTGACCCCAGTGTCAGTGAGTGACCAGCATCTGCCGTCAGGGTCAGTGAGTGACCACTGTCTGCCCGCAGTGTCAGTGAGTGACCACCATCTGCCTAAGTGTCAGTGAGTGGCCACCATTTAACCTTAGGGTCAGTGAGTGATCAACATCTGCACCCAGAGACAGTGAGTGACCACCATCTGCCCCCAGTGTGAGTGATTGACCACCATCTGCCCTCAGTGTCAGTGAGTGACCACTGCCTGCCCTCAGTGTCAGTGAGTGACCACCATCTGCCCCCAGTGTCAGTGAGTGACCACCATCTGCATCCAGTGTCAGTGAGTGACCACCATCTGCCCTCAGTGTCAGTGAGTGACCACCATCTGCCCCCAGTGTCAGTGAGTGACCACCATCTGCCTTCAGTGTCATTCAGTGACCACCATCTGCCCTCAGTGTCAGTGAGTGACCACCATCTGCCCTCAGGGTCAGTGAGTGACCACCATCTGCACCCAGTGTCAGTGAGTGACCACCATCTGCCCCCAGTGTCAGTGAGTGACCACCATCTGCCCTCAGGGTCAGTGAGTGACCACCATCTGCCCTCAGGGTCAGTGAGTGACCACCATCAGCCCCCAAAGTCAGTGAGTGACCACCATCTGCCCCCAGTGTCTGTGAGTGACCTCCATCTGCCCCCAGTGTCAGTGAGTGACCACCATCTGCCCCCAGTGTAAGTGAGTGTCGACCATCAGCCCCCAGTGTCAGTGAATGACCACCATTTGCCCGTGGGGTCAGTGAGCGACCACCAATTGCCCTCAGGGCCAGTGAGCGACAACTGTTTGCACCCAGTGTCATTGAGTGTCCACCATCTACCCCCAGTGTCAGTGAGTGACCACCATCTGCCCTCAGTGCCAGTGAGTGACCACCATCTGCCCCCAGTGTCAGTGATTGACCACCATCTGCCCTCAGTGTCAGTGAGTGACCACTGCCTGCCCTCAGTGTCAGTGAGTGACCACCATCTGCCCCCAGTGTCAGTGAGTGACCACCATCTGCCCCCAGTGTCAGTGAGTGACCACCATCTGCTCCCAGTGTCAGTGAGTGACCACCATCTGCCCTCAGGGTCAGTGAGTGACCACCATCTGCACCCAGTGTCAGTGAGTGACCACCATCTGCCCCCAGTGTCAGTGACTGACCACCATCTGCCCTCAGGGTCATTGAGTGACCACCATCTGCCCTCAGGGTCAGTGAGTGACCACCATCTGCCCCCAGGGTCAGTGAATGACCACCATCTACCCCCAGTGTCAGTGAGTGACCACCAATGGCCCCAATGTCAGTGAGTGACCACCAACTGCCCCCAGTGTCAGTGAGTGTCCACCATCTGCACCCAGGGTCAGTGAGTGACCATCTGTCCACAGTTTCAGTGAGTGACCATCATCTGCCCCCAGTGTCAGTGAGTGACCACCATCTGCCCCCAGTGTCAGTGACTGACCATCATCTGCCCCCAGTGTCAGTGAGTGACCACCATCTGCCCTCTGTGCCAGTGAGTGACCACCATCTGCCCCCAGTGTCAGTGAGTGACCACCATCTGCCCCCAGTTTCAGTGAGTGACCACTATCTGCCATTAGGGTCAGTGAGTGACCAGCACCTGCCCTTAGGTTCAGTGAGTGACCACGATCTGCCCTCAGTGTCAGTGAGTGACCACCATCTGCCCTCAGTGTCAGTGAGTGACCACCATCTGCCCCCAGTGTCAGTGAGTGACCACTATCTGCCATTAGGGTCAGTGAGTGACCAGCACCTGCCCTTAGGTTCAGTGAGTGACCACGATCTGCCCTCAGGGTCAGTGAGTGACCACTGTCTGCCCGCAGTGTCAGTGAGTGACCACCATCTGCCTAAGTGTCAGTGAGTGGCCACCATTTACCCTTAGGGTCAGTGAGTGACCAACATCAGCCCCCAGTGTCAGTAAGTGACCACCATCTGCCCTCAGGGTCAATGAGTGACCACCATCTGTCCCCAGTGTCAGTGAGTGACCACCATCTGCCCTCAGGGTCAGTGAGTGACCACCATCTGCCCCCAGTGTCAGTGAGTGACCACCATCTGCCCCCAGTGTCAGTGAGTGACCACCATTTGCCCCTGGGGTCAGTGAGTGACCACCATTTGCCCCAGTGTCAGTGAGTGACCACCATTTGCCCCCAGGGCCACTGAGCGACAACAGTATGCCCTCAGGGTCAGTGTGTGACCACTATCTACCCCCAATGTCAGTGAATGACCACCATCTACCCCCAGTGTCTGTGAGTTACCACCAATGGCCCCAATGTCAGTGAGTGACCAACATGTGCCCCCAGTGTCATTGAGTGTCCATCATCTGCCCCCAGGGTCAGTGAGTGACCATCTGCCCCCAGTATCAGTGAGTGACCATCGTCTACCCTCAGGGACAGTGAGTGACCACCATCTGCCCTCATTGCCAGTGACTGACCACCATCTGCCCTCAGGGTCAGTGAGTGACGACCATCTGTTCCCAGGGTGAGTGACTGTAAACCATCTGCCCCTGTGGTCAGTGAGTGACCACCATTTGCCCCCAGGGCCACTGAGCGACAACAATTTGCCCTCAGGGTCAGTGTGTGACCACTATCTACCCCCAATGTCAGTGAATGACCACCATCTACCCCCAGTGTCTGTGAGTGACCACCAATGGCCCCAATGTCAGTGAGTGACCACCATGTGCCCCCAGTGTCATTGAGTGTCCATCATCTGCCCCCAGGGTCAGTGAGTGACCATCTGCCCCCAGTATCAGTGAGTGACCACTATCTGCCCCCAGGGCCTGTGAGTGACGACCATCTGTTCCCAGGGTGAGTGACTGTAAACCATCTGCCCCCAGGGTCAGTGAGTGACCACCGTCTGCCCCCAGTGTCAGTGAGTCACCACCCTCTGCCCTCAGGGACAGTGAGTGACCACCATCTGCCCTCATTGCCAGTGACTGACCACCATCTGCCCTCAGTGTCAGTGAGTGACCACCATCTGCCCCCAGTGTCCGTGAGTGACCACCATCTGCCCTCAGGGTCAGTGAGTGAACACCATCTGCCCTCTGTGCCAGTGAGTGACCACCATCTGCCCCAGTGTCAGTGAGTGACCACCACCTTCCCTCAGTGTCAGTGAGTGACCACTGCCTGACCTCAGTGTCAGTGAGTGACCACCATCTGCCCCCAGTGTCAGTGAGTGACCACCATCTGCACCCAGTGTCAGTGAGTGACCACCATCTGCTCTCAGTGTCAGTGAGTGACCACCATCTGCCCCCAGTGTCAGTGAGTGGCCACTATCTGCCATTAGGGTCAGTGAGTGACCAGCACCTGCCCTTAGGTTCAGTGAGTGACCACGATCTGCCCTCAGGGTCAGTGAGTGACCACCATCTGCCCCCAGTGTCAATGAGTGACCACCACCTTTCCTCAGGGACAGAGAGTGACCACCATCTGACCCCAGTGTCAGTGAGTGACCAGCATCTGCCGTCAGGGTCAGTGAGTGACCACTGTCTGCCCGCAGTGTCAGTGAGTGACCACCATCTGCCTAAGTGTCAGTGAGTGGCCACCATTTAACCTTAGGGTCAGTGAGTGACCAACATCTGCACCCAGAGACAGTGAGTGACCACCATCTGCCCCCAGTGTGAGTGATTGACCACCATCTGCCCTCAGTGTCAGTGAGTGACCACTGCCTGCCCTCAGTGTCAGTGAGTGACCACCATCTGCCCCCAGTGTCAGTGAGTGACCACCATCTGCATCCAGTGTCAGTGAGTGACCACCATCTGCCCTCAGTGTCAGTGAGTGACCACCATCTGCCCCCAGTGTCAGTGAGTGACCACCATTTGCCCCAGTGTCAGTGAGTGACCACCACCTTCCCTCAGTGTCAGTGAGTGACCACTGCCTGACCTCAGTGTCAGTGAGTGACCACCATCTGCCCCCAGTGTCAGTGAGTGACCACCATCTGCACCCAGTGTCAGTGAGTGACCACCATCTGCTCTCAGTGTCAGTGAGTGACCACCATCTGCCCCCAGTGTCAGTGAGTGGCCACTATCTGCCATTAGGGTCAGTGAGTGACCAGCACCTGCCCTTAGGTTCAGTGAGTGACCACGATCTGCCCTCAGGGTCAGTGAGTGACCACCATCTGCCCCCAGTGTCAATGAGTGACCACCACCTTTCCTCAGGGACAGAGAGTGACCACCATCTGACCCCAGTGTCAGTGAGTGACCAGCATCTGCCGTCAGGGTCAGTGAGTGACCACTGTCTGCCCGCAGTGTCAGTGAGTGACCACCATCTGCCTAAGTGTCAGTGAGTGGCCACCATTTAACCTTAGGGTCAGTGAGTGATCAACATCTGCACCCAGAGACAGTGAGTGACCACCATCTGCCCCCAGTGTGAGTGATTGACCACCATCTGCCCTCAGTGTCAGTGAGTGACCACTGCCTGCCCTCAGTGTCAGTGAGTGACCACCATCTGCCCCCAGTGTCAGTGAGTGACCACCATCTGCATCCAGTGTCAGTGAGTGACCACCATCTGCCCTCAGTGTCAGTGAGTGACCACCATCTGCCCCCAGTGTCAGTGAGTGACCACCATCTGCCTTCAGTGTCATTCAGTGACCACCATCTGCCCTCAGTGTCAGTGAGTGACCACCATCTGCCCTCAGGGTCAGTGAGTGACCACCATCTGCACCCAGTGTCAGTGAGTGACCACCATCTGCCCCCAGTGTCAGTGAGTGACCACCATCTGCCCTCAGGGTCAGTGAGTGACCACCATCTGCCCTCAGGGTCAGTGAGTGACCACCATCAGCCCCCAAAGTCAGTGAGTGACCACCATCTGCCCCCAGTGTCTGTGAGTGACCTCCATCTGCCCCCAGTGTCAGTGAGTGACCACCATCTGCCCCCAGTGTAAGTGAGTGTCGACCATCAGCCCCCAGTGTCAGTGAATGACCACCATTTGCCCGTGGGGTCAGTGAGCGACCACCAATTGCCCTCAGGGCCAGTGAGCGACAACTGTTTGCACCCAGTGTCATTGAGTGTCCACCATCTACCCCCAGTGTCAGTGAGTGACCACCATCTGCCCTCAGTGCCAGTGAGTGACCACCATCTGCCCCCAGTGTCAGTGATTGACCACCATCTGCCCTCAGTGTCAGTGAGTGACCACTGCCTGCCCTCAGTGTCAGTGAGTGACCACCATCTGCCCCCAGTGTCAGTGAGTGACCACCATCTGCCCCCAGTGTCAGTGAGTGACCACCATCTGCTCCCAGTGTCAGTGAGTGACCACCATCTGCCCTCAGGGTCAGTGAGTGACCACCATCTGCACCCAGTGTCAGTGAGTGACCACCATCTGCCCCCAGTGTCAGTGACTGACCACCATCTGCCCTCAGGGTCATTGAGTGACCACCATCTGCCCTCAGGGTCAGTGAGTGACCACCATCTGCCCCCAGGGTCAGTGAATGACCACCATCTACCCCCAGTGTCAGTGAGTGACCACCAATGGCCCCAATGTCAGTGAGTGACCACCAACTGCCCCCAGTGTCAGTGAGTGTCCACCATCTGCACCCAGGGTCAGTGAGTGACCATCTGTCCACAGTTTCAGTGAGTGACCATCATCTGCCCCCAGTGTCAGTGAGTGACCACCATCTGCCCCCAGTGTCAGTGAGTGACCATCATCTGCCCCCAGTGTCAGTGAGTGACCACCATCTGCCCTCTGTGCCAGTGAGTGACCACCATCTGCCCCCAGTGTCAGTGAGTGACCACCATCTGCCCCCAGTTTCAGTGAGTGACCACTATCTGCCATTAGGGTCAGTGAGTGACCAGCACCTGCCCTTAGGTTCAGTGAGTGACCACGATCTGCCCTCAGTGTCAGTGAGTGACCACCATCTGCCCTCAGTGTCAGTGAGTGACCACCATCTGCCCCCAGTGTCAGTGAGTGACCACTATCTGCCATTAGGGTCAGTGAGTGACCAGCACCTGCCCTTAGGTTCAGTGAGTGACCACGATCTGCCCTCAGGGTCAGTGAGTGACCACCATCTGCCCCCAGTGTCAATGAGTGACCACCACCATTCCTCAGGGACAGAGCGTGACCACCATCTGACCCCAGTGTCAGTGAGTGACCAGCATCTGCCGTCAGGGTCAGTGAGTGACCACTGTCTGCCCGCAGTGTCAGTGAGTGACCACCATCTGCCTAAGTGTCAGTGAGTGGCCACCATTTACCCTTAGGGTCAGTGAGTGACCAACATCAGCCCCCAGTGTCAGTAAGTGACCACCATCTGCCCTCAGGGTCAATGAGTGACCACCATCTGTCCCCAGTGTCAGTGAGTGACCACCATCTGCCCTCAGGGTCAGTGAGTGACCACCATCTGCCCCCAGTGTCAGTGAGTGACCACCATCTGCCCCCAGTGTCAGTGAGTGACCACCATTTGCCCCTGGGGTCAGTGAGTGACCACCATTTGCCCCAGTGTCAGTGAGTGACCACCATTTGCCCCCAGGGCCACTGAGCGACAACAGTATGCCCTCAGGGTCAGTGTGTGACCACTATCTACCCCCAATGTCAGTGAATGACCACCATCTACCCCCAGTGTCTGTGAGTTACCACCAATGGCCCCAATGTCAGTGAGTGACCAACATGTGCCCCCAGTGTCATTGAGTGTCCATCATCTGCCCCCAGGGTCAGTGAGTGACCATCTGCCCCCAGTATCAGTGAGTGACCATCGTCTACCCTCAGGGACAGTGAGTGACCACCATCTGCCCTCATTGCCAGTGACTGACCACCATCTGCCCTCAGGGTCAGTGAGTGACGACCATCTGTTCCCAGGGTGAGTGACTGTAAACCATCTGCCCCCAGGGTCAGTGAGTGACCACCGTCTGCCCCCAGTGTCAGTGAGTGACCATCGTCTACCCTCAGGGACAGTGAGTGACCACCATCTGCCCTCATTGCCAGTGACTGACCACCATCTGCCCTCAGTGTCAGTGAGTGACCACCATCTGCCCTCAGGGTCAGTGAGTGACCACCATCTGCCCTCTGTGCCAGTGAGTGACCACCATCTGCCCCAGTGTCAGTGAGTGACCACCACCTGCCCTCAGTGTCAGTGAGTGACCACTGACTGCCCTCAGTGTCAGTGAGTGACCACCATCTGCCCCCAGAGTCAGTGAGTGACCACCATCTGCACCCAGTGTCAGTGAGTGACCACCATCTGCCCTCAGTGTCAGTGAGTGACCACCATCTGCCCCCAGTGTCAGTGAGTGGCCACTATCTGCCATTAGGGTCAGTGAGTGACCACCATCTGCCCTTAGGTTCAGTGAGTTACCACGATCTGCCCTCAGGGTCAGTGAGTGACCACCATCTGCCCCCAGTGTCAATGAGTGACCACCACCTTTCCTCAGGGACAGAGAGTGACCACCATCTGACCCCAGTGTCAGTGAGTGACCAGCATCTGCCGTCAGGGTCAGTGAGTGACCACTGTCTGCCCGCAGTGTCAGTGAGTGACCACCATCTGCCTAAGTGTCAGTGAGTGGCCACCATTTACCCTTAGGGTCAGTGAGTGACCAACATCTGCCCCCAGTGTCAGTGAGTGACCACCATCTGCCCCCAGTGTCAGTGATTGACCACCATCTGCCCTCAGTGTCAGTGAGTGACCACTGCCTGCCCTCAGGGTCAGTGAGTGACCACCATCTGCCCCCAGTGTCAGTGAGTGACCACCATCTGCATCCAGTGTCAGTGAGAGACCACCATCTGCCCCCAGTGTCAGTGAGAGACCACCATCTGCCCCCAGTGTCAGTGAGTGACCACCATCTGACATTAGGGTCAGTGAGCGACCACCAAATGCCCTCAGTGTCAGTGAGTGACCACCATCTGCCTCAGTGTCAGTGAGTGACCACCATCTGCCATTAGGGTCAGTGAGCGACCAGCATCTGACCTCAGGGTCAGTGAGTGACCACCATCTGCCCCCAGTGTCAGTGAGTGACCACCATCTGCCTCAGTGTCATTGAGTGACCACCATCTGCCCTCAGTGTCAGTGAGTGACCACCATCTGCCCTCAGGGTCAGTGAGTGACCACCATCTGCCCCCAGTGTCAGTGAGTGACCACCATCTGCTCCCAGTGTCAGTGAGTGACCACCATCTGCCCTCAGTGTCAGTGAGTGACCACCAAATGCCCTCAGTGTCAGTGAGTGATCAACATCTGCCCCCAGTGTCAGTGAGTGACCACCATCTGCCTCAGTGTCATTGAGTGACCACCATCTGCCCTCAGTGTCAGTGAGTGACCACCATCTGCCCTCAGGGTCAGTGAGTGACCACCATCTGCACCCAGTGTCAGTGAGTGACCACCATCTGCCCCCAGTGTCAGTGAGTGACCACCATCTGCCCTCAGGGTCAGTGAGTGACCACCATCTTGCCCTCAGGGTCAGTGAGTGACCACCATCTGCCCCCAGGGACAGTGGATGACCACCATCTACCCCCAGTGTCTGTGAGTGACCACCAATGGCCCCAATGTCAGTGAGTGACCACCATCTGCCCCCAGTGTCAGTGAGTGTCCACCATCTGCACCCAGGGTCAGTGAGTGACCATCTGTCCACAGTTTCAGTGAGTGACCATCATCTGCCCCCAGTGTCAGTGAGTGACCACCATCTGCCCCCAGTGTCAGCGACTGACCATCATCTGCCCCCAGTGTCAGTGAGTGACCACCATCTGCCCCAAGTGTCAGTGAGTGACCACCATCTGCCCTCTGTGCCAGTGAGTGACCACCATCTGCCCCCAGTGTCAGTGAGTGACCACCATCTGCCCCCAGTGTCAGTGACTGACCACTATCTGCCATTAGGGTCAGTGAGTGACCAGCAGCTGCCCTTTGTTTCAGTGAGTGACCACGATCTGCCCTCAGTGTCAGTGAGTAACCACCATCTGCCCTCAGTGTCAGTGAGTGACCACCATCTGCCCCCAGTGTCAGTGAGTGACCACTATCTGCCATTAGGGTCAGTGAGTGACCAGCACCTGCCCTTAGGTTCAGTGAGTGACCACGATCTGCCCACATGGTCAATGAGTGACCACCATCTGCCCCCAGTGTCAATGAGTGACCACCACCATTCCTCAGGGACAGAGAGTGACCACCATCTGACCCCAGTATCAGTGAGTGACCAGCATCTGCCGTCAGGGTCAGTGAGTGACCACTGTCTGCCCGCAGTGTCAGTGAGTGACCACCATCTGCCTAAGTGTCAGTGAGTGGCCACCATTTACCCTTAGGGTCAGTGAGTGACCAACATCTGCCCCCAGTGTCAGTGAGTGACCACCATCTGCCCTCAGGGTCAATGAGTGACCACCATCTGCCCCCAGTGTCAGTGAGTGACCACCATCTGCCCTCAGGGTCAGTGAGTGACCACCATCTGCCCCCAGTGTCAGTGAGTGACCACCATCTGCCCCCAGTGTCAGTGAGTGACCACCATTTGCCCCTGGGGTC
The DNA here is from genome assembly GCA_026770705.1 of Isurus oxyrinchus. Lineage (NCBI taxonomy): Eukaryota > Metazoa > Chordata > Chondrichthyes > Lamniformes > Lamnidae > Isurus > Isurus oxyrinchus. The sequence goes on along the minus strand of JANJGN010000309.1, from coordinate 238,807 downwards.
AGTGAGTGACCACCATTTGCCCCTGTGGTCAGTGAGTGACCACCATTTGCCCCCAGGGCCACTGAGCGACAACAGTATGCCCTCAGGGTCAGTGTGTGACCACTATCTACCCCCAATGTCAGTGAATGACCACCATCTACCCCCAGTGTCTGTGAGTGACCACCAATGGCCCCAATGTCAGTGAGTGACCACCATGTGCCCCCAGTGTCATTGAGTGTCCATCATCTGCCCCCAGGGTCAGTGAGTGACCATCTGCCCCCAGTATCAGTGAGTGACCACTATCTGCCCCCAGGGCCTGTGAGTGACGACCATCTGTTCCCAGGGTGAGTGACTGTAAACCATCTGCCCCCAGGGTCAGTGAGTGACCACCGTCTGCCCCCAGTGTCAGTGAGTTACCATCGTCTGCCCTCAGGGACAGTGAGTGACCACCATCTGCCCTCATTGCCAGTGACTGACCACCATCTGCCCTCAGTGTCAGTGAGTGACCACCATCTGCCCCCAGTGTCCGTGAGTGACCACCATCTGCCCTCAGGGTCAGTGAGTGACCACCATCTGCCCTCTGTGCCAGTGAGTGACCACCATCTGCCCCAGTGTCAGTGAGTGACCACCACCTGCCCTCAGTGTCAGTGAGTGACCACTGCCTGCCCTCAGTGTCAGTGAGTGACCACTATCTGCACCCAGTGTCAGTGAGTGACCACCATCTGCACCCAGTGTCAGTGAGTGACCACCATCTGCCCTCAGTGTCAGTGAGTGACCACCATCTGCCCCCAGTGTCAGTGAGTGGCCAGTATCTGCCATTAGGGTCAGTGAGTGACCAGCACCTGCCCTTAGGTTCAGTGAGTTACCACGATCTGCCCTCAGGGTCAGTGAGTGACCACCATCTTCCCCCAGTGTCAATGAGTGACCACCACCTTTCCTCAGGGACAGAGAGTGACCACCATCTGACCCCAGTGTCAGTGAGTGACCACCATCTGCACCCAGTGTCAGTGAGTGACCAGCATCTGCCGTCAGGGTCAGTGAGTGACCACTGTCTGCCCGCAGTGTCAGTGAGTGACCACCATCTGCCTAAGTGTCAGTGAGTGGCCACCATTTACCCTTAGGGTCAGTGAGTGACCAACATCTGCCCCCAGTGTCAGTGAGTGACCACCATGTGCCCCCAGTGTCAGTGATTGACCACCATCTGCCCTCAGAGTCAGTGAGTGACCACTGCCTGCCCTCAGTGTCAGTGAGTGACCACCATCTGCCCCCAGTGTCAGTGAGTGACCACCATCTGCATCCAGTGTCAGTGAGTGACCACCATCTGCCGCCAGTGTCAGTGAGTGACCACCATCTGCCCCCAGTGTCAGTGAGTGACCACCATCTGCCATTAGGGTCAGTGAGCGACCACCAAATGCCGTCAGTGTCAGTGAGTGACCACCATCTGCCTCAGTGTCAGTGAGTGACCACCCTCTGCCATTAGTGTCAGTGAGCGACCACCATCTGCCCCCAGTGTCAGTGAGTGACCACCATCTGCCTCAGTGTAATTGAGTGACCACCATCTGCCCTCCGTGTCAGTGAGTGACCACCATCTGCCCTCAGGGTCAGTGAGTGACCACCATCTGCCCCCAGTGTCAGTGAGTGACCACCATCTGCTCCCAGTGTCAGTGAGTGACCACCATCTGCCCTCAGGGTCAGTGAGTGACCACCAAATGCCCTCAGTGTCAGTGAGTGACCACCATCTGCCTCAGTGTCAGTGAGTGACCACCATCTGCCATTAGGGTCAGTGAGCGACCAGCATCTGCCCTCAGGTTCAGTGAGTGACCACCATCTGCCCCCAGTGTCAGTGAGTGACCACCATCTGCCTCAGTGTCATTGAGTGACCACCATCTGCCCTCAGTGTCAGTGAGTGACCACCATCTGCCCCCAGTGTCAGTGAGTGACCACCATCTGCACCCAGTGTCAGTGAGTGACCACCATCTGCCCTCAGTGTCAGTGAGTGACCACCATCTGCCCCCAGTGTCAGTGAGTGGCCACTATCTGCCATTAGGGTCAGTGAGTGACCAGCACCTGCCCTTAGGTTCAGTGAGTTACCACGATCTGCCCTCAGGGTCAGTGAGTGACCACCATCTTCCCCCAGTGTCAATGAGTGACCACCACCTTTCCTCAGGGACAGAGAGTGACCACCATCTGACCCCAGTGTCAGTGAGTGACCAGCATCTGCCGTCAGGGTCAGTGAGTGACCACTGTCTGCCCGCAGTGTCAGTGAGTGACCACCATCTGCCTAAGTGCCAGTGAGTGGCCACCATTTACCCTTAGGGTCAGTGAGTGACCAACATCTGCCCCCAGTGTCAGTGAGTGACCACCATCTGCCCCCAGGGTCAGTGAGTAACCACAGTCTGTCCCAGGGTCAGTGAGTGACCACAGTCTGTCCCAGCGTCAGTGAGTGACCACAGTCTGTCCAAGGGTCAGTGAGTGACGACAGTCTGTCACAGGGTTAGTGAGTGACCACAGTCTGTCCCAGGGTCAGTGAGTGACCACAGGCGTTTCCAGGGTCAGTGAGTGACCACAGTCTGTCCCAGGGTCAGTGAGTGACCACAGGCCTTTCCAGGGTTAGTGAGTGACCACAGTCTGTCCAAGGGTCAATGAGTGACCACAGTCTGTCCCATGGTCATTGAGTGACCACAGTCTGTCCCAGGGTTAGTGTGTGACCACAGTCTGTCCCAGGGTCAGTGAGTGACCACAGGCATTTCCAGGACCAGTGAGTGATCACAGGCATTTCCAGGGCCAGTGATTGACCACAGACTGTCCCAGGGTCAGTGAGTGACCACAGGCATTTCCAGGGCCAGTGAGTGATCACAGACTGTCCAGGTGTCAATAAGTGACCACAGTCTGTCCCAGGGTTAGTGAGTGACCACAGTCTGTCCAAGAGTAAGTGAGTGACCACAGGCGTTTCCAGGGCCAGTGAGTGACCACAGTCTGTCCAAGGATCAATGAGTGACCACACTCTGTCCCAGGGGTGTGAGTGACCACTGTCTGTCCCAGGGACAGTGAGTGACCACAGGCATTTCCAGGGCCAGTGAGTGACCACAGGCATTTCCAGGGTCAGTGAGTGACCACAGTCTGTCCCAGCGTCAGTGAGTGACCACAGTCTGTCCCAGCGTCAGTGAGTGACCACAGTCTGTCCCAGGGTCAGTGAGTGACGACAGTCTGTCACAGGGTTAGTGAGTGACCACAGTCTGTACCAGGGTCAGTGAGTGACCAAGTCTGCCCCAGGGTTAGTGTGTGACCACAGTCTGTCCCAGGGTTAGTGAGTGACCACAGGCGTTTCCAGGGTCAGTGAGTGACCACAGATGGTCCCAGGGACAGTGAGTGACCACAGACTGTCCAAGGGTCAACGAGTGACCACAGTCTGTTCCAGGGTCAGTGAGTGACAACAGTCTGTCCCAGCGTCAGGGAGTGACCACAGGTTTTTCCAGGGTCAGTGAGTGACCACAGTCTGTCCTAGTTTCAGTGAGTGATCACAGACTGTCCCAGGGTCAGTGAGTGACCACAGGCATTTCCAGGGCCAGTGAGTGACCACAGGCGTTTCCAGGGCCAATGAGTGACCACAGACTGTCCCAGATTCAGTGAGTGACCACAGACTGTCCCAATGTCAGTAAGTGACCACAGGCATTTCCAGGGCCAGTGAGTGAACACAGACTGTCCCAGGTTCAGTGAGTGACCACAGACTGTCCCAGGGTCAATGAGTGACCACAGTCTGTCCAAGGGTCAGTGAGTGACCACAGACTGTGCAAGGGTCAGTGCTTGACCAAAGGCATTTCCAGGGCCAGTGAGTGACCACAGTCTGTCCCAGGCTTAGTGAGTGACCGCAGAATGTCCCAGGGTTAGTTAGTGACCACAGTCTTTCCCAGGGTTAGTGAGTGACCACAGGTGTTTCCAGGGCCAGTGAGTGACCAGAGATGGTCACAGGGTTAGTGAGTGACCACTGACGGTCCAAGGGTCAATGAGTGACCACAGTCTGTCCCAGGGTTAGTGAGTGACCACAGGCTGTCCAAGGGTTAGTGAGTGACCTCAGGCGTTTCCAGGGCCAGTGAGTGACCACAGTCTGTCCAAGGGTCAATGAGTAACCACAGTCTGTTCCATGGTCATTGAGTGACCACAGTCTGCCCCAGGGTTAGTGTGTGACCACAGTCTGACCCAGGGTCAGTGAGTGACCACAGGCATTTCCAGGACCAGTGAGTGACCACAGGCATTTCCAGGGCCAGTGGGTGACCACAGACTGTCCTAGGGTCAGTGACTGACTACAGGCGTTTCCAGAGCCAGTGAGTGATCACAGACTGTGCAAGCGTCAATAAGTGACCACAGTCTATCGCAGGGGTAGTGAGTGACCACAGTCTGTCCAAGAGTAAATGAGTGACCACAGGCGTTTCAAGGGCCAGTGAGTGACCACAGTCTGTCCAAGGGTCAATGAGTGTTCACAGTCTGTCCCAGGGTCAGTGAGTGACCACAGTCTGTCCCAGGGTTAGTGAGTGACCACAGTCTGTCCCAGGGTTAGTGAGTGACCACAGTCTGTCCCAGGTTCAGTGAGTGACCACATGCATTTCCAGGGCCAGTGAGTGACCACAGGCATTTCCAGGGTCAGTGAGTAACCACAGTCTGTCCCAGCATCAGTGAGTGACCACAGTCTGTCCCAGCGTCAGTGAGTGACCACAGTCTGTCCCAGGGTCAGTGAGTGACGACAGTCTGTCACAGGGTTAGTGAGTGACCACAGTCTGTACCAGGGTCAGTGAGTGATCACATTCTGCCCCAGGGTTAGTGTGTGACCACAGTCTGTCCCAGGGTCAGTGAGTGACCACAGGCGTTTCCAGGGTCAGTGAGTGACCACAGTCTGTCCCAGGGTCAGTGAGTGACCACAGGCCTTTCCAGGGTTAGTGAGTGACCACAGTCTGTCCCAGCGTCATTGAGTGACAACAGTCTGTCCCATGGTCAGTGAGTGACCACAGGTTTTTCCAGGGTCAGTGAGTGACCACAGTCTGTCCCAGTGTCAGTGAGTGATCACAGTCTGTCCCAGGGTCAGTGAGTGACCACAGGCATTTCCAGGGCCAGTGAGTGACCACAGGCGTTTCCAGGGCCAATGAGTGACCACAGACTGTCCCAGATTCAGTGAGTGACCACAGGCATTTCCAGGGCCAGTGAGTGACCACAGACTGTCCCAGGGTTAGTGAGTGACCACAGTCTGTCCAAGGGTCAGTGAGTGACCACAGACTGTCCAAGGGTCAGTGACTGACCACAGTCTGTCCCAATGTCAGTAAGCGACCACAGGCATTTCCAGGGCCAGTGAGTGAACAGACTGTCCCAGGTTCAGTGAGTGACCAGAGACTGTCCCAGGGTAAGTGAGTGACCACAGTCTGTCCAAGGGTCTGTGAGTGACCACAGACTGTCCAAGGGTCAGTGCTTGACCAAAGGCATTTCCAGGGCCAGTGAGTGACCACAGTCTGTCCCAGGCTTAGTGAGTGACCGCAGAATGTCCCAGGGTTAGTTAGTGACCCCAGTCTTTCCCAGGGTTAGTGAGTGACCACAGGCGTTTCCAGGGTTAGTGAGTGACCAGGGACTGTCCCAGGGTTAGTGAGTGACCACAGATGGTCCAAGGGTCAATGAGTGACCACAATCTGTCCCAGGGTTAGTGAGTGACCACAGTCTGTCCAAGGGTTAGTGAGTGACCTCAGGCGTTTCCAGGGCCAGTGAGTGACCACAGTCTGTCCAAGGGTCAATGAGTGACCACAGTCTGTCCTATGGTCATTGAGTGACCACAGTCTGCCCCAGGTTCAGTGAGTGACCACAGGCATTTCCAGGACCAGTGAGTGATCACAGGCATTTCCAGGGCCAGTGAGTGACCACAGACTGTCCCAGGGTCAGTGACTGACCACAGGCATTTCCAGGGCCAGTGAGTGATCACAGACTGTCCAAGTGTCAATAAGTGACCACAGTCTGTCCCAGGGTTAGTGAGTGACCACAGTCTGTCCAAGAGTAAATGAGTGACCATAGGCGTTTCCAGGGCCAGTGAGTGACCACAGTCTGTCCAAGGGTCAATGAGTGACCACAGTCTGTCCCAGGGTCAGTGAGTGACCACAGTCTGTCCCAGGGTTAGTGAGTGACCACAGTCTGTCCCAGGGTCAGTGAGTGACCACAGTCTGTCCCAGGGTCAATGAGTGACCACAGGCATTTCCAGGGTCTGTGAGTAACCACAGTCTGTCCCAGCGTCAGTGAGTGACCACAGTCTGTCCCAGCGTCAGTGAGTGACCACAGTCTGTCCCAGGGTCAGTGAGTGACGACAGTCTGTCACAGGGTTAGTGAGTGACCACAGTCTGTACCAGGGTCAGTGAGTGATCACATTGTGCCCCAGGGTTAGTGTGTGACCACAGTCTGTCCCAGGGTCAGTGAGTGACTACAGGCGTTTCCAGGGTCAGTGAGTGACCACAGTCTGTCCCAGCGTCAGTGATTGACCGCAGTCTGTCCCAGGGTCAGTGAGTGACCACAGTCTGTCCCAGGATTAGTGAGTGACTACAATCTGCCCCAGGGTCAGTGAGTGACCAGAGACTGTCCCAGCCTTAGTGAGTGACCACAGGTTGCCCCAGGGTCTGGGAGTGACCACAGTCTGCCCCAGGGTTAGTGTGTGACCACATGCGTTTCCAGGGCCAGTGAGTGACCACAGAATGTCCAAGGGTCAACGAGTGACCACAGTCTGTCCCAGGGTCAGTGAGTGACAACAGTCTGTCCCAGGGTCAGTGAGTGACCACAGGTTTTTCCAGGTTCAGTGAGTGACCACAGTCTGTACCAGCGTCAGTGAGTGATCACAGACTGTCCCAGGGTCAGTGAGAGACCACAGGCTTTTCCAGGGCCAGTGAGTGACCACAGGCGTTTCCAGGGACAGTGAGTTACCACAGACTGTCCCAGGTTCAGTGAGTGACCACAGACTGTCCCAGGGCCAGTGAGTGACCACAGTCTGTCCAAGGGCCAGTGACTGACCAAAGGCATTTCAGGGCCAGTGAGTGACCACAGACTGTCTAAGGGTCAATAAGTGACCATAGTCTGTCCCATGGTTAGTGAGTGACCACTGTCTGTCCAAGGGTCAATGAGTACCACAGTCTGTCCCAGAGTTAGTGAGTGACCACAGACTGTCCCAGGGTCAGTGAGTCACCACAGGCGTCTCCAGGGCCAGTGAGTGACCACAGACTGTCCAAGGGTCAACCAGTGACCACAGTCTGTTCCAGGGTCAGCGAGTGACAACAGTCTGTCCCATGGTCAGTGAGTGACCACAGGTTTTTCCAGGGTCAGTGAGTGACCACAGCCTGTCCCAGTGTCAGTGAGTGATCACAGTCTGTCCCAGGGTCAGTGAGTGACCACAGGCATTTCCAGGGCCAGTGAGTGACCACAGGCGTTTCCAGGGCCAATGAGTGACCACAGACTGTCCCAGATTCAGTGAGTGACCACAGGCATTTCCAGGGCCAGTGAGTGACCACAGACTGTCCCAGAGTTAGTGAGTGACCACAGTCTGTCCAAGGGTCAGTGAGTGACCACAGACTGTCCAAGAGTCAGTGACTGACCACAGTCTGTCCCAATGTCAGTAAGCGACCACAGGCATTTCCAGGGCCAGTGAGTGAACAGACTGTCCCAGGTTCAGTGAGTGACCAGAGACTGTCCCAGGGTAAGTGAGTGACCACAGTCTGTCCAAGGGTCAGTGAGTGACCACAGACTGTCCAAGGGTCAGTGCTTGACCAAAGGCATATCCAGGGCCAGTGAGTGACCACAGTCTGTCCCAGGCTTAGTGAGTGACCGCAGAATGTCCCAGGGTTAGTTAGTGACCCCAGTCTTTCCCAGGGTTAGTGAGTGACCACAGGCGTTTCCAGGGTTAGTGAGTGACCAGAGACTGTCCCAGGGTTAGTGAGTGACCACAGATGGTCCAAGTGTCAATGAGTGACCACAATCTGTCCCAGGGTTAGTGAGTGACCACAGTCTGTCCAAGGGTTAGTGAGTGACCTCAGGCGTTTCCAGGGCCAGTGAGTGACCACAGTCTGTCCAAGGATCAATGAGTGACCACAGTCTGTCCTATGGTCATTGAGTGACCACAGTCTGCCCCAGGGTTAGTGTGTGACCACAGTCTGCCCCAGGTTCAGTGAGTGACCACAGGCATTTCCAGGACCAGTGAGTGATCACAGGCATTTCCAGGGCCAGTGAGTGACCACAGACTGTCCCAGGGTCAGTGACTGACCACAGGCATTTCCAGGGCCAGTGAGTGATCACAGACTGTCCAAGTGTCAATAAGTGACCACAGTCTGTCCCAGGGTTAGTGAGTGACCACAGTCTGTCCAAGGGTCAATGAGTGACCACAGGCGTTTCCAGGGCCAGTGAGTGACCACAGTCTGTCCAAGGGTCAATGAGTGACCACAGTCTGTCCCAGGGTCAGTGAGTGACCACAGTCTGTCCCAGGGTTAGTGAATGACCACAGTCTGTCCCAGGGTCAGTGAGTGACCACAGTCTGTCCCAGGGTCAATGAGTGACCACAGGCATTTCCAGGGTCTGTGAGTAACCACAGTCTGTCCCAGCGTCAGTGAGTGACCACAGTCTGTCCCAGCGTCAGTGAGTGACCACAGTCTGTCCCAGGGTCAGTGAGTGACGACAGTCTGTCACAGGGTTAGTGAGTGACCACAGTCTGTACCAGGGTCAGTGAGTGATCACATTGTGCCCCAGGGTTAGTGTGTGACCACAGTCTGTCCCAGGGTCAGTGAGTGACTACAGGCCTTTCCAGGGTCAGTGAGTGACCACAGTCTGTCCCAGGGTCAGTGAGTGACCACAGGCCTTTCCAGGGTTAGTGAGTGACCACAGTCTGTCCCAGCGTCAGCGAGTGACCACAGTCTGTACCAGGGTCAGTGAGTGACCACAGTCTCTCCCATGGTCAGTGAGTGACCTCAGTCTGTCACAGGGTTAGTGAGTGACCACAGTCTGTCCCAGGATTAGTGAGTGACCACAGTCTGCCCCAGGGTCAGTGAGTGACCACAGACTGTCCCAGGCTTAGTGAGTGACCACTGTTTGCCCCAGGGTCAATGAGTGACCACAGTCTTCCCCAGGGTTAGTGTGTGACCACAGGCATTTCCAGGGCCAGTGAGTGAGCACAGACGGTCCCAGGGTCAGTGAGTGACTACAGGCGTTTCCAGGGCCAGTGACTGACCACAGACTGTCAAAGGGTCAACGAGTGACCACAGACTGTCCCAGGGTTAGTGAGTGACTACAGTCTGTCCCACGCTTAGTGAGTGACCACAGTCTCTCCCAGGTTCAATGAGTGACCACAGTCTGCCCCAGGGTTAGTGTGTGACCACAGGCGTTTCCAGGGCCAGTGAGTGACCACAGACTGTCCAAGTGTCAATAAGTGACCACAGTCTGTCCCAGGGTCAGTGAGTGACCACAGGCATTTCCAGGGTCAGTGAGTGACCACTGTCTGTCCTATGGTCAGTGAGTGACCACAGGCGTTTCCAGCGTCAGTGAGTAACCACAGTCTGTCCCAGCGTCAGTGATTGACCACAGTCTGTCCCAGGGTCAGTGAGTGACCACAGTCTGTCCCAGGATTAGTGAGTGACTACAATCTGCCCCAGGGTCAGTGAGTGACCAGAGACTGTCCCAGCCTTAGTGAGTGACCACAGGCTGCCCCAGGGTCTGGGAGTGACCACAGTCTGCCCCAGGGTTAGTGTGTGACCACATGCGTTTCCAGGGCCAGTGAGTGACCACAGAATGTCCAAGGGTCAACGAGTGACCACAGTCTGTCCCAGGGTCAGTGAGTGACAACAGTCTGTCCCAGGGTCAGTGAGTGACCACAGGTTTTTCCAGGTTCAGTGAGTGACCACAGTCTGTACCAGCGTCAGTGAGTGATCACAGACTGTCCCAGGGTCAGTGAGAGACCACAGGCTTTTCCAGGGTCAGTGAGTGACCACAGGCGTTTCCAGGGACAGTGAGTTACCACAGACTGTCCCAGGTTCAGTGAGTGACCACAGACTGTCCCAGGGCCAGTGAGTGACCACAGACTGTCCCAGGGTTAGTGAGTGAATACAGTCTGTCTAAGGGCAGTGAGTGACCACAGACTGTCCAAGGGTCAGTGACTGACCAAAGGCATTTCAGGGCCAATGAGTGACCACAGACTGTCTAAGGGTCAATAAGTGACCATAGTCTGTCCCATGGTTAGTGAGTGACCACTGTCTGTCCAAGGGTCAATGAGTACCACAGTCTGTCCCAGAGTTAGTGAGTGACCACAGACTGTTCCAGGGTCAGTGAGTCACCACAGGCGTCTCCAGGGCCAGTGAGTGACCACAGACTGTCCAAGGGTCAACCAGTGACCACAGTCTGTTCCAGGGTCAGCGAGTGACAACAGTCTGTCCCAGGGTCAGTGAGTGACCACAGGTTTTTCCAGGGTCAGTGAGTGACCACAGTCTGTCCCAGTGTCAGTGACTGACCACAGTCTGTCCCAATGTCAGTAAGTGACCACAGGCATTTCCAGGGCCAGTGAGTGAACACAGACTGTCCCAGGTTCAGTGAGTGACCACAGACTGTCCCAGTGTTAGTGAGTGACCACAGTCTTTCCAAGTGTCAGTGAGTGACCACAGACTGTCCAAGGGTCAGTGACTGACCAAAGGCATTTCCAGGGCCAGTGAGTGACCACAGTCTGTCCCAGGCTTAGTGAGTGACCGCAGAATGTCCCAGGGTTAGTGAGTGACCACAGTCTTTCCCAGGGTTAGTGAGTGACCACAGGCGTTCCAGGGCCAGTGAGTGACCAGAGACTGTCTCAGGGTTAGTGAGTGACCACAGACGGTCCAAGGGTCAATGAGTGACCACAGTCTGTCCAAGGGTTAGTCAGTGACCACAGGCGTTTCCAGGGCCAGTGAGTGACCACAGTCTGTCCAAGGGTCAATGAGTGACCACAGTCTGTCCCATGGTCATTGAGTGATCACAGTCTGTCCCAGGGTTAGTGTGTGACCACAGTCTGTCCCAGGGTTACTGAGTGACCACAGTCTGTCCAAGTGTCAGTGAGTGACCACAGACTGTCCAAGGGTCAGTGACTGACCAAAGGCATTTCCAGGGCCAGTGAGTGACCACAGTCTGTCCCAGGCTTAGTGAGTGACCGCAGAATGTCCCAGGGTCAGTGAGTGACCACAGGCGTTTCCAGGGTCATTGAGTGACCACAGTCTGTCCCAGGGTCAGTGAGTGACCACAGGCCTTTCCAGGGTTAGTGAGTGACCACAGTCTGTCCCAGCGTCAGCGAGTGACCACAGTCTGTACCAGGGTCAGTGAGTGACCACAGTCTCTCCCATGGTCAGTGAGTGACCTCAGTCTGTCACAGGGTTAGTGAGTGACCACAGTCTGTCCCAGGATTAGTGAGTGACCACAGTCTGCCCTAGGGTCAGTGAGTGACCACAGACTGTCCCAGGCTTATTGAGTGACCACTGTTTGCCCCAGGGTCAATGAGTGACCACAATCTTCCCCAGGGTTAGTGTGTGACCACAGGCATTTCCAGGGCCAGTGAGTGAGCACAGACGGTCCCAGGGTCAGTGAGTGACCACAGGCGTTTCCAGGGCCAGTGACTGACCACAGACTGTCCAAGGGTCAACGAGTGACCACAGACTGTCCCAGGGTTAGTGAGTGACTACAGTCTGTCCCACGCTTAGTGAGTGACCACAGTCTGTCCCAGGGTCAATGAGTGACCACAGTCTGCCCCAGGGTTAGTGTGTGACCACAGGCGTTTCCAGGGCCAGTGAGTGACCACAGACTGTCCAAGTGTCAATAAGTGACCACAGTCTGTCCCAGGGTCAGTGAGTGACCACAGGCATTTCCAGGGTCAGTGAGTGACCACTGTCTGTCCTATGGTCAGTGAGTGACCACAGGCGTTTCCAGCGTCAGTGAGTAACCACAGTCTGTCCCAGCGTCAGTGATTGACCACAGTCTGTCCCAGGGTCAGTGAGTGACCACAGTCTGTCCCAGGATTAGTGAGTGACTACAATCTGCCCCAGGGTCAGTGAGTGACCAGAGACTGTCCCAGGCTTAGTGAGTGACCACAGGCTGCCCCAGGGTCAGTGAGTGACCACAGTCTGCCCCAGGGTTAGTGTGTGACCACATGCGTTTCCAGGGCCAGTGAGTGACCACAGATGGTCCCAGGGTCAGTGAGAGACCACAGGCATTTCCAGGGCCAGTGAGTGACCACAGAATGTCCAAGGGTCAACGAGTGACCACAGTCTGTCCCAGGGTCAGTGAGTGACAACAGTCTGTCCCAGGGTCAGTGAGTGACCACAGGTTTTTCCAGGTTCAGTGAGTGACCACAGTCTGTACCAGCGTCAGTGAGTGATCACAGACTGTCCCAGGGTCAGTGAGAGACCACAGGCTTTTCCAGGGCCAGTGAGTGACCACAGGCGTTTCCAGGGACAGTGAGTTACCACAGACTGTCCCAGGTTCAGTGAGTGACCACAGACTGTCCCAGGGCCAGTGAGTGACCACAGACTGTCCCAGGGTTAGTGAGTGAATACAGTCTGTCTAAGGGCAGTGAGTGACCACAGACTGTCCAAGGGTCAGTGACTGACCAAAGGCATTTCAGGGCCAGTGAGTGACCACAGACTGTCTAAGGGTCAATAAGTGACCATAGTCTGTCCCATGGTTAGTGAGTGACCACAGTCTGTCCAAGGGTCAATGAGTACCACAGTCTGTCCCAGAGTTAGTGAGTGACCACAGACTGTCCCAGGGTCAGTGAGTGACCACAGGCGTTTCCAGGGTCAGTGAGTGACCACAGATGGTCCCAGGGTCAGTGAGTCACCACAGGCGTCTCCAGGGCCAGTGAGTGACCACAGACTGTCCAAGGGTCAACCAGTGACCACAGTCTGTTCCAGGGTCAGCGAGTGACAACAGTCTGTCCCAGGGTCAGTGAGTGACCACAGGTTTTTCCAGGGTCAGTGAGTGACCACAGTCTGTCCCAGTGTCAGTGAGTGATCACAGTCTGTCCCAGGGTCAGTGAGTGACCACAGGCATTTCCAGGGCCAGTGAGTGACCACAGGCGTTTCCAGAGCCAGTGAGTGACCACAGACTGTCCCAGATTCAATGAGTGACCACAGACTGTCCCAGGGTCAGTGAGTGACCACAGGCATTTCCAGGGCCAGTGAGTGACCACAGACTGTCCCAGGGTTAGTGAGTGACCACAGTCTGTCCAAGTGTCAGTGAGTGACCACAGACTGTCCAAGGGTCAGTGACTGACCAAAGGCATTTCCAGGGCCAGTGAGTGACCACAGTCTGTCCCAGGCTTAGTGAGTGACCGCAGAATGTCCCAGGGTTAGTGAGTGACCACAGCCTTTCCCAGGGTTAGTGAGTGACCACAGGCGTTTCCAGGGCCAGTGAGTGACCAGAGACTGTCTCAGGGTTAGTGAGTGACCACAGACGGTCCAAGGGTCAATGAGTGACCACAGTCTGTCCAAGGGTTAGTCAGTGACCACAGGCGTTTCCAGGGCCAGTGAGTGACCACAGTCTGTCCAAGGGTCAATGAGTGACCACAGTCTGTCCCATGGTCATTGAGTGACTACAGTCTGTCCCAGGGTTAGTGTGTGACCACAGTCTGTCCCAGGGTTAGTGAGTGACCACAGTCTGTCCCAGGGTCAGTGAGTGATGACAGTCTGTCACAGGGTTAGTGAGTGACCACAGTCTGTACCAGGGTCAGTGAGTGACCACAGTCTGTCCCAGGGTTAGTGAGTGACAACAGTCTGTCCCAGGTTCAGTGAGTGACCACAGTCTGTCCCAGGTTCAGTGAGTGACCACAGTCTGTCCCAGGGTCAGTGAGTGACCACAGGCATTTCCAGGGCCAGTGAGTGACCACAGACTGTCCCATGTTCAGTGAGTGACCACAGTCTTTTCCAGGGCTAGTGATTGACCACAGGCATTTCCAGGGCCAGTGTGTGACCACAGACTTTCCCAGGGTTAGTGAGTGACCACAGTCTGTCCAAGGGTCAATGAGTGACCACAGTCTGTCCAAGTGTCAGTGAGTGACCACAGTCTGTCCCAGGGTTAGTGAGTGACCACAGTCTGTCCCAGGGTCAGTGAGTGACCACAGTCTCTCCCAGGGTCAGTGAGTGACCACAGTCTGTCCCAGGTTCAGTGAGTGACCACAGTCTCTCTCAGGCTTAGTGAGTGACCACAGTCTGTCCCAGGGTCAGTGAGTGACCACAGTCTGCCCCAGGGTTAGTGTGTGACCAAAGGCATTTCCAGGGCCAGTGAGTGACCACAGACTGTCCAAGCATCAATGTTTGACCACAGTCTGTCCCAGCATCAGTGAATGACCACAGGCGTTTCCAGGGTCAATGAGTGACCACAGTCTGTCCCAGCGTCAGTGAGTGACCACAGTCTGTTCAAGGGTCAGTGAGTGACCACATTCTGTCCCAGGGTCAGTGAGTGACCACATTCTGACCCAGAGTCAGTGATTGACCACAGTCTGTCCCAGGGTTAGTGAATGACCACAGTCTGTCCCAGGTTCAGTAAGTGACCACAGTCTGTCCCAGGGTCTGTGATTGACCACAGGCATTTCCAGGGCCAGTGTGTGACCACAGGCGTTTCCAGGGCCAGTGAGTGACCACAGTCTGTCCCAGGGTCAGTGAGTGACCACAGTCTGTCCCAGGCTTAGTGAGTAACCGCAGAATGTCCCAGGGTCAGTGAGTGACCACAGGCGTTTCCAGGGTCATTGAGTGACCACAGTCTGTCCCAGGGTCAGTGAGTGACCACAGGCCTTTCCAGGGTTAGTGAGTGACCACAGTCTGTCCCAGCGTCAGCGAGTGACCACAGTCTGTACCAGGGTCAGTGAGTGACCACAGTCTCTCCCATGGTCAGTGAGTGACCTCAGTCTGTCACAGGGTTAGTGAGTGACCACAGTCTGTCCCAGGATTCGTGAGTGACCACGGTCTGCCCCAGGGTCAGTGAGTGACCACAGACTGTCCCAGGCTTAGTGAGTGACCACTGTTTGCCCCAGGGTCAATGAGTGACCACAGTCTTCCCCAGGGTTAGTGTGTGACCACAGGCATTTCCAGGGCCAGTGAATGAGCACAGACGGTCCCAGGGTCAGTGAGTGACCACAGGCGTTTCCAGGGCCAGTGACTGACCACAGACTGTCCAAGGGTCAACGAGTGACCACAGACTGTCCCAGGGTTAGTGAGTGACTACAGTCTGTCCCACGCTTAGTGAGTGACCACAGTCTGTCCCAGGGTCAATGAGTGACCACAGTCTGCCCCAGGGTTAGTGTGTGACCACAGGCGTTTCCAGGGCCAGTGAGTGACCACAGACTGTCCAAGTGTCAATAAGTGACCACAGTCTGTCCCAGGGTCAGTGAGTGACCACAGGCATTTCCAGGGTCAGTGAGTGACCACTGTCTGTCCTATGGTCAGTGAGTGACCACAGGCGTTTCCAGCGTCAGTGAGTAACCACAGTCTGTCCCAGCGTCAGTGATTGACCACAGTCTGTCCCAGGGTCAGTGAGTGACCACAGTCTGTCCCAGGATTAGTGAGTGACTACAATCTGCCCCAGGGTCAGTGAGTGACCAGAGACTGTCCCAGGCTTAGTGAGTGACCACAGGCTGCCCCAGGGTCAGTGAGTGACCACAGTCTGCCCCAGGGTTAGTGTGTGACCACATGCGTTTCCAGGGCCAGTGAGTGACCACAGATGGTCCCAGGGTCAGTGAGAGACCACAGGCATTTCCAGGGCCAGTGAGTGACCACAGAATGTCCAAGGGTCAACGAGTGACCACAGTCTGTCCCAGGGTCAGTGAGTGACCACAGTCTGTCCCAGGGTCAATGAGTGACCACAGGCATTTCCAGGGTCTGTGAGTAACCACAGTCTGTCCCAGCGTCAGTGAGTGACCACAGTCTGTTCCAGCGTCAGTGAGTGACCACAGTCTGTCCCAGGGTCAGTGAGTGACGACAGTCTGTCACAGGGTTAGTGAGTGACCACAGTCTGTACCAGGGTCAGTGAGTGATCACATTCTGCCCCAGGGTTAGTGAGTGACCACAGTCTGTCCCAGGGTCAGTGAGTGACTACAGGCGTTTCCAGGGTCAGTGAGTGACCACAGTCTGTCCCAGGGTCAGTGAGTGACCACAGACCTTTCCAGGGTTAGTGAGTGACCACAGTCTGTCCCAGCGTCAGCGAGTGACCACAGTCTGTACCAGGGTCAGTGAGTGACCACAGTCTCTCCCATGGTCAGTGAGTGACCTCAGTCTGTCACAGGGTTAGTGAGTGACCACAGTCTGTCCCAGGATTAGTGAGTGACCACAGTCTGCCCCAGGGTCAGTGAGTGACCACAGACTGTCCCAGGCTTAGTGAGTGACCACTGTTTGCCCCAGGGTCAATGAGTGACCACAGTCTTCCCCAGGGTTAGTGTGTGACCACAGGCATTTCCAGGGCCAGTGAGTGAGCACAGACGGTCCCAGGGTCAGTGAGTGACTACAGGCGTTTCCAGGGCCAGTGACTGACCACAGACTGTCAAAGGGTCAACGAGTGACCACAGACTGTCCCAGGGTTAGTGAGTGACTACAGTCTGTCCCACGCTTAGTGAGTGACCACAGTCTCTCCCAGGTTCAATGAGTGACCACAGTCTGCCCCAGGGTTAGTGTGTGACCACAGGCGTTTCCAGGGCCAGTGAGTGACCACAGACTGTCCAAGTGTCAATAAGTGACCACAGTCTGTCCCAGGGTCAGTGAGTGACCACAGGCATTTCCAGGGTCAGTGAGTGACCACTGTCTGTCCTATGGTCAGTGAGTGACTACAGGCGTTTCCAGCGTCAGTGAGTAACCACAGTCTGTCCCAGCATCAATGATTGACCACAGTCTGTCCCAGGGTCAGTGAGTGACCACAGTCTGTCCCAGGATTAGTGAGTGACTACAATCTGCCCCAGGGTCAGTGAGTGACCAGAGACTGTCCCAGGCTTAGTGAGTGACCACAGGCTGCCCCAGGGTCTGGGAGTGACCACAGTCTGCCCCAGGGTTAGTGTGTGACCACATGCGTTTCCAGGGCCAGTGAGTGACCACAGAATGTCCAAGGGTCAACGAGTGACCACAGTCTGTCCCAGGGTCAGTGAGTGACAACAGTCTGTCCCAGGGTCAGTGAGTGACCACAGGTTTTTCCAGGTTCAGTGAGTGACCACAGTCTGTACCAGCATCAGTGAGTGATCACAGACTGTCCCAGGGTCAGTGAGAGACCACAGGCTTTTCCAGGGCCAGTGAGTGACCACAGGCGTTTCCAGGGACAGTGAGTTACCACAGACTGTCCCAGGTTCAGTGAGTGACCACAGACTGTCCCAGGGCCAGTGAGTGACCACAGACTGTCCCAGGGTTAGTGAGTGAATACAGTCTGTCTAAGGGCAGTGAGTGACCACAGACTGTCCAAGGGTCAGTGACTGACCAAAGGCATTTCAGGGCCAGTGAGTGACCACAGACTGTCTAAGGGTCAATAAGTGACCATAGTCTGTCCCATGGTTAGTGAGTGACCACTGTCTGTCCAAGGGTCAATGAGTACCACAGTCTGTCCCAGAGTTAGTGAGTGACAACAGACTGTTCCAGGGTCAGTGAGTCACCACAGGCGTCTCCAGGGCCAGTGAGTGACCACAGACTGTCCAAGGGTCAACCAGTGACCACAGTCTGTTCCAGGGTCAGCGAGTGACAACAGTCTGTCCCAGGGTCAGTGAGTGACCACAGGTTTTTCCAGGGTCAGTGAGTGACCACAGTCTGTCCCAGTGTCAGTGAGTGATCACAGTCTGTCCCAGGGTCAGTGAGTGACCACAGGCATTTCCAAGGCCAGTGAGTGACCACAGGCGTTTCCAGAGCCAGTGAGTGACCACAGACTGTCCCAGATTCAGTGAGTGACCACAGACTGTCCCAGGGTCAGTGAGTGACCACAGGCATTTCCAGGGCCAGTGAGTGACCACAGACTGTCCCAGGGTCAGTGAGTGACCACAGGCATTTCCAAGGCCAGTGAGTGACCACAGGCGTTTCCAGAGCCAGTGAGTGACCACAGACTGTCCCAGATTCAGTGAGTGACCACAGACTGTCCCAGGGTCAGTGAGTGACCACAGGCATTTCCAGGGCCAGTGAGTGACCACAGACTGTCCCAGGGTTAGTGAGTGACCACAGTCTGTCCAAGGGTTCGTGAGTGACCACAGACTGTCCAAGGGTCAGTGACTGACCACAGTCTGTCCCAATGTCAGTAAGTGACCACAGGCATTTCCAGGGCCAGTGAGTGAACACAGACTGTCCCAGGTTCAGTGAGTGACCACAGACTGTCCCAGTGTTAGTGAGTGACCACAGTCTTTCCAAGTGTCAGTGAGTGACCACAGACTGTCCAAGGGTCAGTGACTGACCAAAGGCATTTCCAGGGCCAGTGAGTGACCACAGTCTGTCCCAGGCTTAGTGAGTGACCGCAGAATGTCCCAGGGTTAGTGAGTGACCACAGTCTTTCCCAGGGTTAGTGAGTGACCACAGGCGTTCCAGGGCCAGTGAGTGACCAGAGACTGTCTCAGGGTTAGTGAGTGACCACAGACGGTCCAAGGGTCAATGAGTGACCACAGTCTGTCCAAGGGTTAGTCAGTGACCACAGGCGTTTCCAGGGCCAGTGAGTGACCACAGTCTGTCCAAGGGTCAATGAGTGACCACAGTCTGTCCCATGGTCATTGAGTGATCACAGTCTGTCCCAGGGTTAGTGTGTGACCACAGTCTGTCCCAGGGTTACTGAGTGACCACAGTCTGTCCAAGTGTCAGTGAGTGACCACAGACTGTCCAAGGGTCAGTGACTGACCAAAGGCATTTCCAGGGCCAGTGAGTGACCACAGTCTGTCCCAGGCTTAGTGAGTGACCGCAGAATGTCCCAGGGTCAGTGAGTGACCACAGGCGTTTCCAGGGTCATTGAGTGACCACAGTCTGTCCCAGGGTCAGTGAGTGACCACAGGCCTTTCCAGGGTTAGTGAGTCACCACAGTCTGTCCCAGCGTCAGCGAGTGACCACAGTCTGTACCAGGGTCAGTGAGTGACCACAGTCTCTCCCATGGTCAGTGAGTGACCTCAGTCTGTCACAGGGTTAGTGAGTGACCACAGTCTGTCCCAGGATTAGTGAGTGACCACAGTCTGCCCTAGGGTCAGTGAGTGACCACAGACTGTCCCAGGCTTATTGAGTGACCACTGTTTGCCCCAGGGTCAATGAGTGACCACAGTCTTCCCCAGGGTTAGTGTGTGACCACAGGCATTTCCAGGGCCAGTGAGTGAGCACAGACGGTCCCAGGGTCAGTGAGTGACCACAGGCGTTTCCAGGGCCAGTGACTGACCACAGACTGTCCAAGGGTCAACGAGTGACCACAGACTGTCCCAGGGTTAGTGAGTGACTACAGTCTGTCCCACGCTTAGTGAGTGACCACAGTCTGTCCCAGGGTCAATGAGTGACCACAGTCTGCCCCAGGGTTAGTGTGTGACCACAGGCGTTTCCAGGGCCAGTGAGTGACCACAGACTGTCCAAGTGTCAATAAGTGACCACAGTCTGTCCCAGGGTCAGTGAGTGACCACAGGCATTTCCAGGGTCAGTGAGTGACCACTGTCTGTCCTATGGTCAGTGAGTGACCACAGGCGTTTCCAGCGTCAGTGAGTAACCACAGTCTGTCCCAGCGTCAGTGATTGACCACAGTCTGTCCCAGGGTCAGTGAGTGACCACAGTCTGTCCCAGGATTAGTGAGTGACTACAATCTGCCCCAGGGTCAGTGAGTGACCAGAGACTGTCCCAGGCTTAGTGAGTGACCACAGGCTGCCCCAGGGTCTGGGAGTGACCACAGTCTGCCCCAGGGTTAGTGTGTGACCACATGCGTTTCCAGGGCCAGTGAGTGACCACAGATGGTCCCAGGGTCAGTGAGAGACCACAGGCATTTCCAGGGCCAGTGAGTGACCACAGAATGTCCAAGGGTCAACGAGTGACCACAGTCTGTCCCAGGGTCAGTGAGTGACAACAGTCTGTCCCAGGGTCAGTGAGTGACCACAGGTTTTTCCAGGTTCAGTGAGTGACCACAGTCTGTACCAGCGTCAGTGAGTGATCACAGACTGTCCCAGGGTCAGTGAGAGACCACAGGCTTTTCCAGGGCCAGTGAGTGACCACAGGCGTTTCCAGGGACAGTGAGTTACCACAGACTGTCCCAGGTTCAGTGAGTGACCACAGACTGTCCCAGGGCCAGTGAGTGACCACAGACTGTCCCAGGGTTAGTGAGTGAATACAGTCTGTCTAAGGGCAGTGAGTGACCACAGACTGTCCAAGGGTCAGTGACTGACCAAAGGCATTTCAGGGCCAGTGAGTGACCACAGACTGTCTAAGGGTCAATAAGTGACCATAGTCTGTCCCATGGTTAGTGAGTGACCACAGTCTGTCCAAGGGTCAATGAGTACCACAGTCTGTCCCAGAGTTAGTGAGTGACCACAGACTGTCCCAGGGTCAGTGAGTGACCACAGGCGTTTCCAGGGTCAGTGAGTGACCACAGATGGTCCCAGGGTCAGTGAGTCACCACAGGCGTCTCCAGGGCCAGTGAGTGACCACAGACTGTCCAAGGGTCAACCAGTGACCACAGTCTGTTCCAGGGTCAGCGAGTGACAACAGTCTGTCCCAGGGTCAGTGAGTGACCACAGGTTTTTCCAGGGTCAGTGAGTGACCACAGTCTGTCCCAGTGTCAGTGAGTGATCACAGTCTGTCCCAGGGTCAGTGAGTGACCACAGGCATTTCCAGGGCCAGTGAGTGACCACAGGCGTTTCCAGAGCCAGTGAGTGACCACAGACTGTCCCAGATTCAATGAGTGACCACAGACTGTCCCAGGGTCAGTGAGTGACCACAGGCATTTCCAGGGCCAGTGAGTGACCACAGACTGTCCCAGGGTTAGTGAGTGACCACAGTCTGTCCAAGTGTCAGTGAGTGACCACAGACTGTCCAAGGGTCAGTGACTGACCAAAGGCATTTCCAGGGCCAGTGAGTGACCACAGTCTGTCCCAGGCTTAGTGAGTGACCGCAGAATGTCCCAGGGTTAGTGAGTGACCACAGCCTTTCCCAGGGTTAGTGAGTGACCACAGGCGTTTCCAGGGCCAGTGAGTGACCAGAGACTGTCTCAGGGTTAGTGAGTGACCACAGACGGTCCAAGGGTCAATGAGTGACCACAGTCTGTCCAAGGGTTAGTCAGTGACCACAGGCGTTTCCAGGGCCAGTGAGTGACCACAGTCTGTCCAAGGGTCAATGAGTGACCACAGTCTGTCCCATGGTCATTGAGTGACTACAGTCTGTCCCAGGGTTAGTGTGTGACCACAGTCTGTCCCAGGGTTAGTGAGTGACCACAGTCTGTCCCAGGGTCAGTGAGTGATGACAGTCTGTCACAGGGTTAGTGAGTGACCACAGTCTGTACCAGGGTCAGTGAGTGACCACAGTCTGTCCCAGGGTTAGTGAGTGACAACAGTCTGTCCCAGGTTCAGTGAGTGACCACAGTCTGTCCCAGGTTCAGTGAGTGACCACAGTCTGTCCCAGGGTCAGTGAGTGACCACAGGCATTTCCAGGGCCAGTGAGTGACCACAGACTGTCCCATGTTCAGTGAGTGACCACAGTCTTTTCCAGGGCTAGTGATTGACCACAGGCATTTCCAGGGCCAGTGTGTGACCACAGACTTTCCCAGGGTTAGTGAGTGACCACAGTCTGTCCAAGGGTCAATGAGTGACCACAGTCTGTCCAAGTGTCAGTGAGTGACCACAGTCTGTCCCAGGGTTAGTGAGTGACCACAGTCTGTCCCAGGGTCAGTGAGTGACCACAGTCTCTCCCAGGGTCAGTGAGTGACCACAGTCTGTCCCAGGTTCAGTGAGTGACCACAGTCTCTCTCAGGCTTAGTGAGTGACCACAGTCTGTCCCAGGGTCAGTGAGTGACCACAGTCTGCCCCAGGGTTAGTGTGTGACCAAAGGCATTTCCAGGGCCAGTGAGTGACCACAGACTGTCCAAGCATCAATGTTTGACCACAGTCTGTCCCAGCATCAGTGAATGACCACAGGCGTTTCCAGGGTCAATGAGTGACCACAGTCTGTCCCAGCGTCAGTGAGTGACCACAGTCTGTTCAAGGGTCAGTGAGTGACCACATTCTGTCCCAGGGTCAGTGAGTGACCACATTCTGTCCCAGAGTCAGTGATTGACCACAGTCTGTCCCAGGGTTAGTGAATGACCACAGTCTGTCCCAGGGTCAGTGAGTGACCACATTCTGTCCCAGAGTCAGTGATTGACCACAGTCTGTCCCAGGGTTAGTGAATGACCACAGTCTGTCCCAGGTTCAGTAAGTGACCACAGTCTGTCCCAGGGTCTGTGATTGACCACAGGCATTTCCAGGGCCAGTGTGTGACCACAGGCGTTTCCAGGGCCAGTGAGTGACCACAGTCTGTCCCAGGGTCAGTGAGTGACCACAGTCTGTCCAAGTGTCAATGAGTGACCACAGTCTGTCCCAGGGTTAGTGAGTGACCACAGTCTGTCCCAGGGTTAGTGAATGACCACAGTCTGTCCCAGGGTTAGTAAGTGACCACAGTCTATTCCAGGGTTAGTGAGTGACCACAGACTGTCCAAGGGTCAATGTTTGACCACAGTCTGTCCCAGCATCAGTGAGTGACCACAGGCGTTTCCAGGGTCAATGAGTGACCACAGTCTGTCCCAGGGTGAGTGAGTGACCACAGTCTGTCCAAGTGTCAATGAGTGACCACAGTCTGTCCCAGGGTTAGTGAGTGACCACATTCTGCCCCAGGGTTAGTGAGTGAACACAGACTTTCCAAGGGTCAGTGAGTGACCACAAGCGTTTCCAGGGCCAGTGTGTGACCACAGACTGTCCAAGGTTCAATGAGTGACCACAGTCTGTCCCAGCGTCAGTGAGTGACCACAGTCTGTCCCAGGGTCAGTGAATGACCACAGGCGTTTCCAGGGCCAGTGATTTACCACAGACTGTCCAAGGGTCAATGAGTGACCACAGTCTGTCCCAGGGTCATTGAGTGACCACAGTCTGTCCCAGGGTTAGTGAGTGACCACAGTCTGTCCCAGGGTTAGTGAGTGACCACAGTCTGTCCCAGGGTCAGTGAGTGACCACAGTCTGTCCCAGGTTAGTGAGTGACCACAGTCTGCCCCAGGGTTAGTGAGTGAACACAGACGTTTCCAGGGCCAGTGAGTGACCACAGACTGTCCAAGGGTCAATGAGTGACCACATTCTGTCCCAGGGTTAGTAAGTGACCACAGTCTGTCCCAGGGTTAGTAAGTGACCACATTCTGCCCCAGGGTTAGTGAGTGAACACAGACTTTCCAAGGGTCAGTGAGTGACCACAAGCATTTCCAGGGCCAGTGAGTGACCACAGACTGTCCAAGGTTCAATGAGTGACCACAGTCTGTCCCAGTGTCAGTGAGTGACCACAGTCTGTCCCAGGGTCAGTGAATGACCACAGGCGTTTCCAGGGCCAGTGAGTTACCACAGACTGTCCAAGGGTCAATGAGTGACCACAGTCTGTCCCTGGGTCATTGAGTGACCACAGTCTGTCCCAGGGTTAGTGAGTGACCACAGTCTGTCCCAGGGTCAGTGAGTGACCACAGACTGTCCCAGGGTCAGTGACTGACCACAGTCTGTCCCAGGGTCAGTGAGTGACCACAGGCGTTTCCAGGGTCAGTGAGTGACCACAGACTGTTCCCAGGGTAACTGAGTAACTAAAGACAGTCTTCAGTATCTGTGAGTGTCCACAACATGTCCCCAGGGTCAGTGAGTG